>OW203764.1:0-423000 GCA_934045905.1 Leuctra nigra | reverse complement strand
GAGATGATCTGTTGTTCGTGCCGTCGGTCCCCCAGGAGACGTCGAGTTGTTTCACGAAGTTAGACGCCGCGACGCCCGGCTTTTAATTCCACGTCACTTGGCGCCGCGTGACGTCACAGGAGGGATCGTCGCGTACCACATGCATGGGAACAAAACAACTTATCTGCTTTTACAAGATTCCACATGCAGCTCGACGATCCTGATGTCTTAGTATGTTCACTCGCTCACCACCTTCTACATACCTTGGCCGACGTCTCGTCTTCTACAGACCTTGGCCGACGACGCGTCTTCTACAGACCTTGGCCGATGACACGTCTTCTACCTACCTTGGCCGATGACGCGTCTTCTACAGACCTTGGCCGACGACGCGTCTTCTACAGACCTTGGCCGACGACGCGTCTTCTACAGACCTTGGCCGACGACGCGTCTTCTACAGACCTTGGCCGGTGACGCGTCTTCTACCTACCTTGGCCGACGACGCGTCTTCTACAGACCTTGGCCGATGACGCGTCTTCTACAGACCTTGGCCGACGACGCGTCTTCTACAGACCTTGGCCGATGACGCGTCTTCTACAGACCTTGGCCGATGACGCGTCTTCTACCTACCTTGGCCGACGACGCGTCTTCTACCTACCTTGGGCGACGACGCGTCTTCTACATACCTTGGCCGATGACGCGTCTTCTACAGACCTTGGCCGACGACGCGTCTTCTACAGACCTTGGCCGATGACGCGTCTTCTACAGACCTTGGCCGATGACGCGTCTTCTACAGACCTTGGCCGACGACGCGTCTTCTACAGACCTTGGCCGACGACGCGTCTTCTACAGACCTTGGCCGACGACGCGTCTTCTACAGACCTTGGCCGACGACGCGTCTTCTACAGACCTTGGCCGGTGACGCGTCTTCTACTGACCTTGGCCGATGACGCGTCTTCTACCTACCTTGGCCGATGACGCGTCTTCTACAGACCTTGGCCGATGACGCGTCTTCTACCTACCTTGGCCGACGACGCGTCTTCTACCTACCTTGGGCGACGACGCGTCTTCTACAGACCTTGGCTGACGACGCGTCTTCTACAGACCTTGGCCGATGACGCGTCTTCTACAGACCTTGGCCGATGACGCGTCTTCTACCTACCTTGGCCGACGACGCGTCTTCCACAGACCTTGGCCGACGACGCGTCTTCTACAGACCTTGGCCGACGACGCGTCTTCTACAGACCTTGGCCGATGACGCGTCTTCTACCTACCTTGGCCGACGACGCGTCTTCCACAGACCTTGGCCGACGACGCGTCTTCTACCTACCTTGGCCGACGACGCGTCTTCTACAGACCTTGGCCGACGACGCGTCTTCTACCTACCTTGGCCGACGACGCGTCTTCTACAGACCTTGGCCGACGACGCGTCTTCTACAGACCTTGGCCGATGACGCGTCTTCTACAGACCTTGGCCGACGACGCGTTGATGATAACAGCTCTGAGATTCACGCGCTGCGGGTTTCCGTAAAACATGATCAAACTTGTATTAGTTCATTAGAGGGAGCTTTATTGAAAACAAGAGCCGGCTGCAAACTTTATTTGCGTGTAATATTCAGGAGATAAGCTCAGCCGCACGCCGTCAGACATTATTAATCCACGAGGAGAGTCGCGAAGAAATCGCGGGGAAACTCGGAACTGAAAAACACAAGACTTAGCCGGAAGATTGAGGAGAGCATTCGGAAAGATTTGCAAGCGCTTGGCAGTCGAAAGGGTTTAGAAAATATGTCCCAATATGGAGTTTTACATTCATGGCTTGGACAATAGTCTATCGTTCAACATCCACATTTTAAAACATTTTGTTGGCAGAGATTTCAGGAAATGTGTGACTTTTATGACTTTAAGATACCGCTACCTACAATTGCGCTGTTTACATTAATTTCAACCGCTATTCTGCCGTGAGCCAGCAAGATGGCCGCCATAACAATGTGTGCAAGCTATGAATATAAACTCCATTACGATGCATCACGACTCTATGATTGATCGACTTTTAAATTACCAACTCTCTTTATTCTCAGAATTATTCAGAAGCACTCTGCATTCTAATTACTGATCTGATTTTTTTACATTTCATTTCTCTGCACAAATCACCTGAAGATCAAGTTGAACATTGAAACGCGTTTTAATCAGAAGTCGAAGAAGAAAGCAAATCCCCGCGGACTTTCTTGTTAGCGAAACCAAAACAGAGCAGAAGTTTCCACGGAGTTAATAGGCTTGTTCCTGACTTGCCCTGGGTGATTCCATGCGCCATTATCTCAGCACGATGTACAGAGTCAGACCATGTGGAGGTGCCGGGTCCAGCGGCGTACGTCACACAGAATCATGCAAAACTCACTAGACCATGTGAAGGTGCCGTGTCCAGCGGCGTACGTCACACAGAATCATGCAAAACTCACTAGACCATGTGGAGGTGCCGTGTCCAGCGGCGTACGTCACACAGAATCATGCAAAACTCACTAGACCATGTGGAGGTGCCGGGTCCAGCGGCGTACGTCACACAGAATCATGCAAAACTCACTAGACCATGTGGAGGTGCCGGGTCCAGTGGCATACGTCACACAGAATCATGCAAAACTCACGAACAACGAAACTTCACAACTCACTACTCACATTTGGACAAAGATATTGGTAGATTTGATCCGATTTGATTTTTAAAAATGATACGCGAGTGTTGAGAATGTTTTGAAGTCCCAATAAGACTTCTAAGTCTTGTGTCGGGGCATATTTTATATGAATAACTGCAGTCAAGTTTTACTAATCATAATTCATTCTGGAATATAAATACGAAATAGTCGTTCTAGAGTCGTTTTTATGTCCATCTTGGTGCTGACATTAGCGATCGTTACTTGAGTTTACAGATGAAGAATGAATAATACGTGTTTAGGTCAATGCAATGAATATAATGTTTCATCATACACTGTGGTGCAATGTGATGGGCGCATAGGTTGAAAAGTACTCGACATTCTTTGGAGCGATAAGTTATTTTTAAATTCCAATAGTACCTGATTCCAATATGATTTCCAATAGGAATTCCAATAGGAACTTTCATGGTAGGTACTTTTTATGAGGAAAAAATACGAACAGTTTCATTAAAAGTTGTACCATACATTTTATAAATGTATGAGTATAGTTTTCCAGCTGATACAAGGTAATAACAGTGTATTTTTTTCCTCAGTATTTGTCTGTTTAATGTAAGATTGATAATGTAATTGTTTGACAGTTAGCATGTGCGTGTAAATGTTTCCATGCACTTTGAAGTCATTCATAACATTTCACAGCCTCGACATGAAGTAAGCAACAAGCAATGTAACACCGCAAATCACATCGTCACGCTCAACACTGAATACAGACGGAATAAAAAAACATACCATTTCTGCCACCATTTGCAATATTGTATATTTGTTCACATAACATCTACAATTTATTCGACAGTCAGATCATTAAAATCTGCATGGATTAAATAATAATTTCCGACTACACGTTTGTAAATTGCATTTCCATCGAAAGATCGTAACTAAAAGCCAACAGCGTAACTCAATTGACTTCACCTGAAACTATTTTCCAAGCGCATTCGATCCATTATTCATCCCGACGTTCGCTTTCATAAAGTCCGACTCATTTGTTGAGTGCCTTTTATTTCAGTTCGTTGCAGTGTTTTTAATCACTTACCGCTCATCAGCCCCCCCCCCCCCCCCCCCCCCACTTGAGCCGAGAGCGCGACTTCATATTTGTAAGCTGTCACTTGAAGACTCGACAACACCGCACCGTGACACTCGACAGCGTTGCCAGACGGGTGATTAGAAAGTAATTCAACTTCGCTTCGAGGATCTATTCAAATTAAAACGAATGTTTTTTTCAATTAATCGTAATTATTTTCGTAGGCGGAACGAAAGGTGGCACAATTTTAATGTTAAAATGACTGAGTTTTATGAAGTTGGAATCAATTATATAGTTTTATTTCATTTTGTGTCGACAGTGATTTTACCGAGATGTGGCAACGTGGCAAATGTGATGTCGCAACAATGATATTACATCTGGTGGCAGACAGAGGGATGTAGTTTCATCCGAATCAAGTGAACATGTATTTGTAGAACAAATGAATGCGGCCAATCATGAGCCAGAACATCTTCATCTGCCATCAACTATGCCGTTGACAGCTGAAACCAACTTACTGGATTATACAAATGTAGAAACACTCCGCGTAACAAATAATCCATGACTCTTTATTTACATTGAAAAACTTGCCACCTAAAGTGAGTGACATCAATTTGGGCCAATTCAATTCAATTTATCTCCTTTCATGTAGGTAATTAGATCATGAAGCAGACATTTAAAAAATACTTGGCTCGTCGTATTTCGAAGACATTTTTCAACCCCTGGGTTTGTGTTTTTCCCGCATGACAAATATTTACTCCGTGACGCTGAAGCCAGTGGAATATCCGTGAATAAAGAGTGTTTTTAAGAGGAGCGTTGAAAGCACGACTACGAGATTCATATGGAATTTATCTGATTGTTTGTTTTCGCTTTTTCCTGCACTGCCCAGGTCCTACCAAGTAAATTAATCGATCTGAAATTTTGCACCCACTAATGTCGTATCAGCGGTCAAATGTATCAAATCCGTTGAATGGTTGATAATTGAAAATCAACATTTGACCGATAAACTTCAATTTTTTCTTAGTAGTTGGGACCAATAATGTGAGAGTTTTTGTCATATTTTAGACAAATTGGTAAAAAAAAAAACGTAGAGTTAGTAAATTTTTTGTTTGTTTTGATAGTGAAATTTGTTCGAAGTTTGAAATATGGTTTTTACTGATTCCCTCAGTTTTATTAGGTGAATGTTAATAAATACCAACTGCAATGTGAAAAGATTTTCCTTGATTGGAACTCGAACCCACGACCTTCCGATATCCAGTCAGATGCTCTACCAGCTGAGCTATCGAGGCAGTTCACATTGCAGCGGCTGTGTTCCAAGTTATTTGAAAGTAATTGACGCATTTGATTACGTCATCTCTCCAGGTTTTAAGCAAGGTCTGTAGAGCTGGAATATTAATTCACACGAAAGTGCTCTTATCAACAAGCGTTTTCCTTTATTCACTGGTCTCAAAAGCATACTGTATACATATCCAGGCTTCAGTTACTTGAAGTGTCCATCACTGTAATGACAAGATGGTGTCGGGTCACTTTGACCGCATCGCATTTCCTGTCACGTGATTGCCGTGTCTAATCGCACCGCTAACGACTATTAGCACGCGGAAGATGACGACCTCGCCGGCTCGGTGGGTTAATTAATGATCTCAAGTGAATTAACTTCACACCCTGGCGGAGAAACATCGCACCACGCCCTCGCCACAGATGACGGGGAAGCAAATGACATCCATCCGTCGCGATGTAGCTTAAGAGTCGGCTGTACCTACTCATAGGTAAAACATCGGAGACAATGTTTCATAAATATTGATATAACTGTTGAACCATTCACATTATATGAAAAATAAATGAGATATTTCTGACCTAAATGTTAGTATTCATATTGGCTAAACTTCTCTTTACCACATCGAGATAGAAACAAGAAAGGAACGGAATGAATCGACCGACTTGGTTGCTCGTTTACACAGATTATTTAACATTCACAACGATATGATCCTAGTTAAGCTATTTTAAGGCTTTTCATTACATTCCGACATTTATGATGTTTTATTAAAAGTGTGGGTGTATTTGTTAATTGACATTAAATTGCGGCTTTAATTACACATTTGTGTGGATTGTTCTTTTATAAGCAATAAAACGGTTAGTGTGTTTACAAATATGATGTTATTCTCCACAACGCAATTACCTACACTGCACCGGCCCACGTAATGTAAATTTGCAGATAAAACATATTATATATTTAATTTTTTCATTATATTTTGTTAGAGGAAATTGGTAGCATATTTTATCAATTGACAGTGGTATTTGTGGCCGCCAAAAACCACAGCAGCAATTAGGTTATTTAGAAGTAACCTAATTACAAATTGGCTAAATCGTATGTCAGATAGAAACGAAACTTGAAGTAACGTAGAAAGGCCGTAATAAATAGTATTTCTATTATTTCAATTCATTCATAACATCACTTCAATATATGAACATGCCCTATTCGTAAGAACAAATGTCTTATTCAGAAGAGGATTCACAACTAATCAACTAATTGATATTTTAGCGACTTTTCTTCTTAAACAAAACGATATGCCATAGTTTTTCTTTTGTAGTTCAATTCAAATAACGAATAACGAATAATTCAAATAAGGAAATATGTTTCCAGTTATTTTGAGGTATTTCAGAAAATCTTTAGACTTGACAAAGATTTATAAACCATCCGTATTCTTATTTAAAGGCCATGGAGTAAAAGTCAAATATAAACAATAAAACATTATCTGTTAGTTAGCCTAGCTTTTAAAAAAATATCAATATCATTCAACAATAGGTAATGATAAATAGATACCTGAAAACGCAAACTGCATTTGACATTTTTGAGAAAGCTAACTAGATACAAGATAAGAGAAGGGAACCTAGATAATGTGGTAGATGGACTGATCTGGAGGTCGACGAAAGTCTGAACATGTATCGATGCAACAGCAAGTGATGATTGCAACTAAGTCACGGCATGTTAGATGCACTCGTCTGGAATCTGTGCCAAGTGGACCAGTGGACTGTATTGACGCGCACCGAGACTATTGGAAGAGACGCGAGCAGGAAATTAAACTGCAGTCACGTGGTCTGGATGCAAACAACATCCGACAGAGTGCGCGACATGTCACAGGTAAGTGCGCCAGTATTACAGAGAGCTAACTCGCAAACAAGCAGGCCAAGAAGAGGGTAACTTAACTGTTTAGATCAAACGACAGCAGACGTTTTAAAGATTGTCAAAGTTTCGTAATAGCGACAAAGTTGTAGAGAATGAATATGGTATTTGAGTATAGTTATTTTTTTATTGTGATGACTTAAAAATTATGGAGGTACCTACTGTTTTTTTCTATCATCTAAGGGTACTCCTAAAGTACTCCAAGTGAAATTATTGGAATTTAAACATGTGAAAATCGGTTATTTCTCTTAGATCAAAGATACTAAAGAGGTCTATTATAGGTCATCAACTTGCACTCACATGCAATACCCACTCGCTTATCAACGCGTTACACAGAGCGTTTTGCACGTGATATTTACACACGTTAACGCAACCCGCCACACATTGGCGACGCAGATGCAACCCGCCGCACACTGGCGACGCACCCCGCCACACACGCTATAAGCTGACGCAACCCGCCACACACGGTCCATGCGACAAGTGAGAGACGGCTTCATGCGAGACAGAGACAGACAGCGTGTGTAAATGTAAATGAGGCGGAAAGAGTCTGGACTGGTTCAAGTATCGGGATATAAATCTTCCCCCAGCGCCTTCTGGATCGACAAGCAGCACATTGATTTACTGGCTTTAAAGCGACTACAATCTGACTGCAGCCGATTCATCTTGGCGGCGTGAAAGTGGATTCATTCAGAACAGCGACAAGCTTTATCAATGTTAGTGTTGGGACTCGAACCCGGCGCTACGACATGGGTCTTGGGATTTCATTTCATTAGGAGCTGGTTCAGCACTTTCTCTGGTTTCTGCGTACCTATTCTTCATCACTTTTTGATCTCGCGACCGAATTCATTTCGGCGTAATGCTATCTTAATGGCAGTGAAATTAATTCGATCGCGAAGAGATAAAAAAAAATATGGAATATATCCCTGTCATATCGATTAACCATTCGATATGAAACTTTACACACGTAGCAGACACTTGCATAGCTTTTGCGAAATATCCTAGGATTGGTTAAAAAGTGTAATTATTAACCGTTTGCCAATTATGTTCAGATTTTGGTTATCGTTGTGATCAACATTTATCAGATTACCCAATTGGTCAAGAACTTCTAGAGTCATTGACATTGTAAGGATAATTTCAAATATGTGATATTTTTTTTATCGAGAAATCATTATCTTTGTCTTACAGTTGTTTTCCAATAGAGCAGTAACTTTCACACAGCGTATTAAGTTATGTAGAATTCATAGAATTGATTTGACACGTTTCACAGAGCGTTTTTCAAGTAGAACTAGCAATAGTTCTATAAGTGTAACGGTATAATGCTGCTCACAGCTATTTAAAATGTTCAAAAGTGTGTAGGTAAATTGGAATCGAGCTGTTTTTGCAAACCAGAACTTCGTTTAAAAGTAACTAGAGAAATAAAAAATATTATTCTTTCGCTTGTTTTTTGATCTTCCACAGTTCATGTCCTGAAACTTTAACTTTTAATTCACTTTTCTTGCACCGCTAAAACAAAAGAATCAACATGACTTCTTGCGTTTGTCTTCTGTCTTCGCGAGTCGCGAATACATTTCAAAAAGTCCCATCCTGAATTCCAGCTAATGGGAGTTTTTGAGTGTTGTAAAAACTTTTCTAACCTACATCGCAATGATGAAGAGTTTTATAATAATATGACAGAGCTGTGTTGCGAAAGTGTTCTTTATCCCCACTGCTGCCAACCTGGGCCGACTAATATCCGTCTCTCAGAGACCTCGCAATGGACTATTCTTGTAGTAATGAAATTATGAGTGGCATGTTCAGCACCCTAGGGGATTTCTTGCTTGGAATGTTGGCTACTCTAATAGTTTTATATATGTCCCTATGAAAATGTTGGCTAGCCTGTATTACCCTATCAAAACTTGGTATGCGGTCCCCCGTGGGTAACCGTCGGCTTGGGTTTAATGCAAGTTATTATAATCAAATAATACGCTAACTTTGAGGCCGCTTCTGTCCGTCAAATACCAGCAGGAATCAATATCCTCCATCACGCGGTATTCCCGCTGCCTGGAATCCGATACGCGATACAGGTTTCAGATCCCCTATAAAATGTAGCAGACTTATCACAAAGCAGGCGGGAGAAAATAACACGGCTCACTGGAAGCATAAGGGGTTTCTTCTTCAGACAAATGCGAAGAGCATTCAAATGAATTATGATAAACGATCAAGTCCATTCACCGTACGAATGAACGACTTTGGAACATAAAGGCGAGTCATTTTTATTAGATTGCCGTCAATCTATTAGAAACAATTAATTAACTTTAAAAATATAATTAAAATATTTTACAGTCTGCATTTAATCGTATTCAAAATTGAGCTCAATGACCATGGTTTGACAATAGATTTCAAGGTCGTCATTCTTAATAATAATATCCAAATTACTATTCAAAGTACCTAATATCTTCATAACTAAAGCAAACTTTAAGAAATGTTTTTCAATACACTTTCTTTTGGAAACGATTTGAGACAAAAAGGTGTGAAATTCTTCTAAATTGTAGTCTTGATGAGAAGATCTTGTGATTTTACTCGTGAATTAATAATAATTCCTTGATGTACCGTGAGAGTTGCCAGCCTTATTTATTGTGTCGTAAAAAGCTTTACTACTGCCATAAACACAATTAATATTAATTTAACATTGTCATGATTCCATATGAGCATACCTCGAGAATTAGAACAGCCACACATCTCCTAAAGGGATGGGAAAATTTAAGCTTCGTTTTTCTATTTGCATTGCTATAATATTTTTAGAGCACTAAATCATAACTTTTCTGAAAAGATTGTAAGTAAAATACCTTATTGCACGCAAATATTCTAGTGACACGTTAATATTTTGGAATTTGGATTTTCCTAATATTATGACGGGAATATTTTTGATCACACGGCCGAGGTGTGATAGACACGTGATGACGTCATCTCATCAACCCCGGTGATTGGCTCGTGATGACGTCATCTCATCAACCCCGGTGATTGGTGCGTGATGACGTCATGTCTTCCACACACGACCGTCTCGTTAGTCGGCTATCTTCCCCATGCAGATTCCATTCATCCCTGGAGGTGAGAGGTCACGTGGTCGCGAAGCAGATAGGTCAGGCGCGGGAGCGGGGCGAATAACCACAAATCATTGGGAACGGCGGGGAAAAACCTCCATGCATTCATGAGTGCCCCCCCCCCCCCCTCCCCCCCTGACAGAATGAAGATAAGCTGCTGATGCGTCGCCAACAAACCGTTGACACGTTTCTTGTGGATTTTACGCAGCGTGTCTTCCAAAGTAAATACAAAAATAGGGGCAAGAGTGTAAAGTGGTGATAGAAAAGTGGGGCGCAGATAATGGGAACTATCACATCGTTTGTCTCGGCGATTGCGAAGAGCGTGATAACATCGAGAGAGCACCAATAGAGGTCAAACCGGGGTCTAACATGGTTTTACATGGGTCAAACCAGGGTCTAATGTGGGTCTTACATGGGTCAAACCAGGGTCTAACGTGGGTCTTACATGGGTTTTACATGGGTCAAACCAGGGTCTAATGTGAGTCTTATATGGGCAAACCCAGGTCTAACATGAGATTAACATGGGTCATACATGGGTCTAATATGGGTTTTACATGGATCAAACCGGGGTCTAATGTGGGTCTTACATGGATCAAACCAGGGTCTAACATGAGATTTACATGGATCAAACCAGGGTCTAACATGGGTTTTACATGGATCAAACCGGGGTCTAACATGGTTTTACATGGGTCAAACCGGGGTCTAACATGGTTTTACATGGGTCAAACCAGGGTCTAACATGGTTTTACATGGGTCAAACCAGGGTCTAACATGGTTTTACATGGGTCAAACCAGAGTCTAACATGGGTTTTACATGGATCAAACCAGGGTCTAACATGAGATTTACATGGGTCAAACCAGGGTCTAATGTGAGTCTTATATGGGCAAACCCAGGTCTAACATGAGATTAACATGGGTCAAACATAGGTCTAATATGGGTTTTACATGGATCAAACCTTGAACTTATGGGTTTAATCTGGGCGTTGTATATCAACCCTGCAGACAGACCACAGTTTGTTTTTGTGGGTGTAATGAGGTACACGTATCTCTTTTAAAAACAAATGCAATTTAATAAAGAAATCTAGGTAATTTGGATTTAATATTGGTCAAACCGGGGTCTAACATGGTTTTACATGGGTCAAACCAGGGTCTAACATGGTTTTACATGGGTCAAACCAGGGTCTAACATGGTTTTACATGGGTCAAACCAGAGTCTAACATGGGTTTTACATGGATCAAACCAGGGTCTAACATGAGATTTACATGGGTCAAACCAGGGTCTAATGTGAGTCTTATATGGGCAAACCCAGGTCTAACATGAGATTAACATGGGTCAAACATAGGTCTAATATGGGTTTTACATGGATCAAACCTTGAACTTATGGGTTTAATCTGGGCGTTGTATATCAACCCTGCAGACAGACCACAGTTTGTTTTTGTGGGTGTAATGAGGTACACGTATCTCTTTTAAAAACAAATGCAATTTAATAAAGAAATCTAGGTAATTTGGATTTAATATTGGTCAAACATGGTTCTTATTTGGGTGAAATCACGATTAACCATGGGTCTATAATGGGTCTGACATGGCTCTAACGTGGATTAACCATGGGTCTATCATGGGTCTGACATGGCTCTAACGTGGATTAACCATGGGTCTATCATGGGTCTGACATGGCTCTAACGTGGATTAACCATGGGTCTATCATGGGTCTGACATGGCTCTAACGTGGATTAACCATGGGTCTATCATGGGTCTGACATGGCTCTAACGTGGATTAACCATGGGTCTATCATGGGTCTGACATGGCT
Source organism: Leuctra nigra (assembly GCA_934045905.1). Taxonomy (NCBI): domain Eukaryota; kingdom Metazoa; phylum Arthropoda; class Insecta; order Plecoptera; family Leuctridae; genus Leuctra; species Leuctra nigra. The sequence continues at coordinate 411,240 of OW203764.1, read as the reverse complement.
CTAACGGGACTCTATAAAGTGGTTCTAATGATAGGAACTCTGAAGGTACTCAGAAGTTCCGCCACCTGCTCCTAACTCTAATGCGGCATTGTTCGTCTTCTGAGGTGATTTTGTCTTATAAATATTCCCATCTTCTGCCGAAGTTGTTTATAAACTCAGATTGTACGTCGACGACGAGCCAACTCAATAATCCCCTCAGAGATTTCGTCCAGAGACTAACCAAACTCGATCTGGTCAGCCAATAGGAAAATTACAAAAATCCAACTATTTGTATCTGAATCAATATTCGTGCAATCTCCCGTCGGGCGCGCTTCGATCGCATCATCATCCGAGTACCTCTGAGCTGTCAGTCGGCAGGCTGACTTTGATGTTCCTCGAGAAGATCTTCTCTTTCGCGCATGGTCCTCGCCCGCTGATTGGTCAATTCACTTTAACCTGTCGCAGTTCTCAGCCAATGGGTTAACAGGCCAACTAGCGCGAAGAAACGCGGTGTGCGCATGTTAGTTTCGCGTGCCGGCTTTGGCGCGACGGCGACGCCAGTTGCTCGACGCCGCGGCGGTGTACTTATACTCGACGTCGCGACGCTCTCGGTCAGTCGGCGGCGGGCGTCACTTCGAGCAGCCTCGTACACGGCGGCGCTCTGAACGCGCGCCGATCACGTAACCGAACACGAAACTTTCAGTGACAAGAACTTTACCGCGAAAACAAAACACTAACTTTTGTTTAAATAATGAAATCGATGAATTTAAGAGATAAAGTTTGGGATATTTGTTGTAAAGTTTCTCCGCCATGACGATGTTCAAACAAACTGACAGACTTGCATCGAACCCAGGACGGAATCCGCCGCAGAAAATTAAATAAACAGAAGTTTGCTGGCACAATACAGGAGGCGGTGCAAATATCAAGGAGAACTCCATTACGTATTCATAAAGAGCCTCACACTGTCTGGTCTCTCTTGTTCTCTTAAATAATTTATTTCTTTACCTATAGTTACTTTATAGTTAGCTCTCTCGCTCTGTTTTCATCCCGCCGCTTGTTAAGCAATTCCGACCGGACTAATTCGCGCCGTGTTCGCCGGCGTCCCAGCTGCGAGGCGGCCGGAAACTTGCGTCAACTTTGTTAAACGCGCGTTAGGCGAACACGTGGTTGCTATGCTGTGAAGAGGCGGCCAGCAGACAAGATGCCGCGCGGAGTTCTCTACGTCCTGCTCGCTGCCTTGCTCGTACACGGTAAGTCCACTTGACTACGCAGTTCGCGGGAGAATAGTTCGGCAAGACAAGTACGAAGTATTATTTACACTACTGAAATCATACAAGTCTACTGGAAAGTTTCAAGCTCTGTGTAATAGGCATTTTGAAAAACGTCGCCCACTAAGATTTTGTAGTTCTTAGCGCGGAAAACCACCAATAGTATTATTTTAAGGTGCTGCAAGCGCGAGCGATTTTGCTGCTTTTTGTAGACACTTTTTGCGATACGATTGGAGACGAAATGGGCAGACCAAATTATTTGAAATTTTTATCGTGATTAGATAAAAGACAAACTTAGGGTTATCCCTTGGTACATTTTTAATTTTTTGTTTCGTTAATTAGTAATAATTAGTGGATTTTTGGTGAAAAATTAGCTATTTTCTTGTCTCCCTGGGCGCCGTATAAAATTAAATTTCAAAAATGTGCCAAGGGATAACCCTAAGTTTGTCTTTAATCTAATCATGATTAAAATTTGAGATCAATTGGTTAACGGGTTTGGTCTCCAATCGTATCGCAAATTTCAGAGTTTTGCGCGGTTTTGTTGAATAACCGGCGGCTAATTAACGATGCAATAAGCAGAAATGAAAAAGTGATACTAATATACAGTCAGACTGATCATGTGAACATCCTGTAAAAGTTACACTCACTTATGAAACAATTTTTCTCTCTCAATTTTCTAAAACGGCCGAGTGCTAGTATCACCTTAATTAGTGATCATATTGTTAGCAGTGCATACAAGGAGAGAAAATCACTAAAATGCTTATAGATCGTTTCCGACTCATTTTTTGCTTTTGGGGAATTTAGTGAAAATTCAAATTGAATTTGTGATTCTTAATACTCTTAGGAGTTCGAGCTTTTGGCAGTCCATAGAATCGAGATTGCTAACTCAGTTTTCACAAATCCAGAGGTAGTGAGTTTTTGCAGTAAGCCCACAACATTCTATAGTATTTAGTAAATTTCACGCTGAAATATTTCACGTTGGCTTCTGTTTATTCTCGTCGCTGTTCTCCTAATTTGTTCCACATTGTGTTGAGCTCAAACGGTTCAAACGGTTAATAACTGCTCTGATGAAATCAAATAAATGATCTCGCTCGCTCCAACAGAATAATCACTCGGATTCAATGTGGGGCTTTGCTGGTTAATTAGAGGCTGGGAAACCATGTGATTGACATCGGGTTCATATCCAAAGTGATACGAACTGATTGCTTCCTCATTATTAACTCACCTCTATAATTGATGAGACGTTCTTGTCCCTCAGACAGAAGCGTGGAGACGTGATTAAAACCGAGGTTCTTCGCGCAATTAGAAATGTTTTCGCAGCCAGGATCAAGTTATCTGCTTTTGTTTCCCAAGCTCGAGGTAGATAGCTTCTGAGCTTATCGGAGCTTATTTTATACATTCCCTGGGCTGGACTTCAAATACCTCATTGATTTCACCTACACTTGAAAACCTGAATTGAACCTATTTGTAGCTAAAAAGCCAAGCAGCTTTCACACGGTTACTGATCATTACACTGCAAGTATAGTTTCAATGTGATTGTAGCCAGGTGTTTGTTACCTATTTTAAGTTTTAAGTTTGAAAAAGCTTTAGTTAAAGTTTGTCTCAGTAATTCCTATGATTCCGATGACAATGCATCTTCTCCGCTACTCAAGCTAGGGGGTGAAGTGAACAGGAAGGGTTCTGGAAGAATCAGGGGGGTCATTCTGGTAGCGGTTGCAAATAATGGTTGCAAGTATCACTTTACAACCATGGTTGCAAAAAGATGCAACCACGCTATAACCGGTTGCAACTTTCTTGAATCGGTATTCTTGTACGCGGTTTTAGTGTGGTTGCAAGTCGGCAGTGGAATTTCCAAATAACTTGTACAAAAGATATTCCGTTTTGAAATTTCGCGGGTAAAATTTCAAATAATGGAATGTTCTGCTCGTGTTACAGTCCTGGTTCAACATTGGGGATAGGTATTTAAAAATGTTCAATGAAAATGGGATTCATTTGTAATTACCTATAAAAAGGTATTTCTTTAGCTGAAATATTAAACCTATGTGTACATTATCAGAGTTACCTACCTACCACCAAGTGTGATTTATATTTTATTGTCCCTTATTAAATAATCAAAATATTATTAGTGCCTCTATAATGTCTGAAAAAGAGAATAAAAAGAAGCGATACCTTTTAAAAATAAATAGCCAACTGGAGATGTGATTGATAATTTGTGAAGTGAACAATGAATAGAGAGGCAACTCTTTTTGGAGATTTTGGGCCTGAACTCATACAAAATGATAAGAAGCAGCCATGGAGCTGATCAAGTCAACGCGGTCCCATGTCCACCGATCAGTATAGCCGAGGTAAGTTGGAATTACTATTGTTGTACATACCAGCATTGCCGAGGATTTTACTCGGTACTGCTAGAAAAGGACCTGACCACCTAATAAAAATTTGGTACTAAATGCATTGTAATATTGATAACTCTTGTTCATTGGTCTTGTTCTACCTATAAATTACATGAAACTTCACTTACATTTAATTTTCTATTGTTAGATAAGGAGCAAGTTCAAAGATTTGAAATGCCAAACTAAAAAGGAAGCTTCAGCATACTACTTGAACATGACTTGCACAAGAGACGGCCCATCGAATTATTAACCATTAACAGCCGCTGAGGAAACAATGGTCGAAAAGGCCATCGGAAAGAAGAGCGTTGAAGGTTCGGAGGCCCCCGACACTTCTCGTCGAATGTTCCGTTTAAGAGGTGCATTGACAATCAATATGTGACAGTGAATAATAAAGTTGTGACAATTTTCATTATCAACATTATCAGATCGCTGTAAGATTGGAAAAATTAAAGATGGGTACCATTCAAGTCATTCAAAATTTATTTTTTCAATATTTATTATTTTATTATTTTATGAGGGCAGCAATACTTTTAACTAAAAAATAATAGGTAATACCTATAAGGGACAGGCGTTATATTCAGCCTGATACAGTTGCTAACTATCAATGTAAAACGTTTGGCCATCCTGAAACAATTTGCATTTCATTCATCGATACCTAGGTATTGCCTGAAGTGATGCTGAAAAGCGTATAGTATTGATAACAATCATATTTAACAATCCAGTGACATCATACTAGGTACCTAAATTGTATAATTGTAGGTAAATACTTTGATTATTTTTATGTGTGATATGCGTGAAGAATCAGTTTGCACTCAATCGACCAATTCAAAAAGAATACTATTTTTGGATTGTATTTAATAGTGAAATTTTTAATTCCCATACAATTGACATCAATAAATTAAGAATTAAATTTACATAGTCTATTGTATTCATTGGTAATACCCTAACTAGTAACCTTTTTACATAACAAAAATATGAAGTGAATGTTTAATTAATCAACAATTTTTCTTTAAACACCAGAATAATGTGCTTCACCATCTAAATGGTCCAAATCCTTCATCCATGCCTCAAGCCACAGCTCCATCAAACACTCTTCCGGCTACAAACTCACAAGTCCATTCTAAATCCAGGCCATCGATTATTCCACAAACATATTTGGCCTCAGTCACAAACATCCGGCAGTTTTTCAATGCAGTTTTCAACGCTAACACTGTGCGGTCGACATCCTTGTCACTCAAGACGAAGTCTAGGCCATGTTGTGGAGGACGAACACAGTCGTGAAGATCTGGCAAGCCATTGTAGGAGAGTGGCAGAGTGCATCGCCAGTCCGGTCCAATGCAGCGCTCAACGATGTTTGGAGTGCTGCGAGTTGTAACGCTCTTCCGCTTCACTTTGGGGTCGTTCAATCGAATTCATCAGCCACAGTTTGAAGGAACATCCACTGCCCGCTGTCGAGCAACAAATATAATGTCACATTAGCTATTAGTAAGATACGTTAGGGTTTCTTTGCATATTAAGTTGAAATAGGTACCTATTTTATATTTTTAACCAGACAATAATTTCAATTGGGAAATTTTAACTAGGTACTTTTTTTTATTTACTTTATCTCATTTCTTTATTGATGCATATAATTAAGATTTTAGTACTAGTACCTAGTGGTTCTAGTACCTCGGTTTACCTACTTCATTGCATTGCAGTGAAAATAAACATTCATTGGAATGGAATGTGTGTTCCTAGTCCTACTACTAACTAGGTAGGTACTACTACTTTCTGCTAAAATTCAGACTATGGAAAATATGTGAATATTTTTTATTGACTCACCGATGAGCACGCCATCTGGGATTAAGCCGCTGGTCAACACTTTAGCAGGTTGCTTCATAGGAATCAGATGTGCTTGTCGTGATTACATCCTGGGAAGTCGCCGAGCACATCGATGACTCGCAATGTCGATTTGCACGTGATCTGCACGTTGATGATAATTTGCTTTCCGCTGGGTGGTTTCTAGGTTCTTGGTGGGTTTCCTGATGTGGACATTGTGTGACATCTACTGCACCAACTACATTAGGGAACTTGGCTACACTGTAGAGAATCCTTGCTTCGTGTCCAGTCTCTCTTGATCTGTTACGTAGATTGCATTGACAACTGCAGTTATTATGCGACTTGCAGATGATTGTGACAAATGACAATTACTTCCAACTAGCCACTGAAAGCCGCCACTAGCAAAAACTGTGTCTGCAGGTAGGGCATTATATTTTCGTTGTGTCTTTTTCGAGGTTAATGGGCGGTTGAAGCGAGTGCAACGTTTGACATTTTCATTTTCGTCTGTACAGTCCGTGGATTTCAGTCGAGGAAATGTGACAGTATCTTCATCATCTCACTCACAAAACACGCCAAACACAATGTCATCAAAGATGTCATTATAATACGAAAAGTAAACGATATTGTTATGATGCTTTCTGGCAGAACTTGTGGGCGGGCCGTGCTGTCACTTTAGTTGTTCGAACTTGACGTTGTTTGTCGCTGCTCGCGTAAGCCCGCGATTATTTAAAAGAGCCACATTATTATGTTTTCAACTCACTATGTTATTAACGAGAATATTTTCATCTTATACGACAATTAATGACAAAAGCAATGGAAAGCACTTACTTTCAACTAATATCGACGCCATTTGTATTGGTTGCAACTCACTTAAAACCACAAATAGTTGGTTTTAAAGTTGCAACCAATATGCCGCCATTTTTTCTGCTAAAACCGCTTCCAGAATAAGGATGCTACCGGTTGCAACTATACAACCGGTAGCAAGTACTTACAACCGGTTGCAAGTACTTGCAACCGCTACCAGAATGACCCCCCATGAATACAAGATAAGGAATTAAACCTGATCGTGTGTTAATGCAATAGATGATAATTCATGTAGTACACCTTTGGGACTTCCGACTCCATGGAGAAGTGAATATGATTATTCGACATTCCTCTACATCATCTGAACTGAACGGACATTTTGTTCCTGTGTGTTTTCTGTGTTTTCTCATCCTGGGATAGTTCCAATCATTCCGAACATCTTCATTATCACTTCTCGTGGTTCAGTCACTCGATGAACCAACTTGGCGTTAAACGCGACTAAATCTGTGGCATTGCTTGTCGTCCGTGCTCGCTCTCGTACAATATTTTCAAGCTGTGATCTAAATTTGCCGACTGATTAATAAGACGATTGGTGACAATTTCTTTAAGTAAAACGAGCGTAGATGTTAACACTTTAATTCAAACACGATCTAAAGCACATATTTCATCGTTTATGTTTTTTACTTATAAATAATCAACAATATACAAAGTGATCTACATACTAATTTTCAAACAAATATATTCTTCATAAACTGCATCGATGCACGAATCAAATAGCTCCCCAGTATCAGTAAATTAATGAAGAACACTGCAAAGCAGAGCAAAGACTCACCGTAATCTCCCGTTACTCACGTTCTTCGAGTCTCTTGTTAGTAATGAGGAAGAGATGAAATAATCTCGCAATAATGCGAAGTGTCAACAGCGTTAGTGTCATTGTGCGTCGCCAGGGGCGCTGCTGCAGCTGATCATTGGTCACCAGGATTCTGTTTTACATCGAACTCGTCGGATTCCAGAGGAAATGTTGTTGGATTCATTTACACTTTTATTTGATTCCTGTGCAGGCGAACGTTTCATTGGAATTAATAAGGGAGGTTGCAGGATGAACATCAATATTGATATTAACAAGTAAATAGAATAGAAAGGGACCGGAGATGAATTCCAAACAGTTTTACAGTGGATTTGTAGAATAGATCATTTGAGAGCTACAAGCCTGACATTCTCACAGAAATATTGTTTAGTTAGATATGTAATTGCTTCAGTTCTCCATACAAAATACAAAATAAAGTGTGAAAAAAAATATTTCCACTGTCAAACCGTGGATTGAATATTTATTATCGCGGCTATTTGTATAGAAAATACGGCTGGGTTTTCCTGCTTTCTCTCCGAACTATGAAAATGTCAGATGCAGTTATATTTCCAAATATCCATTGACTTCAATCTTTTGAAAACTAGAGATCGTTTGGACTATAATAACATGGTATGTTATCTAAAACACGGGACACCACGTTTAGATGAAAGCAGAAATAGAAGAGGCTCTTTTAATATTGGCGATCATGACCGAAAAGCAGAGGTCACGTGACAGCTGTAGCCAATGAGAGAGCAGTCACAACTCGCTGCTTTCACTTGATTCATCTACCAGTGGCAGAAAAAATGAATTGTTTTCTCATCATTTTGCATGTAAATTAAAAGAATAAAGGCTAACAATGGCTGACATGAGAGCCCACTCCACTCGAACGGTTTTTACGTGGGTATTTTGGTTCCTCTTGTTCCCTTGTTTTATGAGTGTAAAATCTTCCTCCGTATTCGCTGTCATTATAAACCCGCACTCGTGAAGTCGGTAACTCATTCGCAATGATCTGTGTTGGTCAATACAAAGCAATCGCTTCCATCACTCGCAGCGCCGCGCAGTTTTATGCCGGTGATTGTTTTACATGCTGTTTGCTCGCTCTGTAATCTGCTTCAGGAACAATGCAGCTCCATCTGTCTTCCGGCTCGCTTAAACCTCGTTCACGTTCACGCACAAAAAGAACGAGCATTGATAAACCTTTCTCCTCCAAAGTATAATCAGTCGTCAAATTAACTGCGAATTTAATTTGTCAGGAGAGAAATATGAGCAAGCGGACTTTTCTAACAAAAAAAAGATGCTGCAACCCGTTTTAGACAATGGAGTGTATTTTTATAATTATGTAATCGGAAGAATTGAGAATAACAATGGAATTGCGAATGCGTAAAAACATGGCGGGGCCTTACAATGGAGCTTTTATTTCAAAAAGAAGACAATCGAGAACAATATTATAGCGTTGTCATGTCATTGTCGACGGAAAACAAGTTGCTGTCTCAACAAATAATTTATGGCATTCGTAAAGACAGAAAGTTCATTAATAAACGTAATATTTGGGGGAAATGTAGCCATGTTTTACTCCGTCTTTACGAATAACTGTCACTGAAGTTAAATCATGCGCTTGTCAGTCTGTCAGTCTGTCAGAATATTCTTGCAAACAGCAGAATTAAACGAGTTGCCGACTTCCATGTGCAAAGATCAACGGTGTTGCATATCATTCCCACCGCAAGACCTACTCTTTTGTACCCGGAAGAAAATACTTGAGATAACGAGAGAAACTGGAGAAGAAGACTTCTCCAGGCAGGTCCAGCAGTTTCTCCAGACTGAAACATGATCGCAAGAAACTTCTATTGTGTCTTCTCGTAACAAACTGCTGAGTGTAACTCGACACATGCCAATTGTCCGACCAACTTCAACAAGTTCGTGGAAGTTAGCTTCAAGATGGCGGCTTCAACACACGAAATGGGGTTAGTAGGAAAACGCAGAGGGAACCAGCCTTCGAAATGTATATGGAAGTGTTGGCCAAAGCTTTTATTTCAGATTATCCATAGCAAATCGGAGTATAAACTCTATTTTTTGTTCATTTCAACCAACCAAAAGATTTTGCTCAAAAACTTTTATAACAGTAGGTGTGCAAAATTTCACATTGATAGGTTTAACGGTGTAACCTACAAAATAGATAGAGAAGAAAATCACTGTTGTAACTTAAAATCTCCTTCATTTGTCCGTGTAAATGAACACTCAGTAATCTGCTAAGCCTGTCTTTGATTACAAATAATGGATTGCTTTTGGTCTGGGAAACGCGCCTAAAATGTCGTCTTCCCATTGGTCGAAGCTCTACAGTAAATTGAAACTACAGTATCTGGAAATCATTAAAGTAAATAAAGGGCAAGCGAAATCAGCTGACTAAATATTTGCTCAATGTAGTGTTTAGAGAGGCTTGTGTTGGAATATAATAAAGCATGGATACTGGGCGTTGCAGTGCAGATTGTAAATATAAGAGCTTAGGCCGAATCGCGCAAAGCAATTAGTAGTTTATTGGTTAGTGAAACGCATATTCGATTCCACTAGATCATTGTGGACTATCACGTAGCTGCAGGATATCGGAAAAACACAATCCAATCAAAACCGACTCGCTGCAGCATTAGTTTGCTTCAGTCGAACAAGAATTACACTGAAGAACGCATTGAAAGAGATACAAGTGAGACGGAAAACTGTCAGAGAGGTGAAGTAACACAATAGTGTCCAACTAAACAGAGAGGAACTCGAAATTATCTCAATCACTATCTTGTTCAACTACGAAATATTTGTACTTGTTCCGTTTTATTTTCTATAGCACAATTGTTCCCGATTTACAATAATTTTAAATATAAATTCCTTTGTCAGGTCAGTAGTTCGTTACGAGATCAGCAAAATGATTGAAAAATTCACATCTTCGAGGCTCTCTTCATGGTATAAAACTTTATACCTGACTGCATATTTATTAGGTATAATATTAAGAGGCAAACGGAAGCGAACGGGAATCGCACGGTTCGTCAGAGCGTTTTTTTGAAATTTTGTCTTCACACTAAATAATTTAAAAAAATCAGATAGTAACGACCCATTACAACATAATATACTAAATAATGCCGCAAACTGCAGTACTTTATGACCTCTGGTGCGACCTCAAAGTGTTAAATACGATTATTTTACTAAAAATATCGTATTTAACACTTTGAGGTCGCACCAGAGGTCATAATGAACTCCGGTTTGCGGCATTATTTAGTCTATTAGGCTGTAATGGGTCGTTACTATCTGATTTTTTAAAATTATTTAGTGGGAAGACAAAATTTCAAAAAACCGCTCTGACGAACCGTGCGATTCCCGTTCGCTTCCGTTTGCCTCTTAACACCCGAAATCACTAAATCTACTTTGTATTTATTAAATTATCTGGTGTCCCTCGTTTCCGAAAAAACTCGTATTTCGTTTGGTTTCCTTCTTTTACAACAGGTTACAACCCGAGTAAAGAACATGCGATATGCAACTAGAGCCATCGAAATAACTCCTGAATCGGTAGCGAACTATTTTCATCCGTGCTGAAGAATATTGCTAGATTTATCGGTGCAAGTACACCAGGTCTCATGGATTCTATCCATTTGAAATGGCAAATGGTCTTGGCGTTCTGTATACTCATGTCTGCACATACGTCTCTTTAATATCCATGATTGCTCTTGGAAAGCCATAGAAATCAACCCGCTGAAATGAACTGACGGACAAACGATAGAAGTCCTAACATTTGAAGTGGTTAGTTGTGCAAATAATTATCTAAGTATCTAAGTGCGAGATGATGATAATGAGCACATTCGCAGGATTTGTCCAGCAGAGGGAAGTGATTTTCATTTCCATTTTTGTTCAAACTGTTCAACCAATCGATCTAAAATATTACACACTACCAACACTATTGTCATTAGAGCGGTCAAGCATATAGTTTTCTTAATACGATATTGTGATTGGTTGAACATTTTATATGGAACCGATTCACTTATCAACTGTAAATTATTTGATGGTCATTGAGACCAACATTCTACGACGTTCCGCAAATTTGCATACAATTCTAAAGAACTTCAAGAGTTATTGATATTTTAGGGAAGTTTTGTAATGTTTTGAAATATTTGTAAAATTTGTTAAAATAAATTAAAATATATATCACTGTTCCCTTAACGCATGTTGTCAGCACTTCCAAGGTCTGTTATAGAGCAGCAACTTTCACTCGCATGCAACGCGTAACACAGCGTAGAAAACATTCTGTCCGTCAGCTCAGATTGTGACATCATTTGCAGCTTCCCTGATGCGGAATCCGGAAGCAATATCTTCTGTCATGACGCGTTTGTCCTCGCTGGCCACGGTCTATAGATCGCGTTGTTCAACGGTTTCTTTCATCTGCGGAGAACAAAGTGAATGAAAAGCAGGCGAACGGAAGCGATATTGTGCAGTAAATCTCGTGGTGCGGCGCCTATCGCTGCCCCATCTACCGGCGAGTCTGTATTTAGCGAAAACGCTTGAGAAGTATAAATCACCGGGCGAGATAACGGACTTGTGTAAATGCAGGGAATGGATCTTAACAATCTAATTACTGGGCTTGTTTCAGAGGAGATTATCGCGCGGCCGATTGCGAGAGCAAACGCTTCAATTGAATCATCGAGCAATGAGTCATGCAATCATCAGATACGATAAAGCTCTTTCATTGGACGGAGGAAACCGATATTACAGGAGGAAGAAATAACGACTCACATTATCTGGAAAACAAAACCAGTTGGTGTCATTCATTAATTGTTCAGTATTATTTGGGATCAGTACTATATTGTACATAATACAGGCAGTAAAAGCACAACCAACACATTAAATGTAGTGTTTCCTTAATTTACAAAATGAAGAGCAGCTTAAGCTTATTATTGTTAGGTACAATCTTAATTTTAAGGGGGCAATGAACACGTTGGGTATACATTTTAGATTTACATTTCTACATTTCATTACATTTCATTCATCTACATTTACATTTCATTAGATTTACATTTAAAATTTTAAAAATGTACAGCGTCAATGATATTCTAGTTGCAGAACAGTGTTTCGAGCTGTATTTTCAAACATTTATTTTATGAACAAGAACTAAATGTTTGTGTCTGGCGAGGTCTCTCTTTGAAGACAAAATCTTTGGACTCACATAATTAACCTGGCAGGCATTAATTATTTGTATAAAAATTAGACGCGTGGGTTTAATTTAAGCTTTAATTAAAAAATCATCTAATTCCGAGGATCAACCAGTCAGAGCTAATATCTCATTTCCCGCCAAGAAAGCTGAGCCAATGAGCGGCAGTCTCTTATCTATGCATGAAAATAACACAAAGCGTTCGCAATGTTTCCACCTTTCAGCGCTATTTCATGTATTATCAAACTGTCTCCATGATCAACTGCTGTATTATTGGTCGTTTGAAAACTGTTATCAGTTACCGGGGTTACATGCCCCCTCCACCCACATCGCGCGTGGCAGGTTATAAATTCTTGCGAACCATACCCACTAATGAAGATTAATGTTCAACAGCAAAGAGAGAAAATGTTATTTCAATTTTCCATATTTCTTTTGAAAATGTAAACTTGTTGCAGATACCTGGAACACGCTAACATCATTGCTACATTAACGCCTAACCGGAAAAGTGAAAACGTGTTTATTTATGAATCTCTTAGAAAAATCTCTTGCGCAAGAACGTTTCCGGTGTTTCTTAAAACGAATTCAGAGTTTCACATCCAGCATTTTGATGATGTAAAGAACGTGTGTTGGTTCTGACGTCACTTCCTACGTCATGAATGAAGCCACTTCACTCTGTTTTCACTCAACATTTTTGTTATCTGTTCCGACGTTTCTGAGGGATCGATGCTTATTAACTTTACAACACAATTGAGTATAATTGCTGCGAAACATTCGTGTCTTCTAACAAACAGACTACTTAATGGAAATATATAACGACTATAAAGCGGGGCAATGTTTTCACCCTAGCGGCGATTATCACGTACACAAGTGGCGGGAAGGAAGTCGATCTTTACATTTGAATTTCATTCGCCGCGCGGAATTAGCATGTCAGGAACGTTCCTTATTGATCCGAAAATAATCACTTCTTACTTCCGTCCATTCCATCGCGATTTAACACTTCCTCGGCAGAACAATGCAGTTGTGACGTCACGACCTAAGTGGAATGTGTGGCGGTAGAGCACACGTCAGTAGAATGTGAGCCACTAGGACACATTCCATCGCGATTTAACACTTCCTCGGCAGAACAATGCAGTTGTGACGTCACGACCTAAGTGGAATGTGTGGCGGTAGAGCACACGTCAGTAGAATGTGAGCCACTAGGACACATTCCATCGCGATTTAACACTTCCTCGGCAGAACAATGCAGTTGTGACGTCACGACCTAAGTGGAATGTGTGGCGGTAGAGCACACGTCAGTAGAATGTGAGCCACTAGGACACATTCCATCGCGATTTAACACTTCCTCGGCAGAACAATGCAGTTGTGACGTCACGACCTAAGTGGAATGTGTGGCGGTAGAGCACACATCAGTAGAATGTGAGCCACTAGGACACATTCCATCGCGATTTAACACTTCCTCGGCAGAACAATGCAGTTGTGACGTCACGACCTAAGTGGAATGTGTGGCGGTAGAGCACACATCAGTAGAATGTGAGCCACTAGGACACATTCCATCGCGATTTAACACTTCCTCGGCAGAACAATGCAGTTGTGACGTCACGACCTAAGTGGAATGTGTGGCGGTAGAGCACACGTGAGTAGAATGTGAGCCACTAGGACACATTCCATCGCGATTTAACACTTCCTCGGCAGAACAATGCAGTTGTGACGTCACGACCTAAGTGGAATGTGTGGCGGTAGAGCACACGTGAGTAGAATGTGAGCCACTAGGACACATTCCATCGCGATTTAACACTTCCTCGGCAGAACAATGCAGTTGTGACGTCACGACCTAAGTGGAATGTGTGGCGGTAGAGCACACGTCAGTAGAATGTGAGCCACTAGGACACATTCCATCGCGATTTAACACTTCCTCGGCAGAACAATGCAGTTGTGACGTCACGACCTAAGTGGAATGTGTGGCGGTAGAGCACACATCAGTAGAATGTGAGCCACTAGGACACATTCCATCGCGATTTAACACTTCCTCGGCAGAACAATGCAGTTGTGACGTCACGACCTAAGTGGAATGTGTGGCGGTAGAGCACACGTCAGTAGAATGTGAGCCACTAGGACACATTCCATCGCGATTTAACACTTCCTCGGCAGAACAATGCAGTTGTGACGTCACGACCTAAGTGGAATGTGTGGCGGTAGAGCACACATCAGTAGAATGTGAGCCACTAGGACACATTCCTGGTTCATATCGGAGAATTGATTCAAACAGAATGTGCTACCTGCCGAGCAGAATGTGTGGCGGTAGAACACACGTCAGTAGAATGTGAGCCACTAGGACACATTCCTGGTTCATATCGGAGAATTGATTCAAACAGAATGTGCTACCTGCCGAGCAGAATGTGTGGCGGTAGAACACACGTCAGTAGAATGTGAGCCACTAGGACACATTCCTGGTTCATATCGGAGAATTGATTCAAACAGAATGTGCTACCTGCCGAGCAGAATGTGTGGCGGTAGAACACACGTCAGTAGAATGTGAGCCACTAGGACACATTCCTGGTTCATATCGGAGAATTGATTCAAACAGAATGTGCTACCTGCCGAGCAGAATGTGTGGCGGTAGAACACACGTCAGTAGAATGTGAGCCACTAGGACACATTCCTGGTTCATATCGGAGAATTGATTCAAACAGAATGTGCTACCTGCCGAGCAGAATGTGTGGCGGTAGAACACACGTCAGTAGAATGTGAGCCACTAGGACACATTCCTGGTTCATATCGGAGAATTGATTCAAACAGAATGTGCTACCTGCCGAGCAGAATGTGTGGCGGTAGAACACACGTCAGTAGAATGTGAGCCACTAGGACACATTCCTGGTTTATATCGGAGAATTGATTCAAACAGAATGTGCTACCTGCCGAGCAGAATGTGTGGCGGTAGAACACACGTCAGTAGAATGTGAGCCACTAGGACACATTCCTGGTTCATATCGGAGAATTGATTCAAACAGAATGTGCTACCTGCCGAGCAGAATGTGTGGCGGTAGAACACACGTCAGTAGAATGTGAGCCACTAGGACACATTCCTGGTTCATATCGGAGAATTGATTCAAACAGAATGTGCTACCTGCCGAGCAGAATGTGTGGCGGTAGAACACACGTCAGTAGAATGTGAGCCACTAGGACACATTCCTGGTTCATATCGGAGAATTGATTCAAACAGAATGTGCTACCTGCCGAGCAGAATGTGTGGCGGTAGAACACACGTCAGTAGAATGTGAGCCACTAGGACACATTCCTGGTTCATATCGGAGAATTGATTCAAACAGAATGTGCTACCTGCCGAGCAGAATGTAGGGCGTTGAGCGTCATTATTCTCAGGAAACCGATTGTCATTTACAATCTTATCCAAGCATGTAAGACATTTCTTCACCTAGCTGAGGTCAACAGTCTGCAGTGTAATTATAACCTCCCCCCCCCCCCCCACTTCTATCGCCATTAGCATCATTTTAACGCAGCGGAATGAGATTTCATTTTACTTTGAGAGTTTCGTTGTATTCTCACTAATGAGATCCCCAAGAAAGTTAATTTAGTTAAGTATCATTGCTTAGCAAGAGATAGCGTTTTAATATTATTTTTCTCGTGTACGTTAAAAAATCTAATTCGTAATTAATTCTGTGTGAATGAGAGTGAGATATATCTGTATATAATCCGGCAAAGCAACCGGCTGCGATCTTCTAACCCCACGTCGGGCGCCAGAACTCGCGCGGGGTGGAAATTAATGTAATTAAAACTTTCATCTCGGCTAAGAAATCTGATTAAAACAGAGAAAGATACTTCAACTTTACAATAATCCTGTATCCTCTTGGAAAGGAGTCGAGTAGAGTGCCTCTCGAGTCGGATTAGATCAACAATGCAATGATAATAACAATCACAATGATGGGGACGCGCAATAGAGCATGGGATTTGCACGTCGAGTCCGGCATGCGCAAACAATCTCTCAAATCATGCGAACAAACCCATGGCTCAAAGACATTTCTGCGAGCAAAGAATCGACTTTGATGAAAATCTGTGTTAATTTTCGTTCGGGCGGCTCTATTTCCATAATAGATTTGATGAAACAACCAATAAAAGTAACTAGTATAATTATAAGATCATGCCCAAGACTAGCTGTAAGCATATTACTTGTCTTATCTTCATTCGTATTAGAAAAGGTATTAAGTAACGTCTAACAATGAAAAATGAACATATAAATGGCACACCCTACAAACCACCTCAGAACACGTGACTTACTTCACTCCTCTCCACTGCTACTACATATAGAACAAGTCACGTGAGGGATTCAACCAATCAACGAGCTTGAATCGTGTACGTGGTCTGCAAATGTCCTTCAAATAATTCTCAGTGAAACAACCAAAGGTTTGATCCAGTCATTTGACATAATCTTTGACTGCGTAAATAGAGCTTCATCTACACAAATTATCAGAACTATGAAAGAATAGCACTTGAATAATAATATGTACATGTGCATGGAAAGTCACCGTGTATGAATATCTTATAGTTTATTTACTACACTAAGGCTGGAAACGCGTACTGTAATCGCAGTTCCCAACAATTATTCCAATTCGCACAGAGCCCTATCGGAAAGCTGATTGGACGGTTCTCAGCTTGCCTTAACGACGACTCTGCATTTCACTTGGCAATGGTTTCAAGACTTTGCGGAGACGCGCGCGCAAAATCACAGTACAGTGGAAATGCCACAAACAAATGGGTTGTTGTAAATCTCTCAAGTCTACGTTATAGATCATTTCAGCTCATGTGATCTTAACATTTGTGGGTCAGTGACGAATTCGGGGGGGGGGGGGGCACTTCTAAGAATCTTAACATCCTGAAAATAATCTGCCTTTCTGAGCCTATATAGTATTAAGCATTACGTATCTTGACCTCCATAATGAAATTAAAACGAGTAGAGGCTCTAAATCTACTTGAATATTTCGGGTCCGGATATTCTGGATCCTCACGGCTTTCTTTCGAGAAGCATTTCCTGAATAAAATATAGTTGCTTACAAGAATATGCATAACTTCGAAATGGTATTATAATATGATCATGCCCCTTTAAGAAATATGTCACCAAATTATTGTAAGTCAGGATTCTCCACTACTGGTCTGATCGTCTGTCTCCACTCTTCAGAACTTTTACCATTAACATGTGATCAGTTCAAAACTGCAATGATATTGTGATGCTTTACATTTGTATGGATGACGGTGAAAAGTTAGTTGAAACGAACAGACTCGTTGTCTGGCCCCAAGTATCTGATTATCTGACTTGATATCGCATTGACCTTTAGCTATACGGAATGTCCAACCTGACAATTTTCTTTACAATACAAAACCTGATCTAGGTAGATAAAAATCTAAGATTGCAGCCAAAAGAAGTCGATGAGTCTGTAATACTTGATGAAATTCATGTTTTATGAAGCACAAAAAGGCTGCCCCTAATTTTTTCTAAACGACTTTACCGATTACCTTCAAATTTTCATAGGTTATAGATAAAGAGTAGATCTGTGTTTCTAGAGGCCTCAAAGTTTTATTGTTTGTTTAGTTATTTCAGGGCTGAGGTGCCAAAAAGACTCATATTTTTCCCATGTAAGCACCTCAACACTAAAAAAACATTTTTATTATTTTTTTGAATCACTAGACACAGATTTTCTCTTAATCTTTATGCTTTTAAATTTTGAAGACAATCGGTCAAGCCGTTAAGAAAAAAGTAGGGACCACCTTTTTATGTTTTTTTGGTATTTTCGAGATTTGAATTAAAATAACTTACAGCAGTATATGCAACATGCAACACACGATTAAATGTCACAAATGTCAAGTAGGGTAAACGTCAAAAGAAGCCGGCCAAATCCTCATGTTGGTATATGTAAAACTGGCACAGGAACTATTTGAAGTGGGTTTACAACTCATTGCGAATGCATTTTCATGCCCTTCTAGGATTCTTTTACATCCGAATCGAAAACGTCTGCGAGTATTCTCGACTCTTAATGAACTTCTTCTATTGAGTGTCCAACAAGCAAGACTGGCCTCTGATAGTCATGGAAGTTGCATGACTGCTCGCAGGTCACTTGGCATGAATCCCGGCATCGCACACAGCGATAGGTAAAGTTTTAATTGGCTAACAAAATCTAATTTAACATGACTGACCGTGAATGCGGCGCACACAGACGCGGAGAAAACATGATAAAAATGCAACCCCGCTGGGACTCGTGTGGTCGAGCAAAACTCAATTATAGCCGAGGGTAGATTTAATTGTAATGCGGTGCTCGTGATGCGTGCGGAATCCATTACGCACCGCGCGAAGACATCGGCCCGTTCAAATACCTGATCAATCCGCCGTTTGTTAATTGAATATTACGCGCCCTGTGCGAGATCGATCAGTGTTATGGTCGCTCGTGGTGTTGGTTTTAATACCGGGCTATTGAAACGTTCAGGGGTGAAATCACCTGGCTGAAGGTTTTATACGAATATTCAAAAACCTCTTGTTTGACATTAATTAATGAATTACTCAATTAACTTAACGTTATTTATCATAATAATGAAGTCTGTTAATTACAATCATGCGATGTTATAACTAGGAAAACGCTCTGTGTAACGCGTTGATGAGCGAGCCTTCGTATTGCATGCGATTTGATACCTATGCGTTTGCAAGATTCTGCTCCACAGATCTTGGAAAGAGCCGAAACAAAATGCGCCGAAGAAACAGTGATAAAATATATTAATTTCGTCCAATAAATTTCACAACTGTTTCAAAACACGCATAAAATGTTCGTAAAAATGTCAATAACTTTTGAAGATAACGGCAGAATAGTATGAATTGACCCAAATACCTAAAAGTTTGGTCCTTATGGCCATGCAGAGTCTTCGTCAAACGGTTCCTTTATAATTTTCAAAAATCACAGGATCTCGTTCAAAAACTGGGACCGCTCACATGATATTAGCCTTGAGTATATATCCTTAGCTACTCAAGGATATTTGTGTGTGTACGAACTTTGAGATCGATGAGTTGAACGGCTTCGCCTGGGCATTGCCTACAGAAACACAAAAGAACTCAACATAATACAAATAACAAGAAAAGTGCCATCAGAGTACCATAATGACGCTTATCGCGATCGCGTTATAAAATATTATCATAGTGCATTTCGTTTAAATATTAAAACATAATATGATACCTCTTTCAGTAAATCAGCTACTAACGATGGCATACCTACAGAGCCCCCCCCCCCCCCCCCCCTCTCAAGTTGTTGAAATATCTTTAATAGTGAGTTAGTTGGTCGAATCCAGAGCGGAATCTGCATGACTGGATGTTATTCCAGAGCTGGCAGAGATCCAGAGGGAGAGCAGCGCTGATAACAATGAGGAGTCGGGGTCGGGGGCGCGGGGGCAGCCAACCAATCGTCTACTACCCTCCTACACGCGGGGGGAAGAATAACTTACTCTCCCTCGGATTACTTTTGCTTTCTCTCCGAAAACATAATATTTCTCTTTATTTCGATGCAATTGTAAATATCAGTTGTTGACACGGGAGCGCGCTGCGAGCGATCATTTTGTTTAGAAACGCGGAATAGCGGAAGAAATGAGAAATGGAATAAAATAGATCGCAGCCAGTCGAGTGGAGCTAAAGAAATGTATAAGAACCAAGTCTTCACATTCGAGCGACTGGGAAAATATAATATGCTGATAGGCAAACTAAATATTGTAAAAATAACATTTTCAAAAGCAAATATTTCCACGTATATACGCTTGCCTCAATATATTACAGTAGATGCGAGTGCGATTACTCGGCGTCGCGACGGCACGTCAGGAAGCGTCGTGCGTGACGTCGGGCGTCGCTTAATAACGGCGTATCGACGCGGGAATGTGCTCGCACATGCACGGCCGCCTTGTTTCAATATCGCCGTCGTGGAATGTCAGGAGGCCGCGGGACAATGTTACCGACATGTAGGACAATGTTACCGACATGTAGGACAATGTTACCGACATGTAGGACAATGTTACCGACATGTAGGACAATGTTACCGACATGTAGGACAATGTTACCGACATGTAGGACAATGTTACCGACATGTAGGACACTGTTACCGACATGTAGGACAATGTTACCGACATGTAGGACAATGTTACCGACATGTAGGACACTGTTACCGACATGTAGGACAATGTTACCGACATGAATAGGACAATGTTACCGACATGTAGGACAATGTTACCGACATGTAGGACAACTATCTTACCGACATGTATAGGACAATGTTACCGACATGTAGAACAACTATCTTACCGACATGTAGGACAACTATCTTACCGACATGTTGGACAACTATCTTACCGACATGTAGGACAACTATGTTACCGACATGTTGGCAGGGAGGAGAACTATGTTACCGACATGTTGGCAAGGAGGACAACTATGTGACCGACATGTTGGCAGGGAGGAGAACTATGTTACCGACTTGCAATATGTTGAGGAATAGATTTACATACGTGGGCTTATTTTCTTAATGTATTTGTATACATTTGAACGTCTTTTAAGTTTTCTAAAGTGCACTTAGAAGTAAGCGCAGATTCAGGCTGACTTCAGAGTGGACATAGACAGAACTAAAATGTTTTAGAACTATAAATACTCATATAAATGCAGCCTTTGCCATAGATCTCCTCCTCTTAGCTCTGGAAAGGCAGTCTACATATTTCATTACTGAAAATTAAAGCTAGATGTAATTATTTGTACATAATAATGATGCATGCTGAACTTCTTCGTTTGATCTTGTTAAAAGTGCACGGCTTAGCGTCTGATGGGAACGACACCTTCAGAAGCAATCAGTTCGAATCAGTCATGCATCTTTACAACACGACTTTTCCAAGATGTCTCATCCGTTTTTACAGATCTCACAGATACATGTCAAAACGCCTATAAAGCTCTGGTAATACACTTAGCAGATCCAGGGGGGGATGAGTCTGCAATCACGGCGCCACGACGGCGGACGCCGCGGCGCCGCCCCGACTACACAAACTAGCGGGGTTTTTGTGTGCTCTCGGTGACTTGGCGCCAGGCTGGAGTCTGTAGGAGATGAGAGATAGGGGATGATAAAACAACCCTCTGCAATAACACTGCCAGGGAAATGCGACGCTCTGGTCAACTCGACGAGATTCTACCAGCGTTTCACACAGGGGAAGTTGCATTTCTTCATAAGTCTCGAACCCTCAACTGTTGTCACTTGAAGCAAGCATTGTCCAGATTATCAAAATTATTGCATTTTTGTTTATGTTGTATGTTGAATGGCACATCAAATCTGTTTCTTTTTGAATTTGGATTGCCCTGATTTTGCTCTTAGGACCTTCAATATAATATTCGAAACATCGAGAAAGTCTAGTAAAAAGTTAAAGCCGCTAGGTGCAAGGTCAGTATAAAAATCCAAACCCCCAAAAATGCATGTTTTTCAAAAGTCTTATTTACACACAAGTTAAAAAAGCAATAAATAATTTTGCATCTGAGGCTTGCCAATGAATAAAGGAAAACAATGCTTGCTGAAAGTGACAATAGTTGAGAGACTTTGATCAGATGGAACTTTCTTTCTGGAGAGATCTCGTAGGTAGTACATTGAAACGTAAGCGAATGACAGATTTGTATCTCAGAATAATCTTCATTTAGAGCAAACCGCCATCTTCCTCATATAATCACATGTCAGCTACTATGAGCATAAATATTACATATCTAAATATAATAACAAATAGTTTACGCTACACACATGCAAATAAGAATGCTAAAACCACTCGACATATTAATAACTCCTGCTTCAGCATCTCCAAAGTTAAAACAATTCTCGCATTGAACATTCTGTGGGAGAGAAATGAGATATCGAATTCCCAAATGAAACGGGGATTTGTCTGTAAAATAGATGAAGCTGATGCGGGGTCCAGTCCAGTGTAATGCTGAACGTTCGAACTTTCTCATTCATTACCTATTGAAGATCATTTGTATTTTATAAATGAACAGATTCCTTTAAAAAGTTATTCAGGAAGCACGAAAAACAGTTTTCAAGACAACACATTAAATAATTCGCGAAACTTTTTATAGAAAGCAATGCATATATTTATCATATATTTACTTGAAAATAAGTCGAATATAACTGATTGTTTCACTGACTTCAGCTCTGTTCATACATGAATCTGGTGGTTTGAAATACATGTTATTTCATGGGTTTCCTTACAGTTTGCATACAATATGTTTTGAAAACCATGACTTAGAGGAATGTCTTTGGTCTGAACAACTCAAGTTCATGCAACAATCATAACCGATTTATTTTGCATCTTTTAGCGGCAAAAAATCGAAACAGAAAAAGCACACATCGGTAATACGGGGTTTTGCAGTAACAAGGTATCGGCATGTGAATAGGTGCACTTTAAAATCACCCTTCACATGGAGAAGCAATGGAATGAGAGAGTTTCATGCAATGAGGGTTGGTGTAAAAAGTGATTCGCAAACGCTCGCATCGCTCTCTTCATAAATATCTAACGCAGTCCGGGCTGAGTGCCGCCATGACAGAAGCCCGCGTTTCTCTAAAATGCTGTTTGTTGAGCTCGAGTCATTCGTTACTATAATTTGCATTTCATCCCCCGAACAATGAAAACTTCCCTTTACAAGTGACGCTGCACATGGAAATGGAAATTGTTGAAAAATCTGTTATTCTAGATGCTTTTTCACGCGCTCTCGCTAATCCAAAGGGAAATTTCGAAATGTTTGAATATATTTGCTTACCATATAAAGTTGTTTTCACATGGTTGTGGTTTACATTAGCGCTGGATTGATAGAATTTCAAATAGGAAGGATCTAATGAGGTCACAAATCCGTTTCCTCTTTTACCTGTTTGATTAATATAATGAGAAATTACTGTTAATCCAGTGTTAAGCGTAACTGCTGGTTAAACAGAGCGTTGAACAAGATGTGAATCTTCTTTGATCCAACCACACACCAGCGCAATATTTGAATCCGCAGGGGAAAAGAATATACTTTTGTGTCCGTTCTGAAAGCCGATGAAATAATCAGAAGTTTCAGTCCATTCCACGACTGTTTCAAACGAATTGCGAATCACACACAGATTGGTGTCTACAAATGTTAGGTCATGACAGTACAGCCACTTCCGTTGTTCGCAATCGGTTTCCTATTCGAACAAATAAGCGATACGTGATGGAGCCACTTCAGGCAGGAAACTTTTTTGGTGCACTTTTTTTATTTTGAAGTTAGTGTTTACATAGGGCAGTGAAAAAGGAAAAACAATTGAAATTGAAATTTAGTTACAGGTTTACTTTTTCTGCCATAACAAACAACTAAATCAAATTTAATGTAATTTATTTATATAAATATCCCCCATATATCCTCCATTATACACCCTATCTCTAGTACCAAAGAATCCACCAGAGGTCAGTCGTGTTCCTTATTTTCTCGAATATACCTACTAGTGGATTTGACTGCGAGCTTTCGAATGCCATCTTCATAGAGTAATGCACTCAAGTGAGCGCAAGAAAACTTGTTATGACGAGTAGGTACTATGAATTCATGTCCTCTTCAGTTAGGGCCGGTATTACCATTAGTTTAAACTACAGTTAGCTTAAACTCCACTGCAGAAAACTCGGTGTATTACCATTACTTCATTTTAATTCCGGAGCTTATTTCCTCAGCTTACACTAACCTTGACTGCAGGTTATTTAAGCTCTGACGCAGTATAATAGTAACACACCACATTTCCGAGTCTGAAAGATTTTTCTGGTACATAATGTTGTACCTACCTATAAGTAGAAAAAAACATAGACAAATCGGACCTAAAAAGTAAAAATGATTTAATTTTGAGAAAGTGAGATAAGCTTTCATATTCCTAAACTAGGTATACATTTTAGAACACTCACGTCGTTTTGGTAATAAAGTTCGCACTGAAAATGTATCCACAAAACAACTAGTAGTCAAGAATGATGCTTCTTCATTTTCTTCTCATTGTCGTCGTGATAGTGATCGTTATGCAGTGATGAATGTAGAGTGTTGATCGGAAATTGTTTCACTCTACTTCTACGAAGAATGAAGTAGAGTGAAACAATTTCCGATCACGACGCTACCTTCATCGAGGAAGCGGTGAACTTTTGGAATGTTTTGAATGATTTACGATATCGTAGAAGGCTCTGGTCAAGGTCTGTGTAACACTCGGCAAAACAACCGGCTCGGAATCCAAACGTTTAAATATTTAATAGTGATTAGTTAGACAATGGGCCACGCCTAAATTACAAAGCGCAGTCCCATAATTGATTTCCAGTTTTATCTCCCCCATGCAAACATTATGGAGCGAACAGTTTGATCATGACAAGCAACAAAGACTGGTTATGCAAGCGTTATCATGTTCCTTCTGCGAGTCAACAGCCAGACCTGTGCCAGAAACTTTGCAGTCTTTTGTATGTTTCAACAAGACGATCCTCTGATTCGGGAAAATAACGAGCACGACTGACCTCTGGTGGATTTTGTGGTACTAGAGATAGGGGCTATCATGGAGGATATCAGGATTTATAAATAAATTATAGTTGTTTGTTATGGCTAAAAAAGTAAACTTGTAACTAAATTCCCTTTTTCACTGCACTTGAGACACGTTCTTCAAACTAAAAAAGTATATCTAAAAAGTATCCAATGACATCTTGCCATAACTTTATAATTTACATGCTAATTGACCAACATTTTAGACGATTTTGCTGATATTCAGTAAATAACTGTAAAAGTAAGCTTCATTTTTTAAAAAAATTGGTCGTATTTAATTCATCGAGACATAAATATTCAGAGCTCCTTGACACATTTTATTCGGCTTATTCACATTGTGTCCAAGGTGTGTAGAGCAGCAACTTCACACTCATATGTCAGTGTATTCATTCAAAGTGATATCGATACGTCGATCATTCATGCTGCATCGATACGATATATCGATACACTTTTCCTAAAATATTTCCCTAATAGGTAGGTATGTTTTACAAGAAAATTTACTGAAAATTACGTCAAAAAACATGTATTATTCGATTTGAAAATATCGACATTGACTGTATCGAGTATAAAGGTGTGGTGTATCGATACGAAATATTCGGTGTATCTTGCCCACTGTATCCATGGGTGTCTAAAGGGGGGGGGGGGGGGGGGGGGGACAAGGGGACCACTTGCCCCCCCCCCCCCCCCTGGATGTCAGGAAACTTAAACATTTTGTGGTGCTTTATGTATAGTTTCATTTCGTAAGCAAGCAAAAAACTAAAAAAAATTTCAAAAAAGCAAAAAAGCCTTCCGGGGCAAGGTGAGGGTCAGGCCCTACAACACACCATGTGTTACATTTTTAGAACTATTGAATATTTTAACAACATACACCTCATAACGTATTTATTTCGAAGTGTCAAAAAACTAAAAAAGCCCTGTGGGGCAAGTTAGGGGCATGCCCTCACTACCCCAAAGTGTAAAATTTTAAAAACTATGGAATATTTTAACATAATACACCTCAAAGCAGGAATCCTGCGGACGCTTGTCTGTCTGTGCACAGAGTGTTGGTTAACATCTTCCGTTTGTTTCAGAGATCCACTGCAGCTGGGAGGAATGGTGGACGTATGACGGCATCTCAGGTGAGTCTCGAGTCAAACTCTTACGTATGACGGCATCTCAGGTGAGTCTCGAATCAAACTCTTACGTATGACGGCATCTCAGGTGAGTCTCGAGTCAAACTCTTACGTATGACGGCATCTCAGGTGAGTCTCGAGTCAAACTCTTACGTATGACGGCATCTCAGGTGAGTCTCGAGTCAAACTCTTACGTATGACGGCATCTCAGGTGAGTCTCGAGTCAAACTCTTACGTATGACGGCATCTCAGGTGAGTCTCGAGTCAAACTCTTACGTGTGACGGCATCCCAGGTGAGTCTCGAGTCAAACTCTTACGTATGACGGCATCTCAGGTGAGTCTCGAGTCAAACTCTTGCGTATGACGGCATCTCAGGTGAGTCTCGAGTCAAACTCTTACGTATGACGGCATCTCAGGTGAGTCTCGAGTCAAACTCTTACGTATGACGCCATCCCAGGTGTGTCTCGAGTCGAACTCTTACGTGTGACGGCATCTCAGGTGAGTCTCGAGTCAAACTCTTACGTATGACGGCATCTCAGGTGAGTCTCGAGTCCAACTCTTACGTATGACGGCATCTCAGGCGAGTCTCGAGTCAAACTCTTACGTATGACGGCATCTCAGGTGAGTCTCGAGTCAAACTCTTACGTATGATGGCATCTCAGGTGAGTCTCGAGTCAAACTCTTACGTATGACGGCATCTCAGGTGAGTCTCGAGTCAAACTCTTACGTATGACGGCATCTCAGGTGAGTCTCGAGTCAAACTCTTACGTATGACGGCATCTCAGGTGAGTCTCGAGTCATACTCTTGCGTATGACGGCATCTCAGGTGAGTCTCGAGTCAAACTCTTACGTATGACGGCATCTCAGGTGAGTCTCGAGTCAAACTCTTACGTATGACGGCATCTCAGGTGAGTCTCGAATCAAACTCTTACGTATGACGGCATCTCAGGTGAGTCTCGAGTCAAACTCTTACGTATGACGGCATCACAGGTGAGTCTCGAGTCCAACTCTTACGTATGACGGCATCCCAGGTGAGTCTCGAGTCAAACTCTTACGTATGACGGCATCTCAGGTGAGTCTCGAGTCAAACTCTGCTTCCAATACGTCACTTCATTCTCCCGCGTCGGCAACTTGCGCTGACATCTCGCAATCGCTTCGCAGATATTCGTTTTGTTGCTCTGTCGCTTGGATTTCATACGTTTTTCTTAGCAGAACGCGAGGACGAAATCGGTTTAAAGAGAAGGAAATAATCGAATCCGATGTTTATTTTACACTTTAACTCGTTTTCTTTTTAGTTCATTTTTATGACACAAACTTTGCATGTGTCAAAAGAGAAGGTAAAATATATACATTCAGAACGTTTCTTTTGAAAGTTGCTCTTCCCACAATGCAGCATTCGCCAACTTCTCTTGTTGGTTTGAAACTAATATTTCTCTACAAATAACACTGCTTTTACATTTTATTCTTCACGATAAGTTTCATTCTTTTAGCAAGTTTCATCATGAAATCGCTTTCATCAGCGTCCAGTCGAACTGCAAAGTCCTAAAATACATGTCTAATAGATGCAAGAGGCGCCAGCAGGTGTCGCAATCAGCAGTAAAGTACACAACACGGTCCGTAAAAACACATCATCCGTCACGCGGACACGGGAATCGCGGGTAATTATCCCCCCCCCCCCTCCGTCACGTCACGTCACGTCACGGCTGGCGGCGGGGTGACGGACTACATTAGCGTCTGTGTTATCTCAATGCACACATTCCATCGGGCTGGAGAGCCGAGTTCCAGCCCCGCGTCTAACAATACTGACATGTGACGTCATATGCAGGCAAGCGACTCCTCGAGCTTCATTTTCAGATACAGTCGGTCAAATTGAAATTATCGCTTTCTAAGGAAAGCTATTAATTTCTGCTCTGTAACAAACATGTATATAAAAGATTTTTTTTTTTTGAAAATAAGAAACTCAATATTTCTTTCTTAACGTACTTTTACCGACTTTATCCTAGTTTGAAGTCAGTCTTCTAGTAAAAAATATTGGTAAACTATGAGATAACTATAGCGGAGAGGTCGCTCCACGCTAGCCAAGTCGACAACCTACACAACGAGATAACGAGATGGCCTCACAGCGGTGCGCGGACCATGATGCGCAGGCCTGGAATATTATTATAAAATTTAATTTTAAACATCTAAATTATCAAAAAGACTTTCATTATACTATCGTAAACATCCAAACATTCGCTTATGCATTCGATCCTATAACTGTCCCCCCCCCCCCCCCCCCGACTTCGGGGGCGCAACATCGAAATGACGCCAGTGATGTCGGAACAAGTCTGTGACGTCACTTCTGAATCATAACGGCTCGATGTTTTATAGACTTCCATCGCCCGACACAGTCACGTGATTAATAATTTAACGCGCGAGTGTGGCGCATGCGCACAGCGCAGCGACGATCATTTAGTCCGGTTAATTTGCCAGAGAGCTTTTTACGACGCGCGGATCTGGCGGAGAGCTTTTGTCTTCCCTGGGCCCTCTTGATGGCCGTTTTATACGGGCTTTTATAGGAACAAGCTGACCTGAAGATGTCTGGAATACTGAGCTCTTCTTCCAGACGTGTCGCTCTGTGTAACGAGTTGATAAGCGAGCAGTCGTATTGCGGGCGAATTGAAAAGTCTATGCTTATACAGACCTTGGAAGGAGAAACAAAATGCGTCAAGCAGAAGTGATACAATATCTTACATTTACATCAAGAAATTTGGCAAAATATTTCCAAACACGCATAAATTGTCGGTTAAGTGTCAATAACTATGTATGATAGTCTGAAAGTTCTCAAAAACACCCAAAAGTTTGGTCCCGATGACCATGCAAATACGAAGTTGATCGGTTAAACGGTTCGTAATTACATTGTCAAATATCACAGGATTCTGTTCAAAAATTATGCACGAGACCAATGAGTACATGTATGTGTGCACAATTCCATATCGATATTCATATCTGGGCAGTGCAAGCCAAAATTATCCATGCAAATTCCGTTGTACAAGACACTTGAAATTCTACCGCTTACTGTCGCAATCATTCAGGAAATTATAAAATATATTGCAGTACAGTGAGATTCAGAAAAAAGCGGTCGTAGTGCCCCTGTGCCAGGCAGTGTGCCAAGGCCCAAGGGACTCCGACCGCTTTCTTCTGAATCTCACTGTACACATGAATGTCCTCAGTCATGTGAAGTGGTTGTCACACTAACAGTGTGACATGTACCGAGTCAATGCAGTGCGTGAATCCCCCCCCCCCCCCCCCCCCCCCCCCCCGGCTTCGCAGAGAATGCACGACACTCTGTTCACACCGCGTTGACACGAAGCTAGAAACTTTGCATTTATTGTCTTCGGAAATGAGAATTCATTTTAACAATGTGATATTTTGCATATGACATATCTTTTCACTTAATTTTTACCCGTCTTTTCTCACTTCGCATACATTCGAGTGAACTCCAAGTTGGTTGGCGCTGAGGAAGTATTTGGCGCCTCGGGCGGGCGGGAAGAAGAGAACTGCTCTGTGTCTCATCCACTCACTTGCTTACAGCCTCGTGCTCAGAAGAATGCACAGATATCTCGACGCAACTGCTCAGTGCCGACTGGATTCTCCACAAGATTATCAACACACGGTCTTGTGGTGTTGAGGACTGACATCCGCAGTATCTACTTGCAGACGCAACTTCTGCAGAGCATGAGGCTTGTCGTCAGAATGAGGAAATTTACAACAGGAGGTATAGGAAAATTATTTAGATTTTGGTGTCTAACTTTTAAAAACAAACATCCGGGTTTGTGTAGGTTAAATATTTACTATGAAAACGGTCTGAGTAACGCGTTGATAAGCGAGCTCAGAGACGTGCAAAACCTCCCACCAAAGAGTCGACCACGATCAACTCAATCAAAGATAACTCCTACATTATTTCAGATTTTCTATGCAACCATCCAATTTCCATACAACCTGGAATAATTTGATAACAGATCTAATTTGGTGCTTTTCGAAATCTCCTTTGATAGCTTTTCAGAACTAATTAAATGGCAACAAGTCAGTAAAAATACTCGATCGATTGGGCTGAAAATGTGTAAAATAATGTTGGTTCAGAAGTTGGCGTAGAGAAAGTACAGCAAAATTGTATTTTTTAATACAAATTCAATTTGTTTCCCAGGTAATTGAATATGAATTTTCAGATGAAGTCGGATTTTGTTGTTATTTGTGCGCTATAATCTTGTACTTTGTCACGCGTTGACTCCACTGCAACTGCAACAACAACTCAGTTATATAACGTAACGTCATCTCTGTCACTGCACACTGTGTTCCTCTCAACACGCAGTAGTTTCTTAAGAGTCGACGATACTTGATGAAATCCATGTTTTATGAAGCACAAAAAGGCGGCCCTACTTTTTTCTAAACGGCTTTACCGATTGTCTTCAAATTTTCACAGGTTATAGATAAAAAGTAGATCTGTGACTCTAGTGGCCCCAAATTTAAATTTTTTGTTTAGTTATTTCAGGGCAGAGGTGCCAAAAAGACTCATATATTGCCCATGTTAGCACTTCCTCAAAACGAGAAAAACATTTTTTATTATTTTTTTTCGATCACTAGAGACACAGATTTACTCTTTATCTCTATGCTGTAAAATTTTGAAAATAATCGGCCAAGCCGTTAAGAAAAAAGTAGGGGCCGCCTTTTTATGGTTTTTTGTGGTTTTCAATATTTGAATTAAAATAACTTACTTCACAGCAGAATATACAACATGCAACACACGATTAAATGTCACAAATGTTGCGTACAATCCATAGCCAATGCATTTTCATGCATTTCTAGGATTTTTTTTACATCGGAATCGAAATTTTCTGCGAGTCCTGTCGACTCTTAAGCTCAGTCACTGCACACTTTGTTCCTGTAAACTCAGCAGTTTTCCACAACTCGTCGTCGCGGAAAAGCTGAAGGTCAACACGAGGCCGTTAAACCGAGGTGCTCAAGCTCGCCGAGCGCAATTATTATTGTTTAGTTACCATTTGATGGGTTTGAAAATATTTTCTTTGCACTTAAGCGCTCCAAGAATACGCTCGCTTATATTACACATGAGGGGTTAAATTGGATTGATGTTTGTTAAACATTACCTCGGACACTTTGCCAAGTGACGTCTGTCAATATGTGCTGAAAAGCAGATAAATAATTGGTGTCAACGAACGAGATTGCTGTTCAATACTTTCCAATGTGTCAGTTGTCATGTAATGAGGTAGCGAGGGGAGAGAAGCCGGCGCCTCCATCACAATCATGCTTTGCATTTAGCCGTCATAGCTGTCACGGGGACATTTTTGTACTAATAAACTGTTTTGTTACTGTTTTAAATTACAAAATAATGAATATAAAGAATGTTTTAGTTAATGAAATACAATAAAAGTTGAGAGTAAAAGTCGGGTACAGTTGTTTTCCAGGAAGCATTACTAATAACATTTACATAATATGGAAGGTCGTGTATTTAATTTTTCACCTTTTGGGTTGTCAATTTACGTGTGAAAAGTTGCATATTAATAGCAACACATAGAGTAACATGGACGGCGTTATTTCTACATTCAAGTGATCCGCGATTGCGATCGCAGCGCCCACCTAGCGGCAGACATATCGTCCTATTGAACGGCCTCCTAGACTCATAAACACTTCCTCGGCTTCTCTGCGAAACAGTGAAATCAAATCAACAATGTGAAAACAAACAGCGGGACGTACAACCCCGCGTGTGCTGCAATTGGTTGCGAGAGATCCGGCTGAGCAGTTAGGCCGGGAATGGCACACAATCTCACGTGCGGATTGCCACATAAGATATTTACCCGTGTAATCTCGGCCCGAAGACGCGAGATTGAGTTGGGAGGCTCAATGCCATCAGGTAGCTCTCAAATGAACAGATGAAAAGATGAAAAAATACCATTACACGTACTTCTAAAGATCCGTTTCATTCCGAAAATTTATAGCAATAATATTATTTCCAGTTGACTATTTTGAAAAAACGGCGACCTCATTTGAGAATGGAGATTGCTTTTATAACATGACGAAAAAATGTCGACTTTCATTTCTCCACTCATCGCAATATCTCCAAATATTCTCATTTATTACAAAAGCAACAAAAAAACACTCTACTGCAAATTACTTTGTCCTGGTTTTTCCCCCCCAGAATAATGAGGCTGTGTGTATTATTATAGTTGAGAGGAGACTTTAAAGACAGAGAGTCTAATGATTAGAGTGCAAGCAGATGCAAGCATGGGGCGCGTCGTTCACATCTATACACCTTGACATGTTATTAAAACCGCCCTCTCGATTGAAAATGTAATCGTCTAAGAAAGTCATGTCTAGACGTCTCATTAAAATCTTCATTAAAACTAACGTGAGGGCTCACGTCTCAGAACAGAGTGTTCCAAGCAATAACACCAGAGATCGCTGTTATATCACGTCACGTATCCATTGCAATCTAATTTAGCTGTAATCACATCTAATTGACATTATATCAAGTATCTCCAACAATGCTCAAATATCTGGGAATCAAACTACAAGTTAAATATTTTAGAAATCAGGCCACCGAGATACTTTATGAATTGGTCCGTTTCTAAAAGATGTTTACTAAAGAAGATGTACCTAGATTATTAATTCCGAGCCCCAGACGTATAGATAGCTGGAATTCAATTTCAATGATTCTTGAGGTGAGCTAAACCGTTGGCTAAACACTAGTAATTCGAAATTCATCCAATCATATTTGTAAAGGTGACAGGAGTCATTGTGCAACAGAACACTATTTGTTTGCATCTGTCAAATTTAATGATTCCAAAAGTGTGAAACGCAAATCAAGAAAATAGACTTCCGCCCTTTTACCTTTGAGGTTCTTAATTACCTATAAATATAATTTTGTCTGTAAAAATAATATATGAAATAATCGTAGTAAATACATAAAATAATTTTCTTACGAGACAAACGCGCCATGACATTGCACTATCGTGATTCTACACACCTTGAATGAGATCAATCATGCCGTGAGTGCGACATTAAGTGGCGCTCTCTTGGGCCGTGGCTGCGCGATCACGCGATCAAATCCCTTTCATTTCATCACACTTTGAGTCGCCGAGCTGAGGTGTGAGTGGGAGGTTTATTGAATAGCCAATAACAGCTGGCGATTAGTGGCCTATACTTTCACTTGGGAATCAAGTCTACGCGTTAATAACACCACACAAGCATTGTGCATTTCCAATGGGGTTTTACAGGGATGTAGTGCCTTCTAGAAATACGTTTTTCCCTAATCAAATATGTTAATCGCACATAATTTTCACAATGTGATAAATACTCCGTGTCTGGGTTGGATTATGTAATTTGAACCCTCTTATAAATCGGTCAAGAATTTGAGCTATTGACATTTTAACACTATTTTGAAATAGGTGTCAAAATTAATCCATCGAAAAGTCACTCTTGGATGTTGTTTTATACGTTTCTCAAGAGTTAGCTGGAGCTAAGCAATGAAATTAGTTATTTTATATAGATTGATTGGATCGCGTTATTTCTAGTTGCGTTTCACGGAATGTCTGTCCGAGGTGTTGCACGCACCGGTGCTCGCTCCCCAACGCGCTACACAGAGCGTTGTGTTGCTATTTACCTACTTGGGACAGAGCGGCATCGAACCATTGTCCTCCAGCATTGTGTTGCACGCACCGGTGCTCGCTCCCCAACGCGCTACACAGAGCGTTGTGTTGCTATTTACCTACTTGGGACAGAGCGGCATCGAACCATTGTCCTCCAGCATTGTGTTGCACACACCGGTGCTCGCTCCCCAACGCGCTACACAGAGCGTTGTGTTGCTATTTACCTACTGGGGACAGAGCGGCATCGAACCATTGTCCTCCAGCATTGTGTTGCACGCACCGGTGCTCGCTCCCCAACGCGTTACACAGAGCGTTGTGTTGCTATTTACCTACTTGGGACAGAGCGGCATCGAACCATTGTCCTCCAGCATTGTGTTGCACACACCGGTGCTCGCTCCCCAACGCGCTACACAGAGCGTTGTGTTGCTATTTACCTACTGGGGACAGAGCGGCATCGAAACATTGTTCTCCAGCATTGTGTTGCACACACCGGTGCTCGCTCCCCAACGCGTTACACAGAGCGTTGTGTTGCTATTTACCTACTTGGGACAGAGCGGCATCGAACCATTGTCCTCCAGCATTGTGTTGCACGCACCGGTGCTCGCTCCCCAACGCGTTACACAGAGCGTTGTGTTGCTATTTACCTACTTGGGACAGAGCGGCATCGAACCATTGTTCTCCAGCATTGTGTTGCACGCACCGGTGCTCGCTCCCCAACGCGTTACACAGAGCGTTGTGTTGCTATTTACCTACTTGGGACAGAGCGGCATCGAACCATTGTTCTCCAGCATTGTGTTGCACACACCGGTGCTCGCTCCCCAACGCGTTACACAGAGCGTTGTGTTGCTATTTACCTACTTGGGACAGAGCGGCATCGAACCATTGTCCTCCAGCATTGTGTTGCACGCACCGGTGCTCGCTCCCCAACGCGTTACACAGAGCGTTGTGTTGCTATTTACCTACTTGAGACAGAGCGGCATCGAACCATTGTCCTCCAGCATTGTGTTGCACGCACCGGTGCTCGCTCCCCAACGCGTTACACAGAGCGTTGTGTTGCTATTTACCTACTTGGGACAGAGCGGCATCGAACCATTGTTCTCCAGCATTGTGTTGCACGCACCGGTGCTCGCTCCCCAACGCGTTACACAGAGCGTTGTGTTGCTATTTACCTACTTGGGACAGAGCGGCATCGAACCATTGTCCTCCAGCATTGTGTTGCACGCACCGGTGCTCGCTCCCCAACGCGCTACACAGAGCGTTGTGTTGCTATTTACCGTATTTACCTACTTGGGACAGAGCGGCATCGAACCATTGTCCTCCAGCATTGTGTTGCACGCACCGGTGCTCGCTCCCCAACGCGTTACACAGAGCGTTCTGTTGCTATTTACCTACTTGGGACAGAGCGGCATCGAACCATTGTTCTCCAGCATTGTGTTGCACGCACCGGTGCTCGCTCCCCAACGCGCTACACAGAGCGTTGTGTTGCTATTTACCTACTTGGGACAGAGCGGCATCGAACCATTGTCCTCCAGCATTGTGTTGCACGCACCGGTGCTCGCTCCCCAACGCGTTACACAGAGCGTTGTGTTGCTATTTACCTACTTGGGACAGAGCGGCATCGAACCATTGTTCTCCAGCATTGTGTTGCACGCACCGGAGTGCTGTTTTACCGTCTATCTTTGAATACGAGAGTTAATTCAATTTTCCACAATATTTCTCCAAGTTTCTGTTTGACTCGGAACCTAAGTGTAAAGTTGCTCTTCGCTTCGAACTCCAGGTCTAATAATATCCCAGAAAAAACACTCCGTGTAAAAATACCAGCCAAGTCTCTTTAACTATAAAAAAAAATAGACGAAATCTAAAAATTCAGCACTGAAAAGGAGTGATATCAAAAAAGGAGCCAAGTCAACGAATTTTCCAAATTTTAATCGTACCATTGAAATAAAAATATCAACCCCCGAGAAATACTTAAAAAAAGGACTTGGCGCATCGTTTTTTTAAAGACACTTTTCTATCCTAAAAGTATAGGAAGAACTCTACAAGTATATTTTCCTGAGTATATCACATTCATTATCGACGAATCATACTACGTTTTAATATAACTAGTACTCTTACCTACTGGCAGTTTTGGTATTTTGTCAATATTCAGAGGAAATAAACGGATAAACGAATAACGAATAAACGGAAGCGGCCTAGTCTATTCGTTATTGCCACTATTTCTAGGGTCATATTAATCAATCATACTTCTCAATATCGTGACTGAGGGGAATAGCGAAAGCGCTCATTACAAGAAGGCCGTCAATGAGATTTGTATAAGTGACTAGTGCACTGAGCCATGCTGCTCAAATAATTACTGACTAGATTTTTATCTAAAGTAATACGTTATGTAATTTATGAATTTTTTTGGTATAAAATGTTAATTAATAGCAATTAATTACACGGCGAGAAGGTTCAAAGTATAATGCTGTAGTAGGTATGTTGATGTACCCACAAAACTATAGGTACCTACCAATCACAAACACAACTGTTCTGTATTTATTGCTTGTAAGACAATGCTATGTTTCTTTGCGTACTTATATTTAAATTAAAAATATTTTACAGAATGTTCAATATTTAATTTGAAAGTTTTGTCCCAATTTTTCTAGGCATTTCTGAACTACGTAGTATGTGAGTGGCATAAGCTTAAGAATAGAAAAATGTCTTTAAAAAAACGATGCGCCAAGTCCTTTTTTTAAGTATTTCTCGGGGGTTGATATTTTTATTTCAATGGTACGATTAAAATTTGGAAAATTCGTTGACTTGGCTCCTTTTTTGATATCACTCCTTTTCAGTGCTGAATTTTTAGATTTCGTCTATTTTTTTTTATAGTTAAAGAGACTTGGCTGGTATTTTTACACGGAGTGTTTTTTCTGGGATATCACTTCTTTTGTTAGTTTATTCATACAGCTTGTAGCACATGTCCGAGCAGGGACTAATTTCTTTAAAAAAATACGCCTCAACCGATTTGGTTACTATGAAAAGTTGCGTTTGGTATAAGATGAAAATGATTATCCAAGAAGAATAGCTTAAGTTTCGTTATAATCGATCCAGCCGTTTTCGATACATGACGTCACTTCCGGTTTTGAAATAGCGGCCGAATTCCGGTATAGGTAATAAGAAAACAATCTAGTTTTATCTAGTTGATACCTTCATGAACGACCATCTGAATTCCTAATCCCTATATTTCCGTAAAATCGGTCATGCCGTTTGTAATATATGACGTCACTTCCGGTTTCATTTAGTGGTTCCTGCCGCCATTTCCGGTACCATTAATTTATTTATTCATTTTTCACAATTGATTTTTCAAATAAATAGCAGAATGAATACGCAGGAGCTAGTTCAGTTGCAATCGGTACAGGCGTTTTAGATATATGACGTCACTTCCGGTTTCAGGAATGGCGGCCGAGAACACTGCTACCTTGAATATATAAATTGTATTGTCTATGTTACAATGTAAGTTAATTATGTACGTATTTTAAGTATAATTTGTTGAAATAAGTTAAATATTGCGTATTTATGACGTCACTTCCGGTTTAGAAAATAAGAAAATAATATTTTTTTTATTGATACTTCATATAGATGACCATCTAAATCGAATGGCGCTAATTTCGTTCTAATCGGTCCAGACGTTTTTGAGTTATGACGTCACTTCCGGTTTCAAAATGGCGGCTTCCGGTTGGTTTTATAAAAAGGCACCTCAGACGCCAAAAGTGCACATGTGGTAAAAATTTCAGGTCGATCGGTTCAGCCGTTTAGGCTGTGGCGGTGATAGCGACGTTTCGTGATATCAGAATCATCATCATCTTCAGAATCAGAAAGTGGTGTAATTTCACTGTTTTCTCGGTCCTCTAGCGCGCAAATGGCATAACCTATTGTTCCCAAATTTGGTATATGTAGTGGGGTGGGCCATAGCTCGAAATTAAGATATTTCGCAACAATGTGAGATTTACCAATTTTGAGATCCAGTAGGCCGAAAATGCCATGTTGTTGCTTACAGTAAAAGTGTTTGGTCTGCTCCTCAGTTTATTAGGCATTTACGGTATGTTGAGTGACTGTGAGTGTATAGTACGACTTGGCTGGGTGGAGCGACCGCTCCACTAGATGTTTATAACCAACTGATATGAGAGGCGATCGACACTCTGTGACGTCACGCATTGCTGCGGCGGCTATGTTGTTGACACACGTGAGAAGAAACTGGTTCTGGATGTTCCAGGTCATTGTTGGTCAGTCGTAACGGGAAACCTACATAATATACATAATAACATAACATAATTGAGCGAGCGTAGCGAGCGTCACCACGGTACTCTTATGGCACTTTCTCTGTGTGTGTTTTTTTTTTTGTGGTCACACCCCAGGTCAAACCGCTCAAGCAATCAATCTGAAATTTTGTACACATACTAACGTACTCAATGCGGTCCCTGGGATCGTTTTTGAACGGGATCCCGTGATTGGTTCAAATTTAAAAAAAAATATCTTTCGATTGGTTTGTTTTATCAATTTGAAATTTTGACAAGTCATTACTACCAACATTTTACCCAATCATACTAAGTTTCAGCCAAATCCTCCCATTGGTTAAAATTTCAAAAATGTTTCATATGATTTTTGAAATTTAAACTAGAACCGTATATGACCGATCAACTTAAAACTTTGCATGGTCATTGGGACCAACATTATCTGTATTTTTGACAATTTTCAGACTTATCTGTGTTTAAATCCAAAAGTTATTAACATTTTACTGACATTTTGCGTGTTATCTGTCAAATTTCTCGAAAATGTTGATCATGGCTTCTTCGACTCTTTATAGTTCCAAGGTAGTTAGAGCAGAAACTTTCGAACGTATGAAACTGATATGACCGTTCAACAGATCGTCTAATATTGTGTAAGTACATACACTTTTATCATATGAGTGGTCCCAGGTATATATTTTTAAATATATCCTATGATTTTTGAATTTTAACAAGGAACATTTTAATCATAAAGGTTCAATCGATCAACTTAAAACTTTGCATGGCTATTGGGAATAATACTTTAGGAATATTTGGAGATTTTTATACCTACAAGTCTTACGAATTTCAAGAATTATTGGCTTTTAATGATATTTACGATAGACATATTTTCGGTTCGAGGTGTTGCGCGTGTCCGTGCTCGCTCATCAACGCGTTATACAGAGCGTTTTCCTAGTAAATAGACTTAGGGCTAGTTTTTCAATACTCTGCTAAATTTTAAACAGTTAATAAGGAGTATATTGTCATGGCAACAACCAATGACACTTCTTGAATGATCACTAAGTAAGTGTTAACTTATTTAACAGAGTAATGTTATTTAACAGTTATTTAGCAGAAAAACTGATTTTTTAAAATTATGTAAATATGAAGACAAATTTAAAAAAAAAAATTGAAGAACCATGCGTTTTCTATTCCTTACGCATGTGTCTTAAAGCGTCAGTTTTAACCGCAGAGACGCCAGCCAGAGTACAGTTACGTTATCATCTGTTCCAATGAAGTGGAATTGAAATGACTGTTGCTTGCTCACTGACGGAGCTTTTCATTGTTATTGCGTGTTCGGTTATTACATCAAATGAGATACATTAGTTTCGCGTTTGCGTGTAGCTCAGTGTGAATGTTGACAGATCAATTGACCGATAATGTCATCAATCTAAACATTGACAGACAACTTGGTCTCAACGACTCCAGTTTACTTTATCAAACTCAAAGCAACTAGCATGATACTGAATTAAAGTACAGAAACACTGAAGAAAGTATTCAATAGAAAGTACTATTTCTGAATGAAAAGAGGCACCTGCTGTTGATGGGGGTAGATCATTATTCTGAGTAAAGCCTGTTCAAATTAAACTTCTGGTACAAAGAGTCAAAGGAAATGTTATGTTTATATTTCAATTATACGTTTTCGATAGTCATAGAGTCATTATATAGACCTTGACATATATACGTTTCTGTCATTTTTTTAAATCTGATGAAGAAAGTTGAGTTGGCGTGAGTAACTTGTTAAGGAAATCACATAGGCTATTACAACTTATAGCTACAGTTAAAAAGTTAACACATTTATGGCTTTCCTCGATCTTAACTGAGCAATATAAGAAACTTTGGAGCTAGTCTGGAACAGTGCGGTACCAAGCAGCAATAATTTAACTTTAGTATATGTTAAATCAAATTTGTCATACTTGAAGTCTCGGAATAAATATTACTTGACATGCACTCATATAATATGGAGGAGATAATGTCAGTTCGCAAGCGATTCTTTCTTTACTCTAACTTTGCGGGATGTTCGGTGGTGTACTTTATCCAACTGCAGCAT
The DNA here is from genome assembly GCA_934045905.1 of Leuctra nigra. Taxonomy (NCBI): domain Eukaryota; kingdom Metazoa; phylum Arthropoda; class Insecta; order Plecoptera; family Leuctridae; genus Leuctra; species Leuctra nigra. Next base: position 371,281 of record OW203764.1, on the reverse strand, counting down.
AAAGAATGCATAGTCATTGGAAAGTCAGTCGAGTAAAACTATTAAATCATTCAAACTTCACCCAGAATTCGTCCAGAGTATAACATTCCAGTAATTACTTGCAAGTGGAAGGGAACTGGAAAAATAAAATATCAGGAACTAAGTTAAAAAAATATACCTATATATATTTCATGTAGTATGCGATATTTCAAACCATCAATTCACTCAGACATCTTTCTGAAGCAATATATTTTAAAATCGAATACAGTTTCTTGTGACGGCTGAGTAGAGAGTTTGACTTTGAATAGTTTTTATCAACCATTTACCAATGTAATTGTTACAGAACTGTTATATGAGAATAATATCATAGTTTGGACTGGGTTATTAGTTTAATTTTGTCCAACATTTTGCCTGAACATTAGTAAAAAATATGGCTATAAACGTCTAGGACAAAATATAACTATAATAAACCAATACGAAACTGTGAAATAACTTCCATTGAAGAACTCCGAAGACGGTGCATTATTTCATAAACAATAACATTGGTACAAGATATTGATACAAATTGATTAAAAACACTTGAAGGTCACGCTCACTTCTGGTTTTGAACCGTGAACTGTTGAGATGGTCTTGATGTGAAAGTAATGACGCACCCGAAGTGATGACAAGGAAGATGAACTGAATCTAGCCATGTCAACGACGAGTTCTGACCTAAATATGCATGACTTTTAAATTACCTCCAAGTGATTCTGGCTGAGAAAACTTTGTCGTGTCTCCTTTAATTTGATTTTCAAACAAATTGACTCATTAATTTTGTTTCAGTATAAACTCGTTAGGAACACATTTTCCGAAACGAGTTACGTATATCGTATCTCTTTTCGAAATGAAGTTAGATCTTTATTTCTTAACTTCGCGTTGGAAAATGTGTCACGTGTTATTAAAATATCTTGAGCCGAGATAAGTGAAAATGTTGGAGCGAATAGACCTTTCAAAACTGACATCCATGAATCCCAAACCATTTGCAGAAAACTTCAGGATTTCAAGTAATTTCACGTTTTGTTAAACTTCCATTTTAATTCCCCTTCACTGGAAGTTTTCAAAATGAAATGGATTGTTCCGTTACAATTATCAATAGCCATTCGAATCATCATCGGACATTTGTTCTGCCAAATATTTACAAAGCTGTTACTCTGATTAAAGTGTTTCAATGTTCTAAATACCAGCTTCCATGTTTGTGAATAAACCTCGCGGCCAGCTGCCCCGACACAACACCTACAAATATTCATTAAAAACCTCCCCGCCCTCTCCGGGCAATAAAAGTGACATAAGAAGTGGCACGTTTTTCCTCGGCGCGCTTTAACCCGCGCACGTGGCTCTGTCAGGTCTGACAGAGAGTTTAATAAAGATATCACACTTGACGTCGGCGTCGCGGCGCTGAGAGAATGGCTCGACGCTTGATATTGTGCTCGATGTTCTTACACTCGGAATCTCGCGAGACTCGGGATAGATTTATTAACTGCTCTTCTGCTGCTGACTCGAATCGTCGTGCTCCTTTTAAAAACAGTTCCATAAAAGAGCTTCAACTTCACTTCCGTGTTTTTCATTTTTAACTCTGATCTGTGAAAGGAGATCGCCTCCATTCAGAAACTGCTACAAATCTCCTGATATTGCAAGCAGATGCTTATAATGCTAACCCCAGGGCTAACTACATCTTTACATCTATGCGAAACAATTGCTATGCGATGGCAAATTATCCGGATGAGAGATTAGCGACGCCGCAGAAGACTTTCAAGTACAGAATACAAACAGACGGGAAAGAAGGAGACTCGGGAATGTACAGAGGACATGGTTGGACAGAAACCATTGCAGTTTGAGATACGGAAAGTGCCATCATCAGTACAGGAACGTCGCTCCCAGTCATGATTTCAGGACGATTTCTTGGGGAGTTTTAAAAGTAAGTAGGTATTGATCAATGAATTTTGAACATTAAGTGAACAAAGTATGTTATTGCATAGGTTTACATACATTTCCGTCTTTCAAAAGTTTAGGAAATTATAGAAATTCTTGTATGTTGAGTTCTGCTCAGAAAATGTCCATCAAATTAATTCAGAAATGCATGTTTGTTATGCTTACATGTTGAAATGTTTGTTCCATTTATAATTTTTAATAAGAACACTTGTTACTGTTTTGCACATTTTGTTGATGGTCGTTTGCCACACTTATGAAAGTGTCTGAAATCATCACTGTTCGCTCCATAGACAATATTGAATTCAGCACAAACTCAATTTAATAAATGAGACTCCATATCTCAGACCTAAATTCAGCAAACTAAACCAGTAATTTTAAGCAAACTTCAAGTATCTAAGAAGTTTCAAGCTGGAAATGAGAGGGCAGAAGCTGTAAACGCTTTTTAACCGTCACTCATATTCAGCTTTTCTCCGTCATATTTGTTTCCTTCAGACGATCTCATAACAATAATGAATTCGTCGTGATTATAATCATTCTTGTTTAATTGGCCAACCTTTGCCAATTAACTGACTCGAGCAACAAACAATTACCACGTCTGGCGCACACCTCCAAGAACAGCTCTGAATTGAAATGTCTGAGAGAGAGAGAGAGAGAGGCGTGTGTGTCTACGTGCCCGGCGTGTCTGAGCGACGCCGACGCCGACGCCGAGTAATGAGCGCCGGTCGAGAGTCTTAGAGATAAACGTCGACCTCTTTCACACACTCGAGGCCGTGAGCGAGAGAAAACAAAATTAAATGAACATCTCCGAGACATTATTTTCAATTTGCTATTCTCTAACCGGCTCGCCCGGGGTCGTTATGAATCTATTACGGAACGCGCTGGAGGTGGAAAGATACACACGGGTAATAAAGGAACGTTTAGTTGATAGAAACAATTGCAGAATCTCGAGGGTGCAGGTTCGAATCCAGCTGAATAAAATATAGATTAGCTATTTCTTAGAATAAACCGAGAACTTATCGGAGATGACTCTGTTGTTTTTCTGATAAAATGAAGATATTGGAATAAGTAGGTACATTTATCATCATCAAGAGACATTAGAGCGATCGAAAAGTTTTCTAATTATTTTTGCATTCATAGCTAGCACGAACTCTTTTGTTTTACATCAGCAATGCAACGTATTTTCCGTGAAGGCGGCCATTAGGGTTGACATGTCAGATAATTTATTCGATGGATTTTTGTAAAGATTATTAAAGATGTATTCGCCTATAATCGGAGCCTACACCGAAAGCACATATATGACGCCTTGTGCCTACAAGATGGCGTGAACAATGTGTGAAGTGGATCTTGCTCCTGCAGGAAGACTTGTTTCCGCTCCTCGGCCGCATATTGGCCTCAAACACCGCGATCAGACATCATCCCTGTTCCCTCGGGACCCTGGCCAGGCCGGCACATCCTGGAATTCATATCGACTGATCTTCCCGGCAGGCGAGGCCGGGCGTGCGGTGATTGGCGATGGCGAAGGTGCAACACACAAGCCGGGGTTATAAATTGTTAAGTGGATAAGAAACCTGCGTGTGTGTGCGTGCGCAGCTTCCGGCATCTTCCCCGGGGACGTGTCACGTGATGGACGTGATTAGTAAACAAACTTGAGGTTCCCATGACAACGAGACATCATAACGGCTAAAATGTCTGCTTTAGTGTCACATTAACTACAGGTAAACAAAGTAACGCCAGGGTTTTGGACAAACGATTAATTATTTAGCAGTTCGTCATGTTTTGATTACTAGCAAGATCGGTGTCTAGGTTTCACCTACAATTGATTTCTGAACAATAAGTTGTGGACAAGGTCTTCCATGCATTTCCAGGCTCGCACAAAACGCGTTCACTTAGCGTTAATAATGAAAACAGACGTTCATTCTGAATTACAATTCAACTTGTTTCGATGTTGGAAGAGATTTCGAATCGAATCGGAACAATAAAAGATGTTTTTCTTTTCCTCATTCTAATTGTTTACTTTCCATTGGTCGTTGAACGCTCTTGATCAGCCAAGGCTCGCGCATGCGTACACGAGCAGTTGAGGAAGAACATTCAGGTTGAGAGATGTACAAAGAAGTTTGGGTTCAACATTGAAATTCAGCTGCCTTACAAAACCATTATTATCAGTGAAAAACTTACTTAAACGTCATTAGATATATTTCTATAACGAAATGAAAATCATTTCGGTCTGAAATAATTTCACGGCCGTGTGGATAACATTGGTCCGAAATGATTCGGCTTCGTCATTAGAAGAAGTCCCCTGGAAATCCAACTGCGTGTGAAAAGTCGCAGAAACCAGAGCCATCTAGATAGTTGGACACGTGACTGATCGAGCTCGGACGTGATTGGTTAAGAGATCCGCCACCAGAGGCGTCCTGGAAACGATGTTTATATTCAATCCAATACCACTGTTGACATTCAGAACCCACGCAATAATTTGTTTGAGGAAAATTGTTTATTGATTATTCGATGTATCTATAATGTTTGTTCAGGAGTTAAAACAGTGATACTAGAATTTACCAAGAATACGTGGTCTGTATTGAGCATGAACCAGCTAAACTAGACCAAGATCATTATAATAATTCTCACCCAGGAAGGAAAATGCTAAGCGAATATAAAATATCCTGTTATAAAACTGAAGAACCTATAAAACCACGAGTCTGTTTCAGGACGGGACAAGTCCAAGAGTCCCTGGCACTTATCTGAGCTCGTCACTTATCACTTATCATAAGTGAATTACAGCGGTGTCCGAGAAGATCCGGCGCGAAGTCGAGTTTACGACGCTGCGCTTTACACCGCTCCGAGCGCTCGGGACACTCCGCTCCGAGCGCGCGGGCAGTTGTAAACAATGTCCGGGCCCCGCGGGGCTCGAACCCAGGAGACACTCGCGATGTTTAACACGGGAAATGTCTTGCAAGTTTCCCGCTAAGTCATTCCGCAGCTTTTATACACAGACTTTACGCGGAGAACTGCGCGTTCATTTTCAAATCGTAAATGAAAAGCGGGCCAAATTCATTTGTTTATTGAGACACATGACACATGAAAGAGACCTAAACTACCTAAACCTACTACCTACTACCTTCTCTACCTAAAGAGAGAAGGGGAATTGACCAATGAAGGTGGGCGTTGCCTTATGAAAAACAAAGGTATTGCCATGGTAACTCCAGGGTGATTAGAAAAATAACAACTTTTCATTCAAACAAATGAAATTCAAAAAGATCAAATAATTTAGCTGACACGTGTTAAATAGTTTAATTTAGCCCTTGAAATAGTACAATCAATATATTTAAACTCATATAAATCATGTTTGATGATATGCTGGACAAATATTACAGTGGTACAACGAAACAAATTATATTTTGTCAGGTATGTTGCCAAAGCGTTTTGCATTTTAATGGCTTCTGTCACTGGATTGTTTCGTCAACTTCAAAAGGCCTTAGCTCTCATATGATAAGTTAATTGAGACTGAACAAGATTCAAGTAGATAATTTAAAGCATTGCTATTATTAATGGCAATTTGTAGATTGTAAAACTGTTAAATTCTGTAAGTAACAGCTGTTAGCTGGTAACTGACAGTTGTTATCTGTCAGTGACCAAACATTCACTTTTGTTTTATGACGTAGTGGGGGGTGGAGATCTACATTCGTCAATTGGTTTAACGTAAATGGCTCCATTACGTTTTAACTTTTTATTTGACAGCAGTTCTTTGAAGATCAGTTATGGAGTTTTTCAATGCTCTGGTAAATTTTCAGTTGTTGATTAGGACTGTATTGTGTATTCACCATATTTTATAATTTATTAGAATGTAACTTTTCCATAAAATAAAAAATAAAAATAACTTGAATTATTTTATTCCCATTTCTAAATACGACATTTTACCATTACTGTGCTACATACCATTACTGTGCAAACAGAAAATAAAAAAACAAATGCATTTTTTTAAGACAAATTAAAAACAAAGCATAAGACGACTTTTGGCAGCGTTGTATTCCATTCCCCTTCTCACAAGGTAGCTAGGCAGATGTAAGATGTTCCAAAACATCGCCAAGACAACGGGCGGTTTCAGGACCCACTCATGCTCTGATCTTCCCGCATTTCCTTTGTTTCGCCTTGCGGCAGATTCCAGAGGAGAGATAAGAAATCCCGATCACTTTCCTAATAAAGTTGCGTTCGATTGCCTCACATTCCACTTCAAGCCACTTTCTTCAGGACAAACTCACTAACTGGTTTTATCAAGTTGCTTTCTTATAAACACGGTGTTCTTGAAACTTCCATACATTGCAAATAAATACGAATTTCTAGAAGACCGTTTCACCTTGGCAACACAACTTTACATGGACTACTGCACTTTTCAGAAGGGAAACGTCAAAATAAAACAGTAGCTCGGTAAAACATCCACGAACGTGTACATTTAAAATTGTTAGAATAAAATATTGCAACTGATACACGATATAGTAGTTTTTCGAATAATCTATTCGAGAAAATAAGGAACACGACTGACCTCTGGTGGATTTGTTGGTACTATGATAATGGAGGATATAAAGGGTTTATTTATATAAATGAATGAACTAAAATTTGCCTTAGTTGTTTGTTATGGCTGAAAAAGTAAACTTGTAGCTAAATCTACATTTCATTTGTTTCTTCTTTTTCACTGCCCTACGGAAACACGAACATCAAAATAAAAAAGTGCATCTAAAAAGTTTCCTGCCAGAAGTGGCTCCATCACGTATCGCTTATTTGTTCGAATAGGTGGCAAAGAAGCAAAGAATGGTTTATTTAGTATGGTCGCAATGTTAAACCGAAAGAAAAACTGTAACTTTAATGTGATTATCTCGAAAATTAGTTCACGTTATAATCACTTTTTCTTGCCATATTATGGTACAGAACACTCCCACAATCTATATGTCAAATACGATTTCTCAAGAAGAATGAAATGCGAAGATCCCTCCTTAATATACTTTTCATGAACAGATTATGAAACTATTGCCAAAATACATTCCAGAATGCAATATAGAATGCATTCTAAACGTCTGTCTCCTGGGAATGGGGTTAATCCTGGTTTAATTGCAAGACGTCGAACTCGATTCCATCTCGGTGATGGAGAACTCCATCTCGAGAGTGATTCTTCCTGCAGAGTGAAATGTATATTATTTCTTCGCATCATCTGGGAGGCTGCCTGGGGGGGAATCTATTTCAATATATCTCGATATGAATCTATCAAGCGGGTTCGAGTCAGTGCATCTGAACAGGGCGTCTGGAAGGCGGTGGACAAGCCACTGAGATCGATACGAGATGATCGGATCTAGGAGGCCGAGGTGAGGAGAAAGACAAGAGAAACCGACGCACTTTCAACTCGACTCTCAGGCGAATGGCAATTAGACATTCTTACTTGGGAATATTAATAGTTATTGCGTTAAAATCAATAAGAATACAATCATCAAGATCTTATGCAATGCGAAATGATCTAAAAAATATTGAAGTCACGCCACCAAGCGTCAAAAATTAAAATCTTGAAGAAATCAGAAAGTTTCATATGCGCATGCGCATAGGCACGGCGAGTTAACACTACATCTCTACATAACATACATTGTAGCATTCATTTATTTTCTTGCGAAAACTAGATGAATATTCACCAGGAACAGCATATTTCAAGATAACACTTGTTTTGATCACGGCCTTCTAAACGAGGCGGCAAGAATCCTGCGATCATCAGCCATCTTACTTGTACTAGCGCATTCTATATTGTGTTTTCACGGGGAATATAATATGTAACACAGGAACCATTCAGCTACAATAAACAATGCATTATATTTGACATGTTTACGTTGTACTTCAATATGCAATACAAATGTACATCTAAAAGGGATGTCGCAGATGGACTGGAAATGTTTATTTTACATACAAACTTTAGCTCAGAATTGAGTTCAAGTCTTGATTGAAATAACATGTAATTTTTCAAGCCCTCGAATAAATGCAAAGTATTTGATTTGATCAATTATTTATATGTCGATTGATCTCGCTTGTTTTGTAAACGTTCCTGCCTAAACATTAAACATGCAACGCAAGCGAATAAAACCGACAACAAATATCCGATGCATTATCAAACCTATTAGGCGAGCCCCCGATATAACGACCTCAACAATACCATTTAAATTCTTTCGACAGAAGTATAATTTATTGGTCACTAGATTGCCATTAAGCGTGCTCCATTACCGAGCGATCCGGCGTGGCGGGTACCTGCCGATAGGGGCGCTGATGACCGCACAAGCTGTGTCAATCGCCTGGGGCGCTAATTCATGCAGCAAACACCACGCCACAAGGATGAGATACTCTTGCCGACGATTTCGATTAAAATTTGTTTACCATGCACAGAGTAGGAAAAACCCTGCCGGATGGTCAACAAACTAAATTGAAAATGCTAAACCCTGCGGAAGATCAAATTATGATACATATTAAGGGCTTGTCCGAAGTTTTAACTAATATTTGCTTCTCTTTCCTTTGTGAAATGAAAAAGCGTATCTTTTATATTTGCGGTGGAGTGAAATGATGTGAGGTGTATACATGCGAGGAAGAGAGAGGTCCGAGGATCTGAGCTAATCTCTGTAAAGGGAAAGGAATTCATTAAAACATTTGTCGATCAATCAGTCAACATTACAATAACCTATTAGATGAGTGTTCGAAGACATCTTGTTGGAAGTCATGTTTGTTGTTTCGGATGAAGAGACGTCATGACGGGTTTGTTCCGTTGAATCCCGTTGCTACGTAACAAGAAGATGTTCATGCTTCTTTTACAATCTCACATGAACCCAGAAATATCGTCGTTACTTTTTTCAGCCATGCAAATTAATAAAATTATTACAAATCTTTTGCCTAACTCAAATTTCATAATTAAAACAATATTTGTGTCCAAGGTGAAAACATGTCGAGTTAGGCACAATAATTGAATTTATACGTTAGTGGTCTTATTCCCTAGTCGACTCAAAACAGTGCTATGCAAAGTGTTTTTCGATCATTTGAATCGTTCAAAAGATATGGCATTATTAGGAAATACGACAAATATAATCTCCACATAGTGAAACAACAATGATTAAATTATACGTTAGGTACACATTGTCTGGTTTAGCCACGAGCTCGGAAATGTGATATAACTTGATTCTATTTATATGCACTTGCATTCAATCCCGGAGTATCAAACACGCATCGATTTCCCATATCCTCGCGCAGCAAATGTCACGGCAATTGCATTGGCTGGGTGCGAGGCGAGCGTGCAACTGCAACTTATCCGCAAGGTGTGAATCCGACTTGACCCGAGCGACATTCGCGCCATCTCAAATGTCACGGCAATTGCATTGAGCAGTGCGAGGCGAGCGTGCAACTGCAACTTATCCGCAAGGTGTGAATCCGACTTGACCCGAGCGACATTCGCGCCATCTCAAATGTCATGGCAATTGCATTGAGCAGTGCGAGGCGAGCGTGCAACTGCAACTTATCCGCAAGGTGTGAATCCGAATTGACCCGAGCGACATTCGCGCCATCTCAAATGTCATGGCAATTGCATTGAGCAGTGCGAGGCGAGCGTGCAACTGCAACTTATCCGCAAGGTGTGAATCCGAATTGACCCGAGCGACATTCGCGCCATCTCAAATGTCACGGCAATTGCATTGGCTGGGTGCGAGGCGAGCGTGCAACTGCAACTTATCCGCAAGGTGTGAATCCGACTTGACCCGAGCGACTTTCGTGCCATCTCAAATGTCACGGCAATTGCATTGGCTGGGTGCGAGGCGAGCGTGCAACTGTAACTTATCCGCTAGGTGTGAATCCGACTTGACCCGAGCGACATTCGCGCCATCTCAAATGTCACGGCAATTGCACTGGCTGGGTGCGAGGCGAGCGTGCAACTGCAACTTATCCGCAAGGTGTGAATCCGACTTGACCCGAGCGCCATCTGTCCACAACAAGTTGCTTCACTTGTTACTTTATTTACTTTCAGACGAAATTTCCCGCATCGTATCGTAAATCTGAGCTTTTAGTTTGTTTATAACAATGTTAACGTCCATGGCAACGGTTGCTATGTATCCCGTAATCGCCAGAAGTTAGTCATGAGCTTGTAATGAATAGTGTTTTACTTCTCTCTCTCTCTCTCTTGCTCTTGTACTAAGTGTTTACTTTTGGATCCTTGATTTTCAATCCTAACGAGGGAAGGAAGCGGCTGTGGCTTATTAAGAGGGAACCATCCCAGCATTATCCTGGATTCAGGATAACCACGAATAAATCTCTGTGAAGGTCTGCACAGGAATCGAACTCCAGATCTCCTGGATGCAATCCAGAACCCCTGAGCTAAGTTGCTGCAAACTTTCAAGACGCTAAGCAGCTGCACTCTTTTGTTCTCGTGATTAAATTATTGTATCCACAACATCGACCTCTTGACCTCAATCAATAATCAAGGAAAGTTTCAAGTTGTCTTTCATCGCGACTGACTAAAAAAGCTTCGCAGCTGAAACTTTGCAGCTTTGATAACAATGTCGAAAGTGCTGCCACCTTCCGTACGTTGCGCGCATTTGACTCAAATTCCAAATGGACGTGAAATTATTATTCGTGTTGAGCCGCGTTGGGACGGGAATACTCCTAAGTGACCTCCGTGACCCGCAGTACATGAGTGTGTTGTGGGTTGCGTTCCGTCAGGCAGGGGCTCCTCAGCTGCTTAGACGCTGATCCAGGGACCCTTGAGGAGTCTAATATCTAGGTACTCGTATGCTCTTTCTCTGTGTGTTTTTGTCTCTCTTTTGCCTGCAATGCTCAGGTCAAACCGTTCAACCGATCAATCTGAAATATTGCTCACATACTAATGTCATAAGAGCGGTCTCGAGTCTTGTTTTTTAACAGGATCCTGTGATTTTACGAGGAGATCGCTTCGACTGACTTCTCATGTTGCGATCTAACATTTTTCAATCAGATTTATTGAGCGATAATTTTTTGTTTTGCGAGTGTACCTGCCATGACGGTTTATCCTTCTAGGTAATTTCAGTGTATTTATTGTTCGGAAGTTACAAGATCGGATCACAATTGTAATCTATAAAATACTAGGAAAACGCTCTGAGTAACGCGTTGATGAGCGAGCACGGATACGCGGAACACCTCGAACCGAAATTATGTATATCGAAAATATCATTAAAAGCCAATAATTCTTGAATTTCGTCAGACTTAAATAATAATCTCTAAATATTCCTAAAATGTTAGTATCAACCTTTATGATTGAACTGTTCCTTTTGTTTATATTCAAAAATCACAGGATATCTTTAAAAAAAATATACCTGGGACCACTCAAATCATAATGATATTAGTGTGTACACAATATCAGATCAATCTGTTGAACGGTCATTATTAGTTTCATTTCGTTTTTAAACTTTCTGCTCTAACTACCTTGCCTTGATCTGAAGATTCGAAGTCGCCGTGAATTTGACAGCCAACACGCAAAATGTCCCTAAAATTACAAAAACTTTTGAAAATAACGACAGATTTGACTGAAAATTGGCAAAAATACCTTAAATGTTGGTACCAATGACCATGCAAGTTAAAAATTGGTAAAATCTAATAAAATGCTGGATCATGCGAATTTAAATTTGATCGGACAAGCGGATCATTTTCACGTTTCAACGAATCAGAGGATTTTGTCCAAAAACTATACAAGTCTTTACGCTGGTATGTCACTCATTATTAGTAGTGACCTGGGCAGTGCAAATAAAAAATAAAAACAAACTAAACATCAAGGAAAGTATTTACTAAAATACATTGATTTCGGATTTTCCAAAGTAACAGTTCAATCTACGAGGAATGAAACTTCGGCTGCTTGACTATATTTCTGTACCTTAGAGGTAGAAGGCCGGATGTCCATTGTCTCGATTTGCGTTGGACACTTTTGTAAATATGTAATCAAGCTCCATCAACTGCCACTGAACAAATACAGTTTGAAGTGTTCTCCTTCACAATGACTCATGTCAACTTTCCACATATGATTGGATGATATTGGTTCACGAGCTCACCTCATTGACATGGACTTCCGTCCTTCCACCTCTGCGGTGCAGATCTCGAGTATCAACGCCGCATTGAGGGGATTAATCCATGTAATTTCCATTCCGTCTTGTTCGCGGATATTGTAATTCCTGCGGGCGATGTTTCTTGGCGCGATATCTCAGTCGGTTATGTTACCGAGTCTCGGGCGAGAGAACAAGCGATCCGATCCGATATGCAGAATCCCGGCTCCAGAGATGTCGCTGACGGCTGTGACGTCACGGCGTCTCAATTGTAATTCGCACGCTCCTGGATAGTTGCTAGTTCACAATGCAATCAGTCATTATTGCAGGCGTTAGAAGAGTTGGGGACACAACACATGTTTTGAGAGAACCCGGATTTCAATCTCCGTTTCTAAAAGTGATGGCTATTCTCTCATTCTTTATATTGAAATCGTTGTCTTTTAAAAATAATTATACCACCAAACAATGCAAATTGGTTAAGGAAATTGGCCAATTTCAATCATAAGCCAATTGTATTTCAGAGTTGTGTTAACTCAAAACTCAGTTTTCTTGGATGGAAATTGAAATTGTAATACTACAGTAATTATATTCTGAATGACACGTTTTGTTGCACTTTCCACTTGCAGTAGTCTGATTTCTTACTGGACACAGCCTCAAGTTTCCAGATTTATCACGCAAGTGCAGAGTCTACTGGATTCATCCATATGATATTAGCTCACGGTCTTATGGTGTTGTGGCTTTTTAGAGTTAATAAAAAAGAAAAGAATAAAAACAAATGAATCGCCGTCAACAAATGACGCGATATAATATGTCCCTGTTAGTGTTAGGTGTCCACATACCCAGCAAATAATGCGGCTTCCAAGCCCGTTTCTTCCCTCGTCTTCGATTAGAGAAGATCAATGCAGGAAGAGGGTCGAGACAGAATAATGATCCAGTTTATTGTCTCGCATTCGGCGGCGAGGAAGAGAGAAAGATCGTAAAATCACGGTCTCTTGTGATGACGTGGCGAGTGTCTTTGTTACTTCCCGGCGAGGTTTATGTCTCACAGCCTCCTGGAATCACTTGTTTCAGCTCGTCTCATGGCGACACGACGTCACATCAACCTGGCCTGGCCGTGATTATTGAGATTTATTCAATAAGTCAATTACTCTTAAGAGAAGAGTGCATTCTAATTGTGTTTTTGAAATTGTGTAGAGTACTTTGTTTTTGGACCGGTTTGTTTGATATATTCACATTCTTTCTTTGATCAGTTTAAGTACTTTTTTTTGAATTATTATTTTTTTAATTATACGTGGAATTGTTTACTCTATAGTAAATATTTTTGTCATATTTTGCTAGGATAATTTGACAAAACTTATTTTTTAGATTTCTATTACATTTTAAATTTTGTGTTCTCAGATGATTTCATCTTTCCAGATATTCCCCCAAGAACATTCAGAAAACAATTAAAACTTAAAAAAATAATTTATACCCACTTTATTACGATTATCGATTTATTATTTTATTGCATTCAGCCTCAGAGTAGGTTTAATTTCAAGTTTTACTATTTCTCTGTTAGTTTTCCATGAGTCATGAACTCTATTGGATGTTAATAATATAAAATCAAATGTAGAAAGTGTAAAATGATTCTCCTATAGTCGTGACTAATGAATACCGTAATCTCTGCTTGCACCTTGACTTCTGTTGTTCTTTCAGCGGGAAGAGAAGTCAAGGATATCTGGAAACTTCGGCATTAAGCTCAATAATCCGATTGTTTTCCGAAGTTAAGGAGATTAGAAAATGACGAATCATTCAATCGGATCTCGCCGGGGTAATAAATTGTAAATCACGCTATTTCCTCTCTCCCCGGCTTTCCAGAGTCTTACGTTGAGCCGAGAAATCCAACGGACAACGGGTTAGAGCTCGGAAATTTATATCTAGTGTTTCTTGCTGGATTTCCCCTCACTTGTCTTCAACTATTCTGCTCTCATTTCAACCATTTCTTCGTGTTTTGAGTCGCCAAATGATTGCCATGGTAAAGAATACTCCGAGAGGATTTGATTGTTTGGAGGTTGCTAGGAAACGTCGAGTCAACAAACCATGTCAATGATCATTAAAAGTTCTGAGCTAACTGCAATTGCAATTGGCTCTACAATCCCATTGCATATTGATTAACGTTAACTACCTGTCTGTTATAGAATTGAATTACCTAGACTCAACTTGTAAGAAACTTGAGATAACAATACAAAGTGCATTGCTGGGCTTGAAAAATATGTCAATTGTTGAGTATTTTATTGTAATAATGAACGTCACCATTAGAATTATGATATGAAATCGAGATGTGATGGGACGTATGTTGTTTTTCTTGAGTGTTTTTGCCTGAACTGCCCAGGTCAAACAGTTCACTATATCAATCTGAAATTTTGCACAAACACTAATGTCAAATAAGCGGTAACGCGTATAGGTTTTGAATAAGATCCTGTGATTAAATGAAGATTGACACTGGAGCAGTTTGAGCAAACGTTCGCATTTTGCTTGGTCTTTGGGACTAACATTTCACGAGTTTTGACCATTTTCAGATCAATTTGCCGAGAACTTTAAAAGATTGACATTTTACTGAAATTGTATGCTTGTTTTGAAATATTTGTCTTATGATTCAAATAAATTAATATCCCTTCTCCTTTGACGCATGTTGTCTTCTATCTTGTCCAATGCCTATTATAGAGCAGCAAGTTTCACATGCGAATCTACGCGCGTGCAACACGAATGCTCGCTCAGCAACGCGTCACCGAGACTCACTAGCGCATGCGCACAACGCCCAGTGCTAATTACACGCTGCAACTCGTTCGTCCCCACAGCCTTGTAAACTCTACAGAGGCTCGCTGCACGCTTTTTAAACGACTCAATTATCTAATTACAGCCGGGTGCTGTGTAAATATTTTGTCAATTACAGGAGTGCCTCAACTACAGTTAGAAATGCAGTATTAATTTCACGAGAGCAGCGGAATAATGTGGAAGTTGGAACTCGTTCTATCGGAGGAAAAATGTGTTATTTATTTAGTCTAATTGAAACGAATCTGGTGTTCTGGTTGGATGTTGAAGAACAGAGGTCGGCAACCTTTTTTGGTGAAGGAGACAATTTCCTAAACATTAATGACTTATTATAATGGGAGCCGCAGTAGAGGCAATCAAATATAGTACACCGAAAATAATCAATTAAATTACTAGTTTATTTTGATATTTTAATTAAGTCCCCCAGTTGTTGCCCGCAGGTCGTTTTTTTAGAATTTCAACAATTTAAAAGTGATTCTTGTCCTTTAAAATTATCAAACTGAATCAAATAACCTACCAAATGTTGCCCCGCAGGGCATTTCTTTTTCGAATTTTCAAATTGTTCTATTCCAGATCTTTATTTAAATTATAAAGAGCCATGCAAGAACCACCGAGGAGCCGCAGGTTGCTGACTCATGCTGTAGAATATTCAATGACTAGTTTTGTACCTAATTTACCTCCACACTGAAAGACACCGGAGCGGGTTTATCAACGCATTACTAAGTGTAGCGTAAAGAAATACGTCACATACAGCCTCGTGCTCAGAAGAATGTCCAGATTTAACTCTGCAAGTGATCAGAGTCTACTGGATTCGTCCATAAGACTATTAGCTCACGGTCTTGTGGTGTTGAGGACTGACATTGCACATATCTACTTGCAGACGCAACTTCTGTGGAGCACGAGTCGCTACTAAACCACTAAATAACATTCACATGCGAGTCAATGGAATCAATCAATTTGGATCATCCACAAATTTATATTCTGATCGAGATAAAAACCAACGTCTTCTCCTGACATAAAAGTGTAACAAGTCCTTAGGGCCGCTATTACCAAAGTTAATCTGAATACCTCAAAATGATTGAAACAGTTTAATTAAATCCAAAAGTTAGTTTCCACAATTTAAATGTGGTAATACCGGGCCTTAACGGGCCTGTTCATCGACCTATGAGGGGTTTCAGGATGCAAACCGGTAAATGTGATCGTATTAGTAGTTTTGAGATTTTCAACTTTGAACATTTTCATTTACATTGGAAATGTGAGAATTTACATTTACGTGTAGTGAATAATTGACATGTTTAATTCTAATTATTATTTCTATTAAAAAGAGCGCTGGAAATCGCTCCTAACTGAAAGTAACCAACTCTGACTCGGCGCTCGTGACGTCACGAAAGACATCGGTCACGTGACACGGTATTTACATAGAATCACTCCGCGCCGCTCATTAATTACTCAACACTCCGGCAGATGGCGCTGCAACGATGACGTCACACGGGATTAACAATCAGACGTGATTTATGCAGCTTGTCGGTATAGTAGGTGACTGTCTCTCCTGGCAAGTATCATAATGTACTCGAATTCCTATCATCCAAAATCAAAATATTACTTTAGTAGTTAAATTTCTGAAAGAAGTTCCCATTCATTAAAATGTCGAAATTAACGTAATGACACTGTACCTATACTATTTTGATTACCAATACTATTCTGAGCTTGCATGTGACGCCATGCATTGTTGCGGCGGCCATTGTGTTGACACACGTCAGAATAGCTGCCAATATGTCACATGTGTTTGCATTTGTTGCTGTTCAATTGTAGGCTGAGGCAAGAAACTCTTTAAACTAAGCAACACTCCTTCTAACAAATAATCATCGATTAGCTGCCATTTATAAGTTAACACTGACCTGACAGGTGTGTCAACATTATAGACGTCACGCAAATCAGAGTAAAGAAAACTCCATTTTGCGTATAGCAAAATATATCTATAAGTTGCATTATTGTACCGTAAACGTTTTAGTTAAAGTTAAAAAGTCACTGATATTGATGGTTGATTCAGTTGTTAAAGTTGTCACCAATAGGAGTCTTCGTATTCTCCACGCGCCGTGTGAACGCAGCGATCTGATTGGTTAACGCCTAATCGATATTGTAAAAAAGCTTTACTTAACCTACTCTAGGTCGGATAACTTGGCTTTTTCTATGATGTTGCGATTATACATTGCGCATTAACATACTCGCGATTGTCTTTGACGTGCTAGAGGCCCGACGAATGTAATTATGCAGAGTTTGTTGCCAAGTAATTGCACTTTATGTTGAGCTTTGATGCTGATCGCGTTTGGTGCAGACAATGCATTGAGGAGACGCAGTGATAAGGAATTAGCTCATTGCAGAGAGCAAATGAACAGAACAGCGTCGAGTGAGGGTTAAGACTACGAGCTTTATCATTCAAATTGTAATAAAACAGTTCACGTAGATATTTCTTAAGGTGCTGCAAGCGCGAGCGATTTTGCTGCTTTTTGTAGACACTTTTTGCGATACGATTGGAGACGAAATGGGTGGACCAAATTATTTGAAATTTTAATCGTGATTAGATAAAAGACAAACTTAGGGTTATCCCTTGGTACATTTGTAATTTTTTGTTTCGTCATAATTAGTGGATTTTTGGTGAAAAATTAGCTATTTTCTGATCTCCCTGGGCGCCGTAAAAAATTAAATTTAAAAAATGTGCCAAGGGATAACCCTAAGTTTGTCTTTTATCTAACCATGATTAAAATTTGAGAGCAATTGGTTTACGGGTTTGGTCTCCAATCGTATCGCAAATTTCATTGTTTTGCGCTGTTTTTTTGAATAACCGGCGCCTAATTAACGATGCAATAAGCAAAAATTAAAAAGTGCTACTAATATACAATCAGACTGAAAAAACTGAGAAAAACTGATCAGACTGAGACTACTAAACTCTTAAAAGTAAAATAAATGTTTGATTGATTGGGCTGAAAATGTGCAAAAGTTATGATAATGTTGGTCTTGATCTTGCTCAAATATTTACAATATTTGTGTTCAAACTCGACGTAATGGTAAAATATCTCAATTGGTTTCATCTTTGAATCGAGTTCGGGTACAAATATAGTATTTAGGTTGATGGTCTTTTCTAAGATAAACCAGAGAAATAGCTATGTAAACTAGGGTTTGCATTTTTAATAATTTGAATCCTTTTAAGTTATGACGATATTTGGGAACTATATTGGCATGAATTCATGTCCAAGTGAAGAGAAACACTTTTAGAAAACATACGAGGCCTGAAGCCGATATCATGACAGGACTAATGTGATTGCAAAAACTAAAATATCGAGCTGTAAAATTAATAAAAAGTTGAATCGCACAATTATCTGCCTAATTCTTAAAATAATACATGAAAATGCAATTTGCACTGTTCGAGATTATACATTAGTCCACCCCTGGTGGATGAAGATTCAATTTATTTTATTGAGCGAGCGAAGCGAGCGTCTCCATTTGGCTCTTTTGGCACGGACCTCTGTTTTTTTTTTTGTTTTTTTTTTTTTTCTGTTACTGACGATATACAGGTCAGAGTTTTTCTTCGATCGAGCTGAAATTTTGCACACATGTACGTAACATTTCTGATTGTTGCAGACCCTAATTTTTTTGAAATCCATTGATTGGTTCAAATTTAAAAAAAATTAACTTTCGATTGGTTGTTTTGATCAAATTGAAATTTTGACAAGTCATTACCCCCAACATTGTACCCAATCAAACAAAGTTTCAGCCAAATCCTCCCATTGGTTAAAATTTAAAACCATCTTTCCTGTGTTTTTAGAAATTTAAACTATAACCGATTGAACGATCAACTTATAACTTCGCATGATGGTTGGGTCCAACATTATCTGCATTTTTGACAATTTTCATACTAATCTGTGTTTAAATCCAAACGTTATTGACATTTTACGGACTATTAGCGTGTTGGCTGTCAAATTCACGGCGACTTCGACTCTTCAGTTCAAGGCAAGGTAGTTAGAGCAGAAACTTTCAAACGCAAATGAAACTGATAATGACCGTTCAACAGTCGATCTGATATTGTGTAGACACACTTATATCATATGAGTGGTCTCAGGTATATTTTTTGAAGGAGATCCTGTGATTTTTGAAAATTAACACGAAATTAACACAGTTCAATCATAAAGGTTCAATTGATCAACTTAAAGCTTTGCATGGTTATTTGGACCAATATTTTAGGAATGTTTTGAGATTTCTATACAAATCTGTGGCGAAATTTTAGAATTATTGGCTTTTAATGACATTTTCGATAGACAGAATTTCGGTTCGAGGTGTTACGCGTATCCGTGCTCGCTCATCAACGCGTTACTCAGATTCATTGGTTAAAATTTAAATAAATATCTCCTGATAGGCTGAAAAATGAAAACGGTCTTCGATAATTCTGATCAAACTCATATTTTGCATGATCATTAAGACCAATATTGTCTCTTATTTTACAAAATTTCATCCCAATCAGTTAAGAACGTATGAAGTTATTTACATTTTTAATATCTGTCAGTAATGAAGTATCGAAATGAATGTTTTCCAGTGCCAATTGAAAATTGATTCTGATTTGCTTTATGAACCAGGTGCTTAGATGCTATTTTAAAGTTTCGATGAAAAGCATACACTTTTAAGTTGATATCATAATCAATTCCATATGGATGTATATGTTTTCTGTGCGTTGTGTACGCATTTCCGGTTCGAGAATTTGCACGTACCCGTGCTCGCTCATCAACGCGTTACACTGAGCGTTTTCCTAGTAGACTCATTTCCCAGCTGGAATAGCATTTATTTAGGGAATATAATTAAAAATAACTTTATGGACTTCTTCGGCTAAGTAGTGAGTTTGACCTTGAAGAGTTTTCTAATCGATTTTTATCAAAATCTTTTACCAATGTTATGTTTAATAAAATAAGGCTTTATATACGAGTCTTCTGAACAGTTCAATGAAAATAATTTCATAGCTTGGAATAGTTTGAAATTTTTATTTTTTCCTACAGACCTGAAAATTAGTAAAGATATGGCACTAAACGTCTGTAGGACACAATAAAAATATACACTATTCCAAGTTATGGAATAATTTTCATTGAACTGTTCTGGAGACTCGAACAAAGCCTTCTTTTATTAAACATTACATTGGTAAAAGATATTGATAAAAATCGATTAAAAACTCATTAAGGCCACGCTCACTCCTCAACCTTAGAGTCCCACCCTACATATCGAACTCGAACTCGAAGAGCCCTGTCAAGTCAAGGGCGAGAGACGCTCGCAGTTTTATGCGTCATCCATATCGAGAAGTAGCGACGCCATGCGGTATCAATGTAATGTCACGTGACAGCACTCAGGAATTCAATCATCACGAGTCCCGCCAGCCACCTGATGCAAATGATCCACTTGTTATGACGTCACTGACCACGAGCCACCTGGGAAATCGCCCGTGTAATGGAGGCTGCAACGTCATCGCGCCGATCTGCATAATGTACTTGCTGGAAACTTAGACTTCGCGTAGACTTCATTTAAGTTTACAAATTCAGCCATCATCGAACTAACTTTTTGATTAATGCTTTTCATTCTTCGACCGACGGTTTTTATAATTGATGGCGAATTAACGAATGAAGATGGGCGTGACTTTTGTAAGACCAGCAAGGTTACTATGGTAACTTGGAAAATAACAATTTGACTTTCTGAGAGAAGAAATGTAGAAATATTCAAAATAAATAGCTTAGGTACACGTGTTCAAATATCACTTTACAATGTCAATCTATAATAGCTATATCAATCCATGTTTAATTATAAGTAATGCAGAACAATCATTGGGATAACGAAACGAAGTGTCCTTTGGCAGGTTTGTTTTGCCGAACGCGTTTTAGCTGTCTTAGTGTCATGTCAGTGATGATATTGACACATTGGCAAAGGCGTGCGCACGGGGGGGGCCGGGGGGGCCTTGGCCCCCCCTAATGGATCAGTCTCAACTAAAAAATTATAAAATGTGGTCCTCATAGTGTCAAATTGTTGTTTTAAAAGGGTTAAAACAAAAAAATCTCCCTGCGGGGCAGACTGGAGTTGCTCAAATCACTGGAATGAAGTACTAGGTTGATCCAAAACACAATAGTATTTTTAAGAAAATACCACGAAAATAATGCCTAAGTACTTTCTAGAAACATGGTTTTCTCATGAAACGCTTTGTTTTTGCCCTAAAAATTTATTTTGCTTACAGCAAGCACTTTTTAACTTTCTACCAAAATATTATTTGGAAATTCAAAGGGCCATGTTCAAAACGAGTTAAAAATCCATCAAATCCACTTAAGGATCACAATTTTTCTCCGGGGCCCCGGATTTTTGCCCCGGACTCACATCTTCTGGGGGCTCTTACCCCAGCTACCCTTTGTCATAAGTAAGAGATTTGGCTCCCAAACGTCTCAAAATTGATTTTGAAGTGCCAGAAAACCGAAAAACGCCCTGCGGGGCAAGGTGGGGGGCACGCCCCCCACCCCCCCCTTAACGCGTGGAAATTCTTTCCCCGGGCCTTTCCCCCCCTTGGCATTATTCCTGCCGGCGCCCTTCTTGGCCCCCCCTAATGATTTCTCCTGCGCACGCCTATGCACATTGGTCAACTTAAAATAAGGATCTACATATCATCTAAGAAAATAATTAAGGTGGAACAATAATCAATTAGATAGTATATGTAATTTTTGGCAATAGGTTGTAAAACTGTATTCAGTAGGAATTCAATCGTATTTCTGTGATAATCTGAGTAAACTTTGTCAGCTATGTTTGATTAAGAAACTTGTTTTCTGCGTTGCTGACGTCTCAGGGGGAGAAGATCTACATTGGTCACTTCTGTATAAAAAGCGCCGCCTCGTGTCCGCCATTTTGAATCTGATTGAACTCGCTATTAGCTGTCAGAGTCGGCTCGTTGTTGTTTTAATATTCACGAACTTTTCACTTCTGTACACAATCTTCCCGGAGTTATGCGAAACTTCTCAGAGTTGTGATTCCGACTGAAAGCTTCGGTTTCCCCCGAAACATCCTCGTCAAATTATTAACAACGAAGAAAGTTAGAAGTTTGATTTATCATTCGACTCCGTGTTTATATCTTACAAAAACCGCACACTTCGCAATAATGATTTGTGTACTTTCCACGGGAGCGTGTTCATAAATTGACTTTCCTTATCCAAAACCCAAGTACCTTCACCAGTATAGGAACCCTACTAAATTCTAAACCCATAAAATATGGCACAAGACCAATAGGTTCAAGCAGTGGCTTCATAACTTTAACTTCCCCATCTCCAAAACCCCGAGACATTTTTATACCTTTCATATACAAGATATCTGTAATAAAGCCGGCTGGTGCTGCGCTCTAATAAAGACGGGGGAATATTAACCATATCGCCTCTCAGCCCGATGCGTAATAAGGCTGATCCGAGACAAGCAATAACCTTCAGATGGCGCGCACTCTGGCGGGAAGAAAGCGAACTTCAGAACCACGTCTCATTATCAACAACATCGCGCGCATGCGCCGTCATGCAAGTGCAACACTGTCAAGTAAAAGCTCTCTCGTTGGCTGACAGTTGCCACGTGACCTTGCTTGCCTATCTGATGATATTCCCGTGTTTTACAGAAATACAGCCGGTTTGGTTCAGAGGTTGCGCTCAGAGCTTGTATTCCATAGGTCCGGGGTTCGATTCACGCTGCCGTCCTTCCTGGCTGGTGTATTCTCTCAGTCGACAGCAAATGCTGGGAAGGTAGCGTACAATTATAGGCCACGACCGCTTGCTACCCGCCTATAACATATACCTTCAAATGTTACAAGGGCGAGACCAAAGAAATGGGAATTAGAAGAAAATAACAGAAATATCAACTAATGCCAAATCATTAAACACGGTCATCAGACAACTTCTGCATCACGAGAAAATAGAAATGAAAGCAACACAAAATAGCTCCATTCATTGGGATATTTATTTGATTAACCTATAGAGATTGACGCTCCAATTACTTTATGTGGAATATATCATCTTCTTCTGGTCTCATATTCGGAAGCTCTTCTCTTCGTGAACCAATGAAATTTCCCTCCCCACGAGCTGGAGCTTGTTGTGTGGTCAATAAACAACTTGGCCGGGTGTCGAACTGGAGTCACGTGACATCGTGTTCATTGCACGGGTAATTAATAATGCCGCAGGCGACGAGACGCTCGTCTTTTGTTTCCGCGTGGGAATTATTGATGCGTCTCGAGCTGCCGAGTCATCCTGCAGTCATCGGATCGAATCCAGGCGATGCAACCTGCACAAGTTGGCTCAGTTGGAAGTGCACTGGCCTGGTTACAGAGCAGAAATTATTCTGTTCCCGAAGCAAGGACTTCCATCTTTTCGCCATAGTTGGACCCTTTATTTATTCGCAAGCGTTGATAAGATTTAGAACAATTTTAAAAATAAGTAGGTACCTACCTACATTAAATTAAAATGAATAAATAATAATTGTATTACACATATTAAATAAGTCCACAATTTTAACACGTCGAAATTTAAATTAAAATAATTTCCGTTCCTTCATATCTCTAGCGCCACTAGTGACAGAAATCGGAAAAGTTTGTTTTTATATCTCATTGGCCGTGACCAAGCAACCGATCAAATGTCAACAAATAACGGCGTAAATTAATATTTGTATCAGATTCAGTAAAATTTTGTGCATTCATTATAATTTTCAAAAAGAAAAACTTGGGACACACTCTTGTAAATTTTAAGAAATGATAACTGCTCGGTGTTTGCAGCAACATAAAGTATAACTGCATCACATTGGACGTCCCGTTGCGGAGTTTTACCGCCACGCTGCGCTGCATGTGCTTACCACGGCGCCTCAAGACTCTACTCGCTGCCTATACACGAGGTTGTCAACACATTCCAGTGTTCCTCCCGACAAGCCATCCAGGACAACTGACAACTGTTGTTCGACTCGGATCGTCCGCCCTGCATGCTGCCTGTGCTTGCCACGGCGCCTCAAGACTCTACTCGCTGCCTATACACGAGGTTGTCAACACATTCCAGTGTTCCTCCCGACAAGCCATCCAGGACAACTGACAACTGTTGTTCGACTCGGATCGTCCGCCCTGCATGCTGCCTGTGCTTGCCACGGCGCCTCAAGACTCTACTCGCTGCCTATACACGAGGTTGTCAACACATTCCAGTGTTCCTCCCGACAAGCCATCCAGGACAACTGACAACTGTTGTTCGACTCGGATCGTCCGCCCTGCATGCTGCCTGTGCTTGCCACGGCGCCTCAAGACTCTACTCGCTGCCTATACACGAGGTTGTCAACACATTCCAGTGTTCCTCCCGACAAGCCATCCAGGACAACTGACAACTGTTGTTCGACTCGGATCGTCCGCCCTGCATGCTGCCTGTGCTTGCCACGGCGCCTCAAGACTCTACTCGCTGCCTATACACGAGGTTGTCAACACATTCCAGTGTTCCTCCCGACAAGCCATCCAGGACAACTGACAACTGTTGTTCGACTCGGATCGTCCGCCCTGCATGCTGCCTGTGCTTGCCACGGCGCCTCAAGACTCTACTCGCTGCCTATACACGAGGTTGTCAACACATTCCAGTGTTCCTCCCGACAAGCCATCCAGGACAACTGACAACTGTTGTTCGACTCGGTTGCATGCAGTCGAACGAGAACACAGTTGAAATATTTAAAACTCCACTTTGTTTCTCGGAACGTCGCTCAAGAAGGCCGTGGTCAGGTCAACATCACATTAACTGCTCATGTGTTATTCAGAGAACGATGTGAGGATCGAGATTACCTTCTCATCGACCACATCGCATTCTATTGGCCACTCAGTTGTCACTGGACACATCGACAGGCATCTTACACGGTTCAGAGAGTATCCGATTCCGAGTAGCTCTGGGGCCCTATTCTGTAACTTTAAAGCTCCCGAATCTGCTGGAATATATGGCTTATATATTAACATTGCAACGAAACGGATTCCAGCTGATTCGGCCCCGGTTTCTAAATACATTCACATGTACTTTGGTTTGGCGTGTTTTACGAATATCGAACGCATTATACCTACGGTGTAAAACAATTTCTTCATTTGTCTTTGGTTTTCATCTTTGGAGATTTGAACTTACCTATTTGCTTTTCTCCTTTCACATGAAGCATTTTATCGTATTTTTAATTTTAAGAAAACTGTGATAATTTAGTGTACAAGTCAGCGAACCTCACGTAGCTAATCAATAATCGTTTGGTTCCAATCTCAAAATAATTGTACTGAAACCGGAAAATTCCACTTCCTCATTCATCACTTTGCCGATAATATTATGTCAATCGTGCACGATAATAGCTTAAATCGAGATTTCATAATTACTTCTCCCACATAATGATTTCATTCTTTTATCCCTCTTTGTAATAATCGTAGGATCCATAATGAATACGAAAAGCTCTGGTTTGAAACAACGTAAAGAAGACCTACAGTAAAAAAGCGTTCGCCTTAAATCTCTCCAAGTGGTGTCAAGTTCGTCTACGAGATCTATTTTCTCTCTCGGTTGTAATGAAATGCGAGGGTGTGAGAGGGATGGGGGGTTCTTCTTTAAGTAAATAAACATGAAAACAGTTGATTAACTTCCCCCGCACATCGCTAATAAGTTCCAAGGTGCGTCGCGTCTTGTAACGCATTCACACAGCGAGGCCTGTGATTTATAATTAAGAGTAAAAACAACACTTCGCGGCGGAGCGAAGATTCCGCTTCGAGCCTCGGAGCTGTGATTCATTGAATAAGAACGCTCCGTGCAGCGCGTTGATAAGAGAGCAGCAATGGTGCATGCGTGTGACAGTTGCTGCCCTGTAATAGACTAGGAGGAAGACATTCGTCAAGAGTAATGATTTGTTTGAATTTATTTGAATTTCTTTCCGTAAAATGTCAATAACTCTTAAAGTTCTTAACAGATTTGTATAAAAATTGTCAAAAACTCATAAAATCTTGGTCATAATGACATTGCAAAATTTTAAGTTCATCGGTCAATCGGCGTCATTTAAAATTTTCAACTAATTAGAGGATCTTATTCAAAAATTATATTTATGAATAGTGAAAGAGCCGTAAGAGTGTCGTTGTAACGATCGCTCCGCTCGCCTAACAAGCCGGGATCGAACTCGGGACAGCGAATTCATGACGTCACAAAGTGCCGACTTGCAAGTTTTTAAATCGTTTCAAAATGAGCATGAGATCTTTCTATTGTCCAACAAAAGATTTCTTCGCTGACGGCAATCTGTGTGTTTGTTAGCTGGCGACCTACAAAACTGTTCTCTTCGACATGGAAATTGATTCAGAAGTAATAACAGTCCAAGGGAACTCATATGTTTTCATTTACAAATTAAAATAAGAAATAAATAGACATTCTTCACGAATATAATCTAAATTGGAAGCCACGTGGATGCAAATTGTATCGACTTTTCTTTGAGTTATGACCCCAATTTTGAAATTTAGCTTAGCAATTGGCGAGCTCGTGCACATGTAGTTCACAGAAGCGTTATTAACTGAGAAACTGACATATTAGCTTGGTTAAATTGCCATCCATATTAATATCGGAGCTAATGGAGAGAGCATCGTGGCAAGCGCCAAGGTGTATGGATGTATCACGGCATGTTGGATGGACTACTCGGCCAAGGTGTATGGATGTGGCAAGCGCCAAGGTGTATGGATGTATCACGGCATGTTGGATGGACGTACGCGGCCAAGGTGTATGGATGTGGCACGGCATGTTGGATGGACTACTCGGCCAAGGTGTATGGATGTGGCACGGCATGTTGGATGGACGTACACGGCCAAGGTGTATGGATGTGGCACGGCATGTTGGATGGACTTACACGGCCAAGGTGTATGGATGTGGCACGGCATGTTGGATGGACTACTCGGCCAAGGTGTATGGATGTGGCACGGCATGTTGGATGGACTTACACGGCCAAGGTGTATGGATGTATCACGGCATGTTGGATGGACGTACACGGCCAAGGTGTATGGATGTGGCACGGCATGTTGGATGGACTTACACGGCCAAGGTGTATGGATGTGGCACGGCATGTTGGATGGACTACTCGGCCAAGGTGTATGGATGTGGCACGGCATGTTGGATGGACTTACACGGCCAAGGTGTATGGATGTATCACGGCATGTTGGATGGACGTACACGGCCAAGGTGTATGGATGTGGCACGGCATGTTGGATGGACTTACACGGCCAAGGTGTATGGATGTGGCACGGCATGTTGGATGGACGTACGCGGCCAAGGTGTATGGATGTGGCACGGCATGTTGGATGGACGTACGCGGCCAAGGTGTATGGATGTGGCACGTCATGTTGGATGGACGTACGCGGCCAAGGTGTATGGATGTGGCACGGCATGTTGGATGGACGTACGCGGCCAAGGTGTATGGATGTGGCACGGCATGTTGGATGGACGTACTCGGCCAAGGTGTATGGATGTATCACGGCATGTTGGATGGACGTACGCGGCCAAGGTGTATGGATGTGGCACGGCATGTTGGATGGACGTACGCGGCCAAGGTGTATTGATGTGGCACGGCATGTTGGATGGACTTACGCGGCCAAGGTGTATGGATGTGGCACGGCATGTTGGATGGACTTACACGGCCAAGGTGTATGGATGTGGCACGGCATGTTGGATGGACGTACGCGGCCAAGGTGTATGGATGTGGCACGGCATGTTGGATGGACGTACGCGGCCAAGGTGTATGGATGTGGCACGGCATGTTGGATGGACTACTCAGCCAAGGTGTATGGATGTGGCACGGCATGTTGGATGGACGTACTCGGCCAATGTGTATGGATGTGGCAAGCGCCAAGGTGTATGGATGTGGCACGGCATGTTGGATGGACGTACTCGGCCAAGGTGTATCGATGTATGTCAGCTGCTAAAGATTCTCACGCAGAAAACATTTGTTTCACGCAACTTTTGCCGCCCAAGAAAACTTGCGTCCATTCATAAAGGCGAGAGAAACTTACAACTTACAAGACAAATGAAAGTTCTTACAACGATCAAAAGTGACGCGTTTTGTATGAATTCCACAACGAATAACTTGGCACATTGATTTGTCATATTTGTATGTTATATTTTCAACTGTTTTCATTTTGTAATATTTTATATCATGAATGGTATTGTAACAATCACATAATATATTTGGCGGGGCTTGAACCCCTTGTGTACACCCCCCGCGTATACACGCTAGAAAACACCGCAGTTCCAAGAGACAATCGCCCTCCCTCGCGGGGAAACAAAGCAACTCGACAAGCAAACTTGAAATGTGAACACAACACTCTAACCTGTTCTTTCAGCATTTATTATTTGTTATTATCATCACTACACAAGTGAACTTGCTCTCGCGTCGTGCGTCTTTTGTTTCGCCGAGGTGCGGCGCACAATGGCCGACGTCGCCGCACAAGAAGACATGACAGTAAGACAAAAAGAAATTGCCTCGTGACTTCGTACTTCGCCGAGGCGTCGAAAACGTCAAAAACGGGCGGGCATCTTCTGCGGGTGAAACAATGACGCGGGAATTAAGATAAAAGCTAAATACGGGGTGCGATTGTCGTCAAGTAGTTGCTATTGGCAACTTCCAGCCGAATAATTTCTTGCCGCAGAAGCGTTTATCTTTTATTACGTCGAGTGAACAATGAGCGAAAACATGGCGGTGAAGAAACTGGATTAATCCAAGCAAACTCGAGTTATATTCTTATCATAGGCATTTCCCAAAGATATGACAAAACTAATTGGCAAAGAAATGAAGAAAGACACTGTTCTGGTTGGAACACAAAGTGTAGGCGTGAAATTTAAACTTTCGACTAATGTTCCAGAAACTACACGAGATTCTTATCGACCATTGTATTTGTTATTTTCTACAGGACGGGACATATTGAAATATTCCGGATTTGATGAATAAACATTGTCACTTTAACAGACACGAAATTTCTAGACTGGATAAAGGCATGAAAGTAGTCAAGCTTAGTGAGTTCCAGAGATAATTGAGTGATGCACCGACAGTAACCTGACTTGACCCAAGAAGCTGACAGTTTCGTGAAAAGGTTGAGAATCTCCGCCCTCTTGAAGTCTGGAATACACTCATAGATAATCTCCGACAAGCAGGTTGATGCAAAAGCAACACGAGCTGATATCTCACACCGCATCTGTAACATATTCTTCAGTCTGAAACCATTTCATGGCCATAAGGATAACATCGATCTGAAATGATCTCGTCGTTATAGAATAGGAAGACGCTCGCCACGCGTCCTCTGAACTTTCAGCTCTAATCTGGCGGTGAAATTAGGTTCCGTCTTTGTTTTCAAACTCCTGGAATTAGAACAGTCCTCGAGGCATGATAAATAGACAAGAAGTTCGACGCCACGCCGGGAAACGCGTGCGGAGAAAACCATTGCATTCCGTTTGAAAACTTTGAGTGGAAGCTCTGTTTTCTTTAATCGTACACAAAACGATTCGTTGCAATCTTGTTGGTTTACCTAATGATTTCTAGCACGATCAACCCATTGGTTTCACCGGAAGATTGATTTGAAGTTTACACTCCGCTTTGCTGGTGGTTAGTCTGAAAATGTCCGTCGTCAAGGCTCGCTTATCAACACGTTTACACGGAGCAGCTGGGTTGTTCTGCTTTAGACGGATGTTTTGCAAGACTTAGTCATCGACTATGTGAAGCTACTGAACACTTTTTAAGATATTACGTCGTTACTCGTTTATGATCTTCAATAGTCATGTTTTGTCATTTAGATCAGAATAACGGCGATGTTGAAGGTTGAGACTTGAGATGTGAACTCAAGGTGGCATTGCTTTTGTTGAGAGATAAACATTTTGCAATTTATCGATTTAGGTACAAACAATGATTTCGAAATCAATTGATCAAATTGAATCAAATTCGATGTAATTTCAAAACAGTAAAATTGTTATTGAGTCTTATCTTGCTTGAGCAAGAAAGCCTTCACCAAGGCCACATCAATGTTTGGTAACTTCGTATAATGACACGCGCAGTTTTTCCCGCTACAATTATGCATGACATTTAAATTTGATTTTTATGAATGACAATTTTTAAGTTTTAGGGCGAAGCCCGTATTCGCAATTATTTCGTTGCTTTTTGAAACTTGAAACTTCCCTATTGTTCATTTGAAGATATTGAAAGAGAATTTGAGAGTTTTCTTTGTCAAATAAAATTCTATGTATTTTTTAGGTATTCCCACAAATAAGTGATACGTGATGGAGCCACTTCTGGCAAGATGGCTACTATCAGGTCCACATATTAATTTGTTTGTTTTTACATTTCGTGTTTCCATAAAGCAGTGAAAAAACAAAAAACAAATGAAATTGATATTTAGCTATAAATTTACTTTCTTGGCCATAACAAACAACTATACCAAATATTTGTATTTATATTCATGTAAATGTGCCCTTGATAGCCGCCATTTACCTAGTACCACAAAATCCACCAGAGGTCAGTTGTGTTCCTCATTTTCTCGAATAGTTTAAATTTTCTTCAATAAGATTGTCAGGGATTATCTATACTTTCAATAAACTTTTATGTCGCAATAAATCGGGTATAGAAGGTGTTCACAACTTTAGCTGGGCAATAAAAAGTGTCGAGTCAACAGAATTACCAAACGACCGCAAATTTCATTCCGCAATTCGTTTTATATTTGACTATAAGTTGAGATTCTAATGAACTGTTGAAACAGATTAATATTGTTACTTAAGAGGAAGGATCACCGTCTAAACCGCCATGTTTCATATTGTGACCGATTTAAAAATTATTTTGGTAGCTCTGCTTTCTAACAAAATGCAAATTATGCAGTTTGATTTCCAGGTACTCATGTATTGTTGAAACAGGGACTTAGGTATCTATACGATGTCAAACTGCATACAAAACAGACCCACTAAGATAATTTTTAAATTGATCAATTGTGACCGTCTAGTAAAGACAGACGAACTATTTTAATTTGTTCATCATTGACTACTTTTTCAAATGTTAATCTCACAAAAGTTTGAGGTTATTTAAATTTCGGAATTTCGCCGATTGCGTCTTTAACAGCACATAAATTTTAGGTCAAATGCGTCAAAAATAATCACCAGGCAAAATTTGAACTAAATTGGATTTATTTTTTTTATTTTTGACCAATCGGAAAATATTTTTTAAAATTTTAACCAATCGAGTGATTGGGCTGAAACTGTGTAATATTTGGTAAAATGCTAGCAAAATATCAAATTGATTTCATCAACCCATCAGAAGATATTATTGTAACAAATCAACGGTTGGAGAATATTTTGGTCTGCAAACCACCGAGCTGGTTCCGTACGGAGAATAAATCGGCAATTCACAAAGCACAAAATGCAAAGCAGCGTGATTCAATGCTACTTTTCAATAAATAACTCCTCCTAAGACTCTTTCCAGAGCCCTCTTGATGACGAATGTCTCGCGCCGCTTGTTAATACCTCTGCCTGGCAGCTGTCACCTGGTCTGGATCCATCGGGCCGTGTGTGACGTCACAACACAATAGATCGCTCTCTAGCGGCCCACACACTACTTCACTCGGCGCAGAGCACTTCAACAGCAACGACCAAGAATGCCAAGAGCACTCGAATTATCAATAAATGTGCGCACCGTTATTATCGTCATTAGCGTCACGTGACACGACACAGTCTATACCCAGAGGTAGAAGGCCGGAAGTCAGTTGCCTTGTACACTTTTGGAATGATACCAAATCAAGCTCTGACAATTGTCGGTTGGGCATTATTTGCAAAATGGACGATTTGAAAGTAATTTGGACGACGGTTGACTGTATTTTAAGCAAATTCGCGAAAAATGTATTTGATGACGTAGTACACTTGGCCAAACAAAACTTGAACGTTCAATAAATCTGATAGGCTGATAAATGTAAGATCGCACCATCAGAAGTCAGTCTAAGCGATCTCATTGTCTCACTCTATTAGGTGACCTCACATTTCAATGATAATAACAAGCTTTGATTGGTTATGGGACATGACCAGCAATCATTCAAATTTGGTCAACGTTCAAGTTTTGTTTGGCCGAGTACCTTTCTATTGTTGACACGTCATTGTAATCAAATTGAAGTCAGAGCCACGGAAATCTCGCATTTATTATTTCGTCTAGTCAAATACCTAAACGAGTTAAAGTGCTGCAAGCGCGAGCGATTTTGCTGCTTTATGTAGACACTTTTTTGGATACGATTGGAGACGAAATGGGTTGACGAAATGATTTGAAATTATAGTAATGATTAGGTAAAATACAAACTTATGGTTATCACTTGGTACGTTTTTAATTTTTTGCTTACAATTAATTAGTAATAATATATTTTCTTGTAATAATATATTCTATTTTCTTGTCTTGCCTGATGCCGTATAAAATTTAATTTGAAAAATGTGCCAAGTAACAACCCTAAGTTTATCCTTGAACAACACACTTGTACAATTTGAGATCAATTGGTTCAAGGGCTTCGTCTCCAATCGCGTCGGAAATTTCATAGTTTTGAGCGGTTTTGTTGAAAAACCGGCGCCTATTCAACAACGCACGAAGAAGGCTAAAAAAAGTGCTGTACTAATATACACAGGCACTTATTGAAACAATTTTTCTCTCAATTTGCTAAAACGGCTGAGCGCTTGTCACCTTTACATTGTATTCTAAAGTCCACTGTCCTGGTTTAACCCGTGTGTCTCGTATTGTTGCAGGCCCCGGCTTCTGGGGACTGATCAACCCACAATGGCCGCTGTGCACCAAGGGACGCCGCCAGTCCCCGATCAATGTGGAGCCCGACAAACTCCTGTACGACCCGTACCTTCGTCACGTGCACCTCGACAAGCACAAGGTAAGACCCTCTCACATTCACAACCAGAAGCGGGAGAACAGCCCAATCGACCCTAAAAGTACCTACCAATAGATTGAGCTATAGGCAGCTTGTTTAGACTACAGATAGCGCTGCAAAAAGTACAGACAGAGCCACCTAATCTGTGGGAAGGAAGCTTACCTTTGGCAAGGCGTCCAAGTCGCTGCAGTTATATGTTATGTTGCTGCACATATTACGCATTATCAATTCTTAAAATTTAAACAAGTTAATCTAATGATTATTCGCCTACAAAATATTAACAACAAAGTGTTCACAATTTCACTGAATCTGATCACAATATTAATTTTGCGCGACTTAGTTCTGATTCCGAAATATTTTGAGTACATTTGTTGACATCTGATCGGTTGCTAGGTCACGGCCAATGAGAAATGAAACAGTTGAAGATCATTCCCACAAATGTTGCTAATTTCTCTCACTCGTGGCGAACTCTCGGTGCCTTACCAATTCCACAGCCTTCTTAACGCCTCGTTCAGAAGGCCGTGATCAAAACAATTGCAATCTGTCAATATGCTGCTTTTGCTGAATTGATAGCTGTTATCGCAGGAATATGAATGCATAATAAAATGTACACTAATCTAGGATAAAAACACTGGTATTAAATTAAAGCCATATTAAATGGATCGCGATACTTCGCCGACGAGTCCGACACGTTCCTCAAGCGAGACTGACAACACAACACAACACAGCACAGCACCAAAACAAAACAAACCTAACTCTATAGACTATAGCCCTACTGAGCACCGGTGAACTTGTCATTCCACTTTTCATCCAGCTGATAAGCAAATCCCGCACAAACTGCGCCATGAGTCATCGGAAAACAGCTCGGTTGGCGGATAATGTCTTCATTACACAAACTAGAGGCAGCTTGAATATTTATATGAATGAATATGTTCAGTAATGAAAGATGAAGATTATATTTGATTGTAGACACATGAGAAGGTACGCATCAATTCTGTATTTTTACGCGATGCAGTTATAACTTTTAGGGACCTCGTTACCATTGCCATGAAATGAAAGTGCCTTGCCCATGCGCAGTTCAGATGCACTCTTACCTCAGGACTGACATCTAGAAAGCAGACGAAAAATAAAAAGCATGAAGAATGCAGAAGCTGCAATCATTTTGATCTTTGCTTTTTAGATTTTGTTTTGTCGATTTGTTGATGTCAAGTATTCCTTCATATAACAATATTTATAGAGCATTCCAACACCAATACAAGTGCGGTAGAGGTTATTGTAGGCATCCAGTTAAATTATTTATTCGAGAAAATAAGGAACACAACTGACCTCTGGTGGATTTTGTGGTACTAGGTAAATGGCCGCTATCAAGGGCGCATTTGCATAAATATAAATACAAATAGTTGATATAGTTGTTTGTTATGGCCAAAAAAGTAAATTTATTGCTATATATCAATTTCATTTGTTTTTTGTTTTTTCACTGCTTTATGGAAACACGAAATGTAAAAACAAACAAATTAATATGTGGACCTAATAGTAGCCATCTTGCCAGAAGTGGCTCCATCACGTATCACTTATTTGTGGGAATTGAGTATAAAACTGACATTTAATCTCAATATCAGGGAAAACAATTGACATTCGTCGACAGACACAAAGTTTCAAACCACACATTTAGATGGCGTTATGTCCGTTTTATATCGAAATATTTTCCATTATAGAAACGCACTTATTCCTCGATATTTGTTTTGAATCAACACTGTTTAGCATTTTATCAATCATCGCTTGTGTTCAGTTTAAATTCTAATGAACGGTTCGCGCAGATAAAATCACTCCCCGTTGTCAACGCAACGCCATTCAGAGCACTCAGGTGCTGATTGCAGCCGCCAGGAGCCGCCACCAGCGAGCCGCGGAATGAAAATTAACGGGAATTCAAATGCGGATTACACCGAACAAAAGGCGATTAAAAAAGAAGAGTCCCAATCAAAAATTAATCAGGTTTGTTTTACTCCGCCGGTGGAGAACAGGTTTAATTGACACTTGCTACGCGCATGCGCTGAAGACATTGCATGGACTCGAGGCCGTCACGTGATCGACACTTGACTGTTTGTTCAGCCGCTTTGGAAACATTCCCCGGCTATTAGCGATCCAGTGGGGGCTTTGACAGCTCATTAATAGCCCCTCTCTCTCTCTCTCTCTCTCTCTCTCTCTCTCTCTCTCTCTCTCTCTCTCTCTCTCTCTCTCTCTCTCTCTCTCTCTCTCTCTCTCTCTCTCTCTCTCTCTCTCTCTCTCTCTCTCTCTCTCTCTCTCCTCTCTCTCTCTCTCTCTCTCTCTCTCTCACACACACACATTAGTGACAGATGTTCACCGCTGCCACCAGTGTAGTGAGTCGTGTTACGCCATCATCGCCTTGTTTTTAATGTTATTCATTCGTCTGTAAATATTGCATCGAATCTCTCCCTTGTCGCTCGTACATGCGAGGAGTCGCATGCGACTGCATCATGTTCGTGCGAGAAGTGTTGAATGTAACTTAGCGGCAGGTGTTGGGAGGGAACAGTACTTCCGCATGACGGCCATTAGAGTAGTGCTTGTAATGAACTCATTTGCGTAAGAGAACTGTAATAATAATTCTCTGAGATAGTCGTGGAAATTACAATATGGAGGCGAAAGTCCGACCTCGTTGTAGGCAGATGTCTTCTATTCTCTGAATAGACTTTAGTGACCCTGTGTTACATTAAACTCTGATTAAATGCTTCATTTCATTGCACGAATCCAAAGCTTATTGAACTTTGATCAGAATTATCCTGCCGTGTATTTACCTAATACGGACATGCGAGCTTTTATATTCTTTCATATACGAGTACTTAGACTAAAAGCAGTGATCTGTAGAGATGTGCTGGTGAGATTTGAGCTCTGTTAATGAACTATTATAAGATTTACTTCGCCTCAGACGTTTTACAAAGACAATAATTTCCAGACACAATTTGAAATAATGTTCAGTTAAACATTTATCGGCAGGTTTCCCTCCATTGAAATATACTCGCCGATTGAATAAGGTTACAATCGAATCCAACGCAAATGAGGGAACAAATAGTAACTAATTAAGTGGAATTTGTTAGTGGCAATTTTTTAACCTCGTTCTCTGCAATCTGATTGTGTTTTGTTTGTTTGATTAGATTGAATTAATGACACGCCACGGTTGTTAATTCAATTTCCCCGCGCCCGTCACGCGAGCGGCGAACAAAACTCAAACTAATTCATGAATGAGCGAGTCAGTGGAATGGAGGTAGCAAAACTTGTGCACTCTTCACCTTCCTTCGCATTCATTAATATTGACGCGACTTCATAGCTACACGATACCCTTTACTCATTTACACAGACAGATTTGTCAGTTAACTAAGATCATTTGAATAGTTTAGAACTATTCGTGCTCCGCGGGACTTGTTATCAAAAGAATATGAAATATTAAGAACTAATTTATATTTGACTGAGATATTTTTCCGTGGCCGCTTCTATCATAATAAAATGTATTATTTATGACACCAGTCTAAACCAACACAAGTATTTAGTACGAAGACAATGTTTACCAAGTTTATTTATAGACGCAAATTGCAGTCATAAAGTTTTTTTTATTATTTGTCAATGTATTGATCAATGCCTTGACCCATCTAAATCAATTGATTAACATTCGCGCAAGTATAATCGATACAAGATTGAGTCCCCTGTCTGGCCAGGGTGGGATCACATAAGCAGTTGTCGAGTGACAAACTTCTCATCTCACCCGATGAGGCCGTGAATAACACTGAGATAATACAATTGTCACGCGAGAAGGAAGTTGGGATTTTACATGATCGCACCCCTGATGGCGTTCATTTGAAGAATAATAAGTCATATTAAATTCCCTAATTATCATATTACTAGTCAAATGATGCATTTTGATACTAAAATTAAGATACCATTTGATACTAGATAAAACATTCCTGTTAAACCACCACCACGATACTTCCGATCGGATATCATTTTAGAGTTTACTGGAGCCCTAAAGGTCCGCCATTGCTCTAGTACCGCAATAGCCACAAGAATGCAACGGTGTTATGACGTTCGCCGCCTGAATTCTCCGACTAATTCGTAGTTCCAAACTGGATAAAGACGGCGTTATAGTCACTTCGGGGTTGGATTACATTTTTGGGTCAAATATTTTCATAATAAATACCTAGGTAAGTGTAAATAATTCTTGAACTGACACTTGAAATGTGATAAACAATTTCTAGGAAAACTCTCAGTGTACCGCGTTGATGAGCGAGCACCGGTACTTAAAAAATCTCAATTAGGAAAGCATGAACACAAAAAACATAAACATCCATTATTAAAATGAAATATTATCCGATACTTCATTTCTGACAGATTAAAATTGTCAATAAGTGTATACGTTCTAGACTGATTGGGCTGAAAATTTGTAAAATAAGATTTGATGACCATGCAAAATATGAATTTAATCAGATTTATCGAAGACCATTTTCATTTTTCAGCCTATCAGGAGATATTTATTTAAATTGTTACCAATTAACGGATTTCAAAATAATTAGGGTCTCCAAACAAATAGAAATGGTGGTCTTTACAATTGTGTGCAAATTTTCATATCGATCGGTGAAACGGTGCGATCTGTGTATCGGTTAGTAGCAGAAAAAGTAAATAAAAAGGTTTCCGTGCCAAAAGAGCCAAAACGAGTCGCTCTCTCAATAACATGTCCTAATGCTGCGAGTGGAGCAGCGCCACAGCCCCCATGATCCTGCCTCGTGACGTCACTGAACACACACATTCATCACTCCGTCAATCTCGCGCGCGAGTCCGCCTGTCAAAAACCCGCGGCACAAATTAATTCACACATGCATTACCACTCGCTCATCTGCCTTGTGATGATGAATGAGACATCATCTCCACCCGCCCAAGTCCTGCTTACACTAGGCGATACGTGATGGAGCCACTTCTGGCAAGATGGCGTCTTCTAGTCTACAGATTCATTTAACATTCGTGTTTCCATAGTGCAGTGAAAAGGAAAAACAATTGATATTGAAATTTAGTTATAAATTTACTTTCTTAGCCATAACAAACAACTATGGCAAATATTTATATCTATATTTATGCAAATGCGCCCTTGATAGCCGCCATTTACCTCACAATAGCCACCAGAGTGCAGTCGTGTTCCTTTTTTCTCGAGTGGCTCTGCTTTCTAATAGGTATATTTTCATGTGCAGTTTGATATCGCAGGCACCTTGGTCCCTGTTCCCCACCGATGGCTGCCACCTTAGCGCGGTGGTGGGGTTTGCGTTGGCCAATGATCCATTGCAGCTACGCCGGCGAGCATATGCTCATGTGTAAGGGTTACCCATGCCGGACAGATCAGTGGTGAGGTCCAGACAAAGAGCAGCCAGGGTCGGCCTAACCATGTCCTCCCTTGAATTTGCGGTCCCCATCGGGCCGGCCTCTCCCCTCGAGATGGTGATCCCCCTGAAATCGGGTTCCGCCAGCCCGAATCCTCACACCCCCCGGTCCGTCCCCACTCCGGCCTGGCCTCCCCACCAGTGTTGGACTCCCCCGGATCGGGCCCATTAGGTCGACCCCTCCCCATGTCCACCACTTATATCAACAAAGTTAAATGCAAAAATGCAAACATTAATGTGCGCAATATAACCTCGTCGTTGACGCGCCGTTAAACCACAATAATCTAATCTATAATTGGTCCCTGTTTCAACAATTTAAGACGGGGACTTTGGTATCTGGAAATCAAACTGCATATGAGTTTTGTTAGAGAGCATCGATAATATTTAATTTGGTCTAACTGCTCTACAGACCTTGGAAAGAGCCGAGACGAAATGCGTTTAAGAAGCCTTAAAAAAATTTAGAAATATTTCCGTAAATTGTCAATATTGTTTGAAGATGACGACAGATTCGTGTGAAAATTGTCAAATATATCTAAATGATGTTCCTGTTGGTGTTGATGGACCAAGTAAAGTTTTAATTTTGAAAACATGTCAGGAACTTGGACAGTGTAACTCGGCGCGGATTCAACAGTCAGTGATGACGTCACTCTAATTGAGTCGCCAATGCGAGGAATGACGTCATTGATGGAGGAACTTGGACAGTGTAACTCGGCGCGGATTCAACAGTCAGTGATGACGTCACTCTAATTGAGTCGCCAATGCGAGGAATGACGTCATTGATGGAGGAACTTGGACAGTGTAACTCGGCGCGGATTCAACAGTCAGTGATGACGTCACTCTAATTGAGTCGCCACTGCGAGGAATGACGTCATTGATGGAGGAACTTGGACAGTGTAACTCGGCGCGGATTCAACAGTCAGTGATGACGTCACTCTAATTGAGTCGCCAATGCGAGGAATGACGTCATTGATGGAGGAACTTGGACAGTGTAACTCGGCGCGGATTCAACAGTCAGTGATGACGTCACTCTAATTGAGTCGCCAATGCGAGGAATGACGTCATTGATGGAGGAACTTGGACAGTGTAACTCGGCGCGGATTCAACAGTCAGTAATGACGTCACTCTAATTGAGTCGCCAATGCGAGGAATGACGTCATTGATGGAGGAACTTGGACAGTGTAACTCGGCGCGGATTCAACAGTCAGTGATGACGTCACTCTAATTGAGTCGCCACTGCGAGGAATGACGTCATTGATGGAGGAACTTGGACAGTGTAACTCGGCGCGGATTCAACAGTCAGTGATGACGTCACTCTAATTGAGTCGCCACTGCGAGGAATGACGTCATTGATGGAGGAACTTGGACAGTGTAACTCGGCGCGGATTCAACAGTCAGTGATGACGTCACTCTAATTGAGTCGCCAATGCGAGGAATGACGTCATTGATGGAGGAACTTGGACAGTGTAACTCGGCGCGGATTCAACAGTCAGTGATGACGTCACTCTAATTGAGTCGCCAATGCGAGGAATGACGTCATTGATGGAGGAACTTGGACAGTGTAACTCGGCGCGGATTCAACAGTCAGTGATGACGTCACTCTAATTGAGTCGCCACTGCGAGGAATGACGTCATTGATGGAGGAACTTGGACAGTGTAACTCGGCGCGGATTCAACAGTCAGTGATGACGTCACTCTAATTGAGTCGCCAATGCGAGGAATGACGTCATTGATGGAGGAACTTGGACAGTGTAACTCGGCGCGGATTCAACAGTCAGTGATGACGTCACTCTAATTGAGTCGCCAATGCGAGGAATGACGTCATTGATGGAGGAACTTGGACAGTGTAACTCGGCGCGGATTCAACAGTCAGTGATGACGTCACTCTAATTGAGTCGCCAATGCGAGGAATGACGTCATTGATGGAGGAACTTGGACAGTGTAACTCGGCGCGGATTCAACAGTCAGTGATGACGTCACTCTAATTGAGTCGCCAATGCGAGGAATGACGTCATTGATGGAGGAACTTGGACAGTGTAACTCGGCGCGGATTCAACAGTCAGTGATGACGTCACTCTAATTGAGTCGCCAATGCGAGGAATGACGTCATTGATGGAGGAACTTGGACAGTGTAACTCGGCGCGGATTCAACAGTCAGTGATGACGTCACTCTAATTGAGTCGCCAATGCGAGGAATTACGTCATTGATGGAGGAACTTGGACAGTGTAACTCGGCGCGGATTCAACAGTCAGTGATGACGTCACTCTAATTGAGTCGCCAATGCGAGGAATGACGTCATTGATGGAGGAACTTGGACAGTGTAACTCGGCGCGGATTCAACAGTCAGTGATGACGTCACTCCAATTGAGTCGCCACTGCGAGGAATGACGTCATTGATGGAGGAACTTGGACAGTGTAACTCGGCGCGGATTCAACAGTCAGTGATGACGTCACTCTAATTGAGTCGCCAATGCGAGGAATGACGTCATTGATGGAGGCGCCGGGATGCCGGACCAAACACAACCCGAATGATAATTAAGATTGAACCCGCAATTACAAAGTGTCACACATCACGTGGATTCAGACGTTATTTTGTCAACAAACATTAAAACATTTGCCGTTATGGATGAGACGTAACTTCATATTCAATGTGATGCGCACAAAATAAACTTGCCAGGTTTCAGTGTCTCAGTGTGTAGAACGATTCTCATTAGGACTGTAGGTGCCAAACATTAATATTCGTGAGAGGGTTGAAATACTTTGAAATACAGGGTTTTGTAGAAATAAAGTGAGATCGACAAAACAATAGAGTTCAGTCTCACAGGTTTTACAGGCTTTTCAATGTAGAAGAACGGCTGTACACGTCTACTTCAGTTGCGATCAAATTTAGCCCCCCCCCCCCCCCCCCCCCCAGGATAGTTTTTAGGGACCACCGACTTTTTAACTGCCTATTATACCAATATAAAATCTTAACCTATTTAAATATGCATCTTTTGTGTTAGTTTTTTAAAACTTTATAACACTTTTTCAATTACTGTAAATCCAGTTGGGGAGTGCATTTTTGGAATAGGTAGGAATTAGTGGAGGGTGAAATATCATAACCTCAGGTCCGATTTGGGTCTCACAACAATACGCGGGTCCGGGCCGCGCGGGCATCGAAGAGTTTGAAATCTCGATGTAGAATTTAGTACATTTTAACGCGATTTAAACACAAATTATGGTCAATTTGATCATTTAAACTCAATACATTACCACTATTTTCATTTCTTAATATCGTATTCTTATGGTATTCATTCGATCCAAATGGTCGCCCCCCCCCACCCCGCTTGCGACTGCGGGGGTTGAAGTTACGCCAGTGTTCTACTTAGAGTATTAAAGAGACCTTGGTTCTAATTGTTCTCTGGTCGTTTGTGTTGACACTACTCTGTTTTCTCGGCAGGTGAGCGGCACGCTGCAGAACACTGGCCAGCCACGTTATGCCTTGCGTCTTGTCATATGTGTCATGTGCTATGTCATGTGCTATGTCTTGTGTCATGTGCTATGTCTTGTGTCATGTGCTATGTCTTGTGCCATATGCTATGTCTTATGTCATGTGCTATGTCTTGTGTCATGTACTATGTCTTGTGCCATGTGCTATGTCTTGTGCCTTTGCTATGTCTTGTGTCATGTGCTATGTCTTGTGTCTTGTGCTGTGTCTTGTGTCATGTGCTATGTCTTGTGTCTTGT
Organism: Leuctra nigra; assembly: GCA_934045905.1. Lineage (NCBI taxonomy): Eukaryota > Metazoa > Arthropoda > Insecta > Plecoptera > Leuctridae > Leuctra > Leuctra nigra. The sequence continues at coordinate 329,368 of OW203764.1, read as the reverse complement.
GCTGTGTCTTGTGTCATGTGCTATGTCTTGTGTCATGTGCTATGTCTTGTGCTATGTTATGTGCTATGTCTTATGTCATGTGCTATGTCTTGTGCTATGTCATGTGCTATGTCTAGTGTCTTGTGCTGTGTCTTGTGTCATGTGCTATGTCCTGTGCTATGTTATGTGCTATGTCTTATGTCATGTGCTATGTCTTGTGCTATGTCATGTGCTATGTCTTATGTCATGTGCTATGTCTTGTGTCATGTGCTATGTCTTGTGTCATGTGCTATGTCTTGTGTCATGTGCTATGTCTTGTGTCATGTGCTATGTCTTGTGTCATGTGCTATGTCTTGTGCTATGTCATGTGCTATGTCTTATGTCATGTGCTATGTCTTGTGTCATGTGCTATGTCTTGTGTCATGTGCTATGTCTTGTGTCATGTGCTATGTCTTGTGTCATGTGCTATGTCTTGTGTCATGTGCTATGTCTTGTGTCATGTGCTATGTCTTGTGTCATGTGCTATGTCTTGTGTCCAGGTGAGCGGCACGCTGCAGAACACTGGCCAGACTCTTGTGTTCCGCGTGGACAAAGACACGAAGCACCACATCAACATCACTGGCGGGCCGCTTATGTCTTGCGTCATGTGCTATGTCTTGTGTCATGTGCTATGTCTTGTGTCCAGGTGAGCGGCACGCTGCAGAACACTGGCCAGACTCTTGTGTTCCGCGTGGACAAAGACACGAAGCACCACATCAACATCACTGGCGGGCCGCTTATGTCTTGCGTCATGTGCTATGTCTTGTGTCATGTGCTATGTCTTGTGTCCAGGTGAGCGGCACGCTGCAGAACACTGGCCAGACTCTTGTGTTCCGCGTGGACAAAGACACGAAGCACCACATCAACATCACTGGCGGGCCGCTTATGTCTTGCGTCATGTGCTATGTCTTGTGTCATGTGCTATGTCTTGTGTCCAGGTGAGCGGCACGCTGCAGAACACTGGCCAGACTCTTGTGTTCCGCGTGGACAAAGACACGAAGCACCACATCAACATCACTGGCGGGCCGCTTATGTCTTGCGTCATGTGCTATGTCTTGTGTCATGTGCTATGTCTTGTGTCCAGGTGAGCGGCACGCTGCAGAACACTGGCCAGACTCTTGTGTTCCGCGTGGACAAAGACACGAAGCACCACATCAACATCACTGGCGGGCCGCTTATGTCTTGCGTCATGTGCTATGTCTTGTGTCATGTGCTATGTCTTGTGTCCAGGTGAGCGGCACGCTGCAGAACACTGGCCAGACTCTTGTGTTCCGCGTGGACAAAGACACGAAGCACCACATCAACATCACTGGCGGGCCGCTTATGTCTTGCGTCATGTGCTATGTCTTGTGTCATGTGCTATGTCTTGTGTCCAGGTGAGCGGCACGCTGCAGAACACTGGCCAGACTCTTGTGTTCCGCGTGGACAAAGACACGAAGCACCACATCAACATCACTGGCGGGCCGCTTATGTCTTGCGTCATGTGCTATGTCTTGTGTCATGTGCTATGTCTTGTGTCCAGGTGAGCGGCACGCTGCAGAACACTGGCCAGACTCTTGTGTTCCGCGTGGACAAAGACACGAAGCACCACATCAACATCACTGGCGGGCCGCTTATGTCTTGCGTCATGTGCTATGTCTTGTGTCATGTGCTATGTCTTGTGTCCAGGTGAGCGGCACGCTGCAGAACACTGGCCAGACTCTTGTGTTCCGCGTGGACAAAGACACGAAGCACCACATCAACATCACTGGCGGGCCGCTTATGTCTTGCGTCATGTGCTATGTCTTGTGTCATGTGCTATGTCTTGTGTCCAGGTGAGCGGCACGCTGCAGAACACTGGCCAGACTCTTGTGTTCCGCGTGGACAAAGACACGAAGCACCACATCAACATCACTGGCGGGCCGCTTATGTCTTGCGTCATGTGCTATGTCTTGTGTCCAGGTGAGCGGCACGCTGCAGAACACTGGCCAGACTCTTGTGTTCCGCGTGGACAAAGACACGAAGCACCACATCAACATCACTGGCGGGCCGCTTATGTCTTGCGTCATGTGCTATGTCTTGTGTCATGTGCTATGTCTTGTGTCCAGGTGAGCGGCACGCTGCAGAACACTGGCCAGACTCTTGTGTTCCGCGTGGACAAAGACACGAAGCACCACATCAACATCACTGGCGGGCCGCTTATGTCTTGCGTCATGTGCTATGTCTTGTGTCATGTGCTATGTCTTGTGTCCAGGTGAGCGGCACGCTGCAGAACACTGGCCAGACTCTTGTGTTCCGCGTGGACAAAGACACGAAGCACCACATCAACATCACTGGCGGGCCGCTTATGTCTTGCGTCATGTGCTATGTCTTGTGTCATGTGCTATGTCTTGTGTCCAGGTGAGCGGCACGCTGCAGAACACTGGCCAGACTCTTGTGTTCCGCGTGGACAAAGACACGAAGCACCACATCAACATCACTGGCGGGCCGCTTATGTCTTGCGTCATGTGCTATGTCTTGTGTCATGTGCTATGTCTTGTGTCCAGGTGAGCGGCACGCTGCAGAACACTGGCCAGACTCTTGTGTTCCGCGTGGACAAAGACACGAAGCACCACATCAACATCACTGGCGGGCCGCTTATGTCTTGCGTCATGTGCTATGTCTTGTGTCATGTGCTATGTCTTGTGTCCAGGTGAGCGGCACGCTGCAGAACACTGGCCAGACTCTTGTGTTCCGCGTGGACAAAGACACGAAGCACCACATCAACATCACTGGCGGGCCGCTTATGTCTTGCGTCATGTGCTATGTCTTGTGTCATGTGCTATGTCTTGTGTCCAGGTGAGCGGCACGCTGCAGAACACTGGCCAGACTCTTGTGTTCCGCGTGGACAAAGACACGAAGCACCACATCAACATCACTGGCGGGCCGCTTATGTCTTGCGTCATGTGCTATGTCTTGTGTCATGTGCTATGTCTTGTGTCCAGGTGAGCGGCACGCTGCAGAACACTGGCCAGACTCTTGTGTTCCGCGTGGACAAAGACACGAAGCACCACATCAACATCACTGGCGGGCCGCTTATGTCTTGCGTCATGTGCTATGTCTTGTGTCTTGTGCTATGTCTTGTGTCCAGGTGAGCGGCACGCTGCAGAACACTGGCCAGACTCTTGTGTTCCGCGTGGACAAAGACACGAAGCACCACATCAACATCACTGGCGGGCCGCTTATGTCTTGCGTCATGTGCTATGTCTTGTGTCATGTGCTATGTCTTGTGTCCAGGTGAGCGGCACGCTGCAGAACACTGGCCAGACTCTTGTGTTCCGCGTGGACAAAGACACGAAGCACCACATCAACATCACTGGCGGGCCGCTTATGTCTTGCGTCATGTGCTATGTCTTGTGTCATGTGCTATGTCTTGTGTCCAGGTGAGCGGCACGCTGCAGAACACTGGCCAGACTCTTGTGTTCCGCGTGGACAAAGACACGAAGCACCACATCAACATCACTGGCGGGCCGCTTATGTCTTGCGTCATGTGCTATGTCTTGTGTCATGTGCTATGTCTTGTGTCCAGGTGAGCGGCACGCTGCAGAACACTGGCCAGACTCTTGTGTTCCGCGTGGACAAAGACACGAAGCACCACATCAACATCACTGGCGGGCCGCTTATGTCTTGCGTCATGTGCTATGTCTTGTGTCATGTGCTATGTCTTGTGTCCAGGTGAGCGGCACGCTGCAGAACACTGGCCAGACTCTTGTGTTCCGCGTGGACAAAGACACGAAGCACCACATCAACATCACTGGCGGGCCGCTTATGTCTTGCGTCATGTGCTATGTCTTGTGTCATGTGCTATGTCTTGTGTCCAGGTGAGCGGCACGCTGCAGAACACTGGCCAGACTCTTGTGTTCCGCGTGGACAAAGACACGAAGCACCACATCAACATCACTGGCGGGCCGCTTATGTCTTGCGTCATGTGCTATGTCTTGTGTCATGTGCTATGTCTTGTGTCCAGGTGAGCGGCACGCTGCAGAACACTGGCCAGACTCTTGTGTTCCGCGTGGACAAAGACACGAAGCACCACATCAACATCACTGGCGGACCGCTCGCTTATCGCTACCAGTTCGAGGAGATCTACATCCATTACGGCACCGAGAACCATCAGGGGTCCGAGCATCGCATCCACGGATACTCCTTTCCCGGCGAGGTGAGTAGCCGCCATGACAGTGTAGACGCCATGACACTTCATGCAATGTAGACGCCATGACACTTCATGCAATGTAGACGCCATGACACTTCATGCAAAGACGCCATGACAGTTCAGGTAGCCGCCATGACAGTTCATGTAGCCGCCATATTTTCACTACAAATCAACTAGATAATTATTACTAATTTAACAAACCAAAAATTAAAAATGTACCAAGTGATAACTAAGTGTGTTTATTATCAAATCATGATAAAAAATCTACGTCATTTCGTCAACCCATTTTGTCTCCAATCGTATCCAAATAGTGCCTGCAACAAGCGGCAACATCTTCAGCAGCTTCTTCTGCAGCAGCTTCGCAGGCCTCTTCAAATCGGTTTCTCCACCTCTGGTTTCGGTCTTCGTTAAAGTTATTCTCCCGTTAGGTGAGATAAAATCATTGCTAACTAGAGGATTCAGTTAACGAAGACCTCAACCATGGGTCGAGAAACCAGACTCTAGTATAGTTCAAGTAGACGCCATTTATTTAGGTCAATCAATCGCTAATATAATGACAGGTGCATAGCTATAGGTAAGTTAAAACGGGCGAGATATTATAGGTCGAGAAGACACCATTTTGGTTCAAGATAACATATTTATTGAAGCTGTACCTATTACATGCTCGTTGCGCCAACGAGGCAGTTGGCATCTTCAGGCTTCTGACGGAGCAAACAAAGAAAGAAATTATACCTAATGATTTACACAGATGTGTTGACACATTTTTACAACTTGCCATACAATCATATAATTATTATTGCCCAGATATTTGTGAGAAAGGACAATAACGTGACTTCGAATGCCTCTGAAATCCCTCTACCGATTTACGAAATAACTTCACAAATATCATTGAAATGCGAGCGTTTCGGAGAGTTCTAAAGTTGTATTCGCACTTCAACATTAAAGAGAAGTGACTGGAAGAGAAGTTCAATACGATTTTATTGACGAGAATTTTGAAATTGCATTTAAAAGCAAGACTCGTGAGTTTTATTTCACAGAAGTGTTCATGGAAATAATGAGGCAATTTGATTCGTGAATCACGTACAAAGATAGTTTTCTACTTCTGAGGCGCGACGTTAGTTTCACTCAAATTCATCTGAAATGATTTCTGATCGCCGGCAATTAGAACATTCCTTCACTGATATAATAATACACCTCTTGATCACGGGGTGGGCGGGGGTGGGCGGGGGTACCCACAGATCGGTCTAAATTAATGAGTTTCCCTCTTCGACCCCTCACCCCCGCAGTCGGGTGGTCCTCAATTATAGATTCACCGCCCCCTAATCTAGATAAGAGGCTTGAGACGGCCTCAGCTATCGGTTTCACCCCCACTTTACAGGACGAGGAAGCGTCTGAGCGTAATGAATCTATAATAGTGTCACGAGATGGAGCTTCACGCGGCAAAGCAAATACTAGTCTAACGGTGATAATAAAAAGACGGGAGAAGAAGAGGGATTTATAAATCAAAGTAGATTCGATCCGTGCACATATTTCATCGAGTAGCGAATTATTTCTAAATGATGACGTTTATGAAACAGATTGTAACTGATTTAGTAAATGAGGAGCGGTTTCAAAACACAATGTCAATCGAGTACACTTTTATTTTTGAACTGGAAGCACGTGAATTGCAACTTTGTTTATACAACCTGACAGCCAACTGGTAATAACCATTATAAACCCAGCAATAATAATGCATTGTGTTAACACAGAATTCTGTATCTATCAGTTAGATGTTTATTGACATTGCGATTTGAACTCAACTACTTTATATTGAAGGAAATACGTTAAAAATTATTATAACGAAGAAAATATAAAGAAAATTAAATTACAGACGATAAAAATGTTAAAAAAATATACGGTAAATAACTAGCATTTGAACGCGGATTTGGTGAAGTAAAGTGAAGCTGTCACCTCTTATAATAGGAAATCACGTTTTTCTGTGACATAATAATCCCGTTAGCTGATAATTTGTTTACACGATCGACGGCAGACCAAACGCAATTATCTTCCAGACTTCCTCTGAGCCGCAAAAGTGAACCATTTCCCCCCTCTCTCTCTCTCTCTCTCCTGATCGGATTATCGAGACGGTAGTTAAGCGTCTCACTTGTCAAACATTAAGGTGCTCCAAGCGCAAGCGTTTCTGCTGTTTGTTTTATACGCTTTTTCTGGATGCATTTGGAGACGAAATGTGTGGACGAAATTAATTGATACAATAATCATGATTATAGATGAAAGACAAACTTGATTGCTACTTGGTACATTTTTAATTGTTAATTAGTCCATCTTCATATGTTGTATAAATTCTGGGCGTCTTATCAAAATTATTTTCAAAATTGTTAACGTTACAACTATCGGAACATCCTGAAAAACGTGTTATTAAAATTTTACATAAATTGTTTCGCGGGTTTGGTCTCCAATCGTTCCTGAATAATCATAGTTTTCACGGTTTGTTGCAAAAACAACTTCTACTTTCAAGGCACGAATCAAAAACAAGTAAATGCTACTAATTACAATCAGATATTGAACACTTGATAATTCTCAGTGTCCCCGCCGGCTCGTATCGCCTTAAACTCACTTGTCACTCTCTCGCTCCATCTTCATTGCACCGAGATTCCCGGGCCGAGGAGGTGTTAATTATACATGATATGTTGGTAGCTAAGTGACTGTCTCCCAGAGGCGGGGCATTTATCATTCACTGTCAATACAGAAACAAGAAAGAGAAACTTTCCTCGTCGTCGCCTCCCAAATGTGCCCGAGACCCAAATCAAAGTCAGTTGAGCTGTTGAACCCCAGAGTCTGGAGACGAAGTAAACTTCTTTGCTCGCTTCTAACTTGGAAGTAATCAAGCCCGTGCGATGCGAAGACCAGGGGGAACGAACAGGAATGAGCCAGTTAAAACAGGAAATGTTTATTGGAGTTAAGTGACAGAGAAGTTCATGTCAATTACCATGACAGTTGGAAATGCAAATATCGCGCGGAGAACTTTTATTTCTTTCACATAATTCTCCGCTGTTAAATAATCAAATATTAATATTTAAATTTCGAAATGTCCCGAAGCGTGATTTATTTACTAAACCCTCTTTACAATATTTTAAATATTTATTTCTCGACAAAAGTAAGCTGCAAAAGAGATTTTACAATATGATGCATTTGATATTGTGTAAAATGATTGAGAGTAGTGCATACGAAAGCTCTCTACTTACAGAATATCCAAATCGATAAGTGACTAAGGCGAAATGTCACAGATGACAGTCGAAGATGTGCAACAAGAAGGCGGTGAATTCGAAACTCAAATGGACAGAATATCTTCAGACATTCTTCAAGTAGTTTTTTGTTGTTAACATTATACAAAGTTGACTGATGGGTTTAAATCCATGTTACGAATAATGTACGACAAAAGTAATAAGTGATGGGTTTCGGTTGAGATCTAAAAACATCGACATATTTTGGCCACTGCTCGATTTTTACGCATAGATCGGATGAATCGTGCACTGTTTAAAATGCCTTTAACAAAGTGAGAAACAAGGAACGTGTGTAATTTTTTTTTTATTTATCTATTCATTACCATCGAAATCATTTTTAATTCTTATTTTTTACATTTTATCGAGAACTATCTGCAACGTACCGAAACAAGTCGGTGGAGGCGCCGGGACCACGTGATGGAGGTGCCAGGTTAACATGATGGAGACGAATGATGAAATAACAGACGAAAGTTTCCAGCCATGTGGCCTCAGGAAACCAGCGCGATTCATTTCAATTAGCAGTTAAAAACTCTTCGTGCGGCAACTAATCATTCACAAACATTTATATCATTTATTCCCAGACACGAGAATTCTAAATGCCAACAAATAACTTCTAGTCCGAGGCAATGCTTCACAGTGCAATCTAGCGAGTAAACGGCCGGTTAGCATGCACGCTACATGCTGGAGGAAGAGACTCAAACCCGAAGCAGGAAGCTGGGAAGTGATCACTCGTTTTAGGGTGAAGATGGATTGGACCCCCCCTCCCCTTCTGGCCGCCGCGGCGCTGGAGCGCTGACTCGACGTCCTCGTCGTAAATATAAATTCTCCACGAGCAGCCTCTTTCCCAAACAACCCCCTCTCCCCTACACTAGCCAAGATATTCACATACTACACGAAGATATTATTTACGTTTTTCTGTGCATATCTCCAGCTCCAGCTTATATATGCATCTACATCGGGGGTTGAAAAATGCGCGGGGTTAGCGGGAATCATGAGCAGGAACTCTGGGAGGCGCTGGTTCGAATCCTGCGTAGATTTATCAGTCTTTTCCCAGCCTCTTGCGTTATTGCCAACTTCATCCTGGTCGCCAAGTCATAATATGGAATCCACATAGCCCTTTTAAAAACATTCCGAGATCTAATGTTTCCATTTCATCTTCTGCGCTACATGCCAGAGTGGAAGCTTACATCGATATTACATGGTGCCAGAGGTGGGTTCAAAACCAATATTACATGGTGACAGACATTATTGTTATAGATGAAACATGGTAGCAAAGGTTGAGTCTTATGCATTATTACACGGTGACAGAAGTGGGTTTAAAACCAATATTACATGATAACAGAGGTTAGTTCATAACCAATATTACATGGTGACAGAGGTTGGTACATTTCCTCACTACATGGTGACAGAGGTTTGTACATTTCCTCACTACATGGTGACAGAGGTTGGTGCATTTCCTCACTACATGGTGACAGAGGTTGGTACATTTCCTCACTTCATGGTGACAGAGGTTGGTACATTTCCTCACTTCATGGTGACAGAGGTTGGTACATTTCCTCACTACATAATGACAGAGGTTGGTACATTTCCTCACTACATGGTGACAGAGGTTGGTACGTTTTCTCACTACATGGTGACAGAGGTTGGTACATTTCCTCACTACATGGTGACAGAGGCTGGTACATTTCCTCACTACATGGTGACAGAGGTTGATACATTTCCTCACTACATGGTGACAGAGGTTGGTACATTTCCTCACTACATGGTGACAGAGGTTGGTGCATTTCCTCACTACATGGTGACAGAGGTTGGTGCATTTCCTCACTACATGGTGACAGAGGTTGGTGCATTTCCTCACTACATGGTGACAGAGGTTGGTACATTTCCTCACTACATGGTGACAGAGGTTGGTGCATTTCCTCACTACATGGTGACAGAGGTTGATACATTTCCTCACTACATGGTGACAGAGGTTGGTACATTTCCTCACTACATGGTGACAGAGGTTGGTGCTTTTCCTCACTACATGGTGACAGAGGTTGGTACATTTCGCACTACATGGTGACAGAGGTTGGTACATTTCCTCACTACATGGTGACAGAGGTTGGTACATTTCCTCACTACATGGTGACAGAGGTTGGTACATTTCCTCACTTCATGGTGACAGAGGTTGGTACATTTCCTTACTTCATGGTGACAGAGGTTGGTACATTTCCTCACTACATGGTGACAGAGGTTGGTACATTTCCTCACTACATAGTAGCAGAGGTTGGTACATTTCCTCACTACATGGTGACAGAGGTTGGTACATTTCCTCACTACATGGTGACAGAGGTTGGTACATTTCCTCACTACATGGTGACAGAGGTTGGTACATTTCCTCACTACATGGTGACATAGGTTGGTACATTTCCTCACTACATGGTGACAGAGGTTGGTACATTTCCTCACTACATGGTGACAGAGGTTGGTACATTTCCTCACTACATGGTGACAGAGGTTGGTACATTTCCTCACTACATGGTGACAGATGTTGGTGCATTTCCTCACTACATGGTGACAGAGGTTGATACATTTCCTCACTACATGGTGACAGAGGTTGGTACATTTCCTCACTACATGGTGACAGAGGTTGGTGCTTTTCCTCACTACATGGTGACAGAGGTTGGTACATTTCGCACTACATGGTGACAGAGGTTGGTACATTTCCTCACTACATGGTGACAGAGGTTGGTACATTTCCTCACTACATGGTGACAGAGGTTGGTACATTTCCTCACTACATGGTGACAGAGGTTGGTACATTTCCTCACTACATGGTGACAGAGGTTGGTGCTTTTCCTCACTACATGGTGACAGAGGTTGGTACATTTCCTCACTACATGGTGACAGAGGTTGGTACATTTCCTCACTACATGGTGACAGAGGTTGGTACATTTCCTCACTACATGGTGACAGAGGTTGGTACATTTCCTCACTACATGGTGACAGAGGTTGGTACATTTCCTCACTACATGGTGACAGAGGTTGGTACATTTCCTCACTACATGGTGACAGAGGTTGGTACATTTCCTCACTACATGGTAGCAGAGGTTGGTACATTTCCTCACTATATGGTGACAGAAGTTGGTACATTTCCTCAATACATGGTGACAGAGTTTGGTACATTTCCTCACTACATGGTGACAGAGGTTGGTACATTTCCTCACTACATGGTGACAGAGGTTGGTACATTTCCTCACTACATGGTAGCAGAGGTTGGTACATTTCCTCACTACATGGTGACAGAGGTTGGTACATTTCCTCACTACATGGTGACAGAGGTTGGTACATTTCCTCACTACATGGTGACAGAGGTAGGTACATTTCCTCACTACATGGTGACAGAGGTTGGTACATTTCCTCACTACATGGTGACAGAGGTTGGTACATTACCTCACTACATGGTGACAGAGGTTGGTACATTTCCTCACTACATGGTGACAGAGGATGGTACATTTCCTCACTACATGGTGACAGAGGTTGGTACATTTCCTCACTACATGGTGACAGTGGTTGGTACATTTCCTCACTACATGGTGACAGAGGTTGGTACATTTCCTCACTACATGGTGACAGAGGTTGGTACATTTCCTCACTACATGGTGACAGAGGTTGGTACATTTCCTCACTACATGGTGACAGAGGTTGGTACATTTCCTCACTACATGGTGACAGAGGTTGGTACATTTCCTCACTACATGGTGACAGAGGTTGGTACATTTCCTCACTACATGGTGACAGAGGTTGGTACATTTCCTCACTACATGGTAGCAGAGGTTGGTACATTTCCTCACTACATGGTGACAGAGGTTGGTGCTTTACCTCACTACATGGTGACAGAGGTTGGTACATTTCCTCACTACATGGTGACAGAGGTTGGTACATTTCCTCACTACATGGTGACAGAGGTTGGTACATTTCCTCACTACATGGTGACAGAGGTTGGTACATTTCCTCACTACATGGTGACAGAGGTTGGTACATTTCCTCACTACATGGTGGCAACATAACATGAATATGATCGATGATCACACGTTCAAAATGGCCGCACTGTGAAGTTGCAAAGGATATTTTCGTAACAGTTTAAGAATTGTAGTCGAGCTTTTTAAATGTGACATCTCCTCTCCTCGACATGGTCTGTTGCGCAACGCTGTGAGCTTCCTGAGAGCTTATTGGCTGTTATGAATGATGAAGCGCGATGGAAATCATTTCTAAAGGACCTTCTAATGGGAAACTCTTGTCCTCGCCATTTTCATTGATATTGTAACGTCGCAAAGACTTCGGCGTCTTCTTCTATATATTATATAATATGCACTCGCCGTGAAACTGCCGCTTATAATCCGCTTGTGGAAGACTAAATTAGTTCTCTGCGGGCAAAATGGCGCTTCTGAGAATATGACGTCACTTGGGCAAGAAACACATATCACTTATCTCTGCGGGACATTGATATTGAAGAGCCTATGAACAGTCAGCTACAAAGACGATGATTTGGCCTCCAACGGGAAAGGCACGGTTCTCCAGTTCCACAACTGACCGAACTGTCATCTGCCAAGCAAACGCACGCAGATGCCAAAGAGTTGATACAAAGTGAAAGTTATCAAATATACAGGCACATCAATTAAAATAGAAATAAGGAACAAGCTTGTATTAACGCGTTCATACGGAGTCTTTGTCCTGAATGCGATATAATTTGCCATGCCCAGTAAAAATAAATTAAATCTTCATTCAATTGAGGATTTAGTTTGAAAAAATAATGCTATGATTCTGGAATTAATGCTTTTGGTTGAGAATAGACTTAATCAAGCGACAAAGCCGTAGTAAATGAATTGCTCTTCAAAATCCGATTATTGCCCTTTACATTTTTTAATTTGATTTATAATTTGAAATGTTATAATGCGACATGAATCGCTCATATCTCTTTGAATATGACATTTTTGAAAACAGTGTTCATTGGATTTTAGAGATAATTATTTACAACAACTTTGTCGCTTCAACATAATACGTTTTGGTTCTATAAAAAGATTGGCAACGTATGCAGTGGAAATTCGGACTGTATTTTGTATCTTGATTAGACACGTTTGTCCGCATTTGTATTATTGTTGTGTCACATGAGATCTAACCGTAACGTGTGCTATGTATTGTCTATCTTCAAAGAGACGGACACAATTGTGTAAGAGCGAAGATCTCATTAACTGCCACTTTATTAATGTTATTCCCCGACTTGATTCAGCAACAACACAAGTTGTGAGTTGCAAATGAGAACACTAACTTGCTTGGTCTTGTCAGTGTGACGTCATTTCCTTCTCCTTGGAGACGTCATCGCAAACTGCTGACGTCTTGATTGTGTCGTCATTAAACCAGCTGGGAGTTGAGCTGAGTTCAGCGGTGTCAATGCACAGTGTTGCGCCCAAATCACGAACTATTTTCCAGTTCTATTATTTTGTACTTTTTTGTCTACGATCTCGTTTCGATTAAAGTTTTGAATTGTTACGATCAGGGCACACTGTTTGTGCAATAATGTTGTACACATGTTAAAACTTAAAACCATCTGCCTGGGCTTGCAGAGAAAGTTCTTCCCCAATTTTTCGTTTTGTTTTATTGAAATAATCAAATTGCTTAAACAATAAAAAATGTATCGATCCCGTGTTTTTCTTTATAGCTCGTCAAAACAAACATTATAAACTTTTTTACACATTTCCAGTCACAACGATCATGAATTGAAAGACATGTTCACATTTACATCGAGTAGAATGCACCACACCTTCATCACTTGCAAACCATTAGGGTTTCTTTCATCTCCGAAGTAGGTACCTACAAGGATTCAAGACAACGCAGTTATTTTCTTCTGATTGTGTGGATCTTTCACTCGTCTCTTATGATTCTGCGTTGGGGAATTGAGTGACGACGTGTCGCTTATCAACTAGTTACAGCGTTTTCCTAATAACAAAACTTGAGCATCATATCAGTTGCTAAGACTGTTGGTTTGAGGAAGACCGCGGAAATATTGCTGTCCGTGTTTTATTCTTACTTGTACGGTGTTGTCCAGAGAAGGAGCTTCGCTTTATTACTTTATTAAACTGTGACAAGCTTTCGAAACACATAACTTGGTGCTATTTCCAACACCAACAAAAACAGTAACATGAACTATATAAAGGCACTTAATTGAACGGTCAATTAGCAAGTTGCTAATTCGAAGTGAATTCGAAGCACTGCGTCGTGTGGGAATGAGAATGAGTTCTAAGAGCTCGTGCAAGAGAAGAGCTTGTAAGTGGGTGTTCGCCTGAGCGACTCTGCTGGCGTGATTCCCGAGCTTATAGGTAATTAGCAGCGAAGATTGCGGTTTCCTGTACCTTGTCAAGCTGCCGCCAGGGGCGCTGTGACACTGTGACGACACGCCTATTGATTAGCAATAAATCACGTGATCATATTCAGTGAGTTGTCGAGAAGAGAAAGCCGGGGGGAAGAATTCACGCTCTCATCGATGTCGGAATTTATCTCATAAAATAGACGACGATTATTCATTCGACATTTATTGAACGAAACTTTAGTATCAGATCTTTTACAAGGGAGAATTTAACAAAATCCATTTATGTACTCAGTTTATTTATGGTCTGAGTACTTTCTTTGTTTGATGATTTGCAAGAAATATTGAGCTCATTACTTATGGACCTTGCACTAATGTCATGCCATTGGTCACAATTTTGTTTTTTTAAACCAAAATCATCTAAGTAATTGGTTGCATTATGAAAAATACTTTCTTGTCCAATCAAGTTCAAATTTAGCATGGTCAATGGGACCAACATTTTATCTGATTTTTAAATTTTCCAACATCGATCAATAACTTAAAGAGTTCTTCAACATGTAATATCAAGTTGTTGAGAGCTTCAGCTAATTTAAAAAAAAATGTTTGATCTAAAAGTATTTTGCACCGTAAGTTGATCCAAGGTCTAGAGCAGCAACTGTCACACGACATAATACAGGACTCGCTCATTCACAGAGAGAGTTCCTTTATTCACTGAATAACAAGAAATGGTCGTCATAAACAAAAATAATAATACACTCTTTTTGTTCGGAGTTCATGTAACTATTTGACATTTACTATTGTATTACAACCTGCGAACATAACTAATTTCGTGAAAACATCTTGGCGCAGATATGGTGACGTCATCCCGTCTGTTATTAGAGCACCTCGTCTCGAGATGAGCCTTAATCCCTGCAGAAGTCTTACAAGAATGGACCTCATCCGACAATATTCCTCTGCTTATCTCGCAGACGCCTCCAGTTTCATTTCATAATTCCTCACAGTAAGAAGCAATCTCCATTGGGAAGGACAGACTTAATCCTAAGTCTCCAGGCTTATTATACTTTTTGATATCGAGTTTCGGCTCTTTTGATAAACGTCTCGTTTCGTTGTAAAGGTCGGTTTATCTGGGAGAAAAGGCGGGAAACCTCTTAGATTTCATAAGAGAAATTCTATATAGGAATAAGAATCTGGCGCGGGAAAGATTTTCCCTTCCCGTGTGTCACAGTGAGGGGTTGATCCGACGTTATTGAGGGCTGGATATTAGGAAGGACTTATGCTATAAGGCGAGGTTTTTCTTTCTTCTGACTTTCATCAGACTCGATTCACGCGCAAGCCGACGCGAGCCGAGAAAAGCCGAGCTTACAAACACCGACTGAATGACTTGAGAGGGAACATTAGGAAAATTGAAAATATATACGAATTTAATAAAACATGACACAAGAACGCGTCTCTCAGATAGACTCGATAGTATTGTGGAGGCGAAAGGAAATACTTTCAATGCGACATAAAGCACTTCTGGAGTTGATTAGTATTTTATTTTCTGTATTTATATCTGAGGTGCGTGTCAAATGTGTGACAACTTTACCCCATCGCATTCCAGGAGGTCCATCGGCGTCCAGAGAGGAGAGGGGGGAGGTTTTCCCCTCCCTGCGATTCTCGTTGACAAAGATAAGAAAAATACGCGAAAATATTAATAAAACATTATGTTTTGTTTGCCTTTCCCAGGAAAGTTAATATTCACCTCTTGAGATTTTGGGCTACTTTCCGAATACGGAATGATCGCCGTTCGTGATTCTAAAAACGCTAACAAATATTACTAAAATCGGAAGAAAACATCTTTTTAGGTGTTTTTCTAATTGAACACAGCCAGACATGTCTAAAATGAACAAAAATGTTTTGCATTGATTTATAATTCATCAAATGTTCCCCGCATGTACTGAGAGACACCCCAATGTACTTTAAGATCCCCCCGGGACGATGTTCTGAGAGTGACGTCACATCTTGTTCCAGATCCAGCTGTACGGGTACAACGCCGAGCTGTACCACAACATGTCCGAGGCCGAGCACAAGTCCCAGGGTATTGTGGGAATCTCGCTGATGGTCCAAGTAAGTCACTTCTCATCCCTGCAAGACAAGATGGTGACACGCACACACACGCACACACACACGCACGCACGCGTCACAGCCCGGTGTTAGCTGCTAGATCAGGAGTCGAGTCGGCAAACTGCGGCTGTTCGGTGGTTCTTGGATGGCTCTTTATAATTTAAATAATGATCTGGAATCGAAAAATCTGACAATTCTAAAAAAATACGGCCTGCGGGGCAACAATTGGAAGGTTATTTGATTCAGTTTGTTCATTTAAAAGTACCAGAATCACTTTAATGTCACAAGAGCGGTCTCGTGTATAGTTTTTGATCAGGATCATGCGATATTTTTGAAAATTATAATTGGAACCGTGAGACCGATCCAGGTAAAAATTTGCATGGTCATCGGGGCCAACATTTTAGGTGTTTTTGTCCATTTTCATGCTACAATGTGTGGTTCACTACAGAAGTTATTGACATTTTAAAGACAGTATATTGGAAATATTTGTTCAAAACAAAATTATCACTGCTCGTTTGATGCATTTCGTTTCGGCCCTTTCCGAGGGCAGAGCAGAAAACGCATATCAATTTGCATGCAATACGAAGACTCGCTTACCAACGCGTTACAGAGAGCATTTTAATACTTATTCACGCTCTTCATAGCTTGTTTGAGATCTTTTGTATTACGTCAACAACAGTTCATATGAAATCAAAAACACAGATTAACTTAATAAATACCAACTGCAATGTGAAAAGATTTTCCTCGAGTGGGACTCGAACCCACGACCTTCCGATATCCAGTCAGATGCTCTACCAGCTGAGCTATCGAGGCAGTTCACAGTGCAGCGGCTGTGTTCCAATATAAGCTGCGTAAGCAACTTACCGATTTTGAATCGGGAAGATCGTGGGTTCGAGTCCCACTCGAGGAAAATCTTTTCACATTGCAGTTGGTATTTATTAACATTCACCTAACTGAGGGATTCAGTAAAAATCATATTTCATACAGATTAACTTGTGTCAACAAAATGGCCGATGACGTCACAAGCAATAATGGTTAATTTCATTGTGAAATGTGAAGTTACACATTTTGTAAATTTGAAAGACGTAGGTAGTGATTTAAAATCATGTTGCTTTAATAACGTGAAGATCTCCATCTGATGGGTTTTCTGACAGCCATGATGGTTCTGTGGATGACGTAACACATATAGGTCACGCTCCCCGACACTTTCTTACATCCACGTCAGTAAAGTACGTCACAAACAGAGACTCGCTCCCTAGCTGCGAACATCTCCACTCAGAGCTTCGACAATATCAGACAAGTCTCAAATCACATAACATGCGACTCAGGAGGAAAGCAGAACTTAGGCCAAATGCGGTTGTTCTTCCGGACAGACTCACGACCGCTTCCTTCCCACCGGCCATACCTATTATTCATCATCACCCAATCATCATGATAATAACTAGGAAAACGCTTGGTGTAACGCGTTGATGAGCGAGCACCGATACGCGCAAAATCTCGAACATAAATTTTGGAAAGCACAACATATACAAGATCCATATAGAATTGAAATATGATACACTCTATCAACATAAAAGTACTTGCATTTCATTGAAACTGAGATTATCCATCTATACACACTCTGGTTACATAAAGAAAATCAGATTCAAGTTGCTTTGGAATGATTCCCATTCATTTCGATACCATCACAATTCTGACAATACCTATATTTCAAACAGTTAAAAATGTCAATATGTGTAGGTATACTTTCGTTACCGATTGGGAAGAAAATTTGTAAAATAAGAGAAAATATTGGTTTTAATCGCTCGCTCAATTAATCCTTCGCCATTAGCGGAAAATAAGCAATTTTTATTTTACAACATTGTTGAGTGACATTGTTGTTATATCGGAATCCCGTTTCTTGCAACTGCTGGTGTATGAATCTGAGCTGATGTTTGTGATCTCATCCCTCTCTTGCTCCTGCCAACTCGCGCCATCTCTCTCTCTCTCTCTCTCACTCCTCTGCATTCAACAGTCATAAATATTCATAATATAGCTTTTCAAATTCATTTCATGGCTTTCCATCATTTGTCTCAGTATTAACAAAACATGTATACATAAAAATAAAAGTCCAACTTTTTGCCGCGTATCTGCAAACATTTGAGTCTTTCATGATAATTTCAATAAACTGTGACTGTGAAACACTGGCGCTGCTTTGCATAACAAAGCGTAAATGATGACGTCACAACAGACACATTCGGAAGCGCGAATCACATGAAATATGACGCGAGGCAAGTAGTTCCCTCGGCTTCCGCCACCTGTCAATGGCGCTCGGATCGACCGGAAATAGCCGTCACCGCGTGACAACGGAAGCCGGTTGTTTGCATAACAACGCGCGCAGAGCTTTCATTATATTTGCATAATCGGCTCGATGGATCGGTTTCACTTCCGAATCGAGGAGATTTCACCCGACAACTGATTGTGTGTTGATCTGGCGCGTGTTAGAAGGGTGACAATCATCGCGCGGCAATTGTTTCGTGATTCGTATTAGCGGTCAATTATCAGTTAAAATACTCGTCAAGCCGCGTGAAGCTAGCAGCGATCCATGACACGTGACTTGTAAACACAACAATACAATGTTTTGGAGCCATGACTACGAATACAAATGGTCAATGGATGCAACTTCTCTGTGTACATTATCTTTTTTAAATCTATTATGGGTTCATTTTCCCGTCAGCATTTTATTTTTCATAAACGGATAGAATGCTAGTTAAATACAATCATATTTTTATTTTATACCCATTTGGTAACAAAGGCGATGTTCAGTTTGAATTTAAAACAAATAATTACAGTGGCTGCTCTTCCTTCATAAAAATACAATGGATATTGTAGATTATCAAACAAATTTAATGAGGAATCGAAATGAAAATGCATCATACAGATGTGGTCAATCAACGATTTCTACGTCAAATAAATACCTTTTGTCTGATTCTAGTTTCTACCTACGTACAAAATCACATGCCGTTTGTTTCCCAGATTTATTAGTGTTTATCAAAAATGGGTAAATAACGTATAGACAAATATTACATTTCTTGAAACCAGTAGCCCTCGGATAATTTCTGCATTGGTCAATAAAAAAATCAGACAAATGCAAGTATAAAATGAAGAAAAGGAAACCAAAGCTCCCCAAAGACGTATTACGGCCGGGTGTCAACAATTCTGCTATCCAGGCGCGTAGGAAGGGGGGGGGGAGTGGGGGTCAATGACCCCCCCCCCTGCTTTTCATCTTGACACCCCCAGATATCACCCCCAGATATACAAAAATGTTGATAAAGAGATCCAAAAATGCACAGATTTGCTTCATTATGAGGTTGAATTTTCAAAATTTTCCAACGTTTTGCAAAACTAATTGAACAGAGGAGATACCTAATAACTCATTTGTCCAGCATGATCATTCTCATGAATACAGTTTAATATTACACGTTAGACTATGATGTACCAAACACATACAGATTGTTCTTATTGCTAATTGGTGTTGCTTATTCAACCTTTTCAATGGAATTCCAAAATCGATTCATAATCGATCCTCTTTTACTAGAATTCAAAAAAGTCCCTGCGGAGCCTTTAGGGATTTTATCAAATAACAACATGTACAGATTATAAAGCATTTTGTCTAAAGTTTCCCTAAAAATATTGCACATATCACACATTTTAAATTTCTTTAAAAAGGATGCCAAAATAGCTTCAAATTCGATTATTTTGTATCAAAAACTCAAAACATTCCCTGCGGGGCCAATGGGGATTTTATAAAAACAAATACCTAGTTACGGATTAGATTACATTTGTCTAAAGTTTCCACAGATTATTGCAAATCACACATTGTACATTTCTTTGAAAATAATTGCAAAATATCTTCAAATTCGATTCTTTTGTATCAAAAATTCTAAAAAAAGGCCCTGCGAGGCAAACTGGCTGGCATATCTCCAGACCCCTTGTAACGGCGAACTACTTTTTCCTCACATCCACCAATCCCCGATAATTTTGACCCCTCCCACTCAAAATAAAGTTCCTACGCGCCTGCTGCTATCAAAATACATTCATGAGTAGGTACTTGTGCAATATTAATTGAATTTCTCTCCTGTCATTGATACAATGATGATTTCATATCTACTCATGCTCATTGTTGTCATAGAAACAACACAATAGCTCGAACAGTTGACGGCGCTCGAGCATTTCGCATGAATAACTGACCTTGACTGAAGAACTAGACGAGTATCTCCCCCGCCGTGTATTCAATAACATTGTGTGATAACATTGTGTGAACAGAGCCACCTGGATGCGGTTGCCGCAGCAGTCATGAAGCGTTACAAGACCCTTTGCCACACTCACATTCTCTACAGGAACGATTCATTTAAACTAATAACACCGGCGGAATAACTTCGGCCGAGCAGTCGGGATGTGGCAAAAAGTTGGGTACACGATGAATTACTCCCTGGTCGAATAAGTGGCCACAGAAGTCCAGAGTAAACAGAACCTTTCAACGCTGCACTCTACCGGCGCGCTCTGGAATAAGATTAATTGCTAAAGATAGCGGTGATAATGCGAACTACAATACACGGTCCCCTGGATGGAGGATATACATCAAAGAATGTTTCATTTGGATCATTTATCAACGTTAGGTCGCACTTGATAAGGCAAAGGCTGTGTATTCGATAAAACAGCGGAGGGAGGTATTTGAAGGCATTCAGATTCTTGGGTTTTAGAATCAATTGTGGCACTTTCTCTACATGTTGTTGCCTGCACTGCCCAGGTCAAACCGTGCAACCAATCGATCTGAAATTTTGCACACACACTAATGCCATACCAGCGGAGACATAGTTTCTGAGTTAAATCCTCTGATTAGTTGAAAAGTAAAAAATTAACCGTTATACCTATGAAGGTGAAAATTTGCAAGGTCATTGAGACCAGCTTTACAAATTATGGGCGAATCGATTGAGAATTTGAATTGCTATGAACATTTTAAGTTTAGGTATTTACCTACATTGAAATAGTAATCAAAATGTACCTGTCGCTAAAATAAAAGAACTTGATCGTTCCTATTATGTAGATAGTAATGTTTTTACTCCTGGTATCATCAACTCATGAACATCAGCTCGAATTTAACAACGCGTTCCACGGGGCGTTTTGTTTTCATCAAATACAAGAAAAATGACTTTGTGCAAATGTTTGGAATGATAAGTTGGAGCATGATGTCCCTGTAGAATTGCTCATTAGCGCGGTTACTTAGCAAGAACTGAGGTAATTGCCGCGCTTTATTTGTGTTTCGCCATGTGTTTGCTTCGGGAGGATATTAATTCAGAACTTCTGCTTGCAGCATTCGATATTTCAAAACATGGGAAAAGAATACAAAACTATGTAATAATTCAAACCATACGACAATTACAGTATAATTCAGAATACGTGCAAATATGTAGACTTTATATAACATTTACTTCATTCAAGTTATTTTTAGGAATAGGTACTAATTTTGCGAATGTCATACTTATTCGAACTATTTGTCGAATAACTCGGAAAAAACTATTCCAGAAAATTAAAAAAAATTGGAGTCGATGAATTATATATTCAGGTATAATACTAGTAAGAAAATAGAAGTGAAGCATTCCTGTAAGAAATGAGAAAGAGGACGATAAAAACCAGTTGAAAATGTAATTAACCAGTTAGAATCCAGCAAGCGTAGACACTATTGGAAGAACTGATTTTCTCTCTCTGTCATACTTGTCACTTATTTCAGGAATACCGAAGATAAGTCTGCCAAATCGTCCTGACACGCCAACAAAAACCACATGAAACTGAGTCATCACGATTCTCGTGATTTCATCCTAGCAAATACGAAATTCTCCTTAAACTTTATTTCATTTAAAAACAGAGAAGAAAATAATCAAGAAACACTTGTTTTACTTTCATAGTTTGTCAATATCATTAATTGGCTAATCTCGTATTGGAAATTGGAATATCCTACGGGAACGGAGTGTGACAAGCTAGACTGTGACGTAACAGCAATGCTATCAGCAACCAGAGCCATCAGGATGTGTCTACACTGAGAGGCTATAAAGTCGGTGCTCTCTCACTCCTTTTATTTCGATTTCGCATAAAGATTCTTCGTCAAAAGAATATTATTTGTTTATCGAGATCATAATCGTGTATAAATGTTTTCAATTTGTACCACATTTATAAAGCGTTCCATATTCTTGGTGTAGTTTTATTTACAAAAGCTGGACCACTAGCGCAAGATTTCGTTTAAATGACCTCATGAGTTGACCTGAAATACTCTGGGGACGGCGGACAGAAAGAGGAGAGGACGGACACACAAGTAACGGAAAACACGCCGGAAAATGCAATTATGTTTCGCTGTTTTCTCCTTCCGCTTCCTCGCAACAAACTGTTTTCCACGGCGTTTATAAGCGAGGCGAGGCGAGGCGTCCAGACGGCCGTGGCGAGACTGATTACCATATCAGAACACTGGTCGGCTGTAAACAACAGACCGATGATGTGCGATCAAGTTCCATCGCCTGAGACGCCAACTTTCAGGTCAACGCGGCGGAGTTCATAAATACATTCATGCGGGATTTGAATACAAGATGCGCTCCATCTTCATTACACTGTGATAACTCGGCGGGGATATTTAAGAGGATACAACTTTAACCCATCACTTAGTTGCGAGATGTTTAATGTTCTTGGAGCTTGGCTGAACAATAGGCCTCCGAAATAGCCATAGGCGCGCCACTAGCACGACAATTAGCGCTTACCTGGTGGATGATATGCGAATGAACTGATAGGGCGAAGTATTGAAAAAGATATGGCCGCCGTGTTAAACTATAGAAATATGAATAAAGAAATAAGAATATTGGCTTGTGCTGAAGTAAAACTGACTGAAGTGAGTTTATTACTGATTTTCTTTATAAATATTTATAATGCACGATTATGCCACAGCCCACTGGATTCATCAAAGTTCACATTAACAAAACCGAGATTTTCGTGTCACTTCAACACTTGACTTTGCATTCAAGTCAAATATTTCATTTTCTCTGTCTAAGTAACTTCATTTGGACATTCATACATCGAAGGATTAGTAGCATTGCGAAATGAATTCAAGCGTACCACAACGCAGCAAACAGTTTTACTTAAGAACAAGCTAATATTACGTATTTCTTTATTCATACTTCTGCTTTTTACACGGTGGCCAAAGCGTTACAAGGCAATGTTCCCTATCAAAAATTTCGCCATTCCACCGCACAGATGGCGCGTCAGTCTACTTTGGAGGCGTATAGGCTGACTTTTAAACATAATAGTCCAGTAATTGTGTGATTTTACCCAGCACTAATTGCAACAGAAGGTTTCAATACATGAATCGATTCAGAAAAACGTCCTCTACAACATATCCAAAATCGCCCAAAATCGCTGTACGGAAAAAGGGTTTTAATGACTTTTTAAGTAAATTTCTCATGTTAATTCCATCTTGCAAAAAAAACTTTTTTTCATATCACTTCGATTTTGACGAAACTTGGCAGAATTGTTCACCATCCTAAATAAACACAAATAGCTCTCTGAGCGTTTCCTCTAAATCTCATCGTTTGGGAAATATTGACCATTGAAAAGTCATATTTTAGTCAGTTTTCGTCGATTTAGGTCACTTTGAGTGTAATTTGACGTTTTGCGAGGTCCATATTTCCCAAACGATGAGATTTAGAGGAAAATGCTCAGAGAGCTATTTGTGTTTATTTAATTGTTAAACAATTCTGCCAAGTTTCGTCAAAATCGGAGTTACATGAAAAAGTTTTCTTTGCAAGATGGAATTATCATGGGAAATTAACTTAAAAAGTCATTAAAACCCTTTTTCCGTACAGCGATTTTGGGCGATTTTGGATATGTTGTAGAGGACACTTTTCTGAATCGAACGGTACCAAAAACGCTTCTGTTGCAATTAGTGGTGGGTTATGCTGATTTTTTCACTAGAAGTACTGGACTATAAGTTGAGAACTGAGCTTTTAGGTTTGTTTGTGTTTTTGTCTGCACTGCCCAGGTCACACCGATCCATCAATCAATCTGAAATTTGGCACTCACACTAATGCCATATCAACGGTCATGTATATAATTTATCATCACAATCCTCTGGGTTGAAAAGCTTGAGACCAGCATTTTACAATAATTATAATATTTCAGTAAAATTAGTCAAGAACTTTACTATATTGACTCTTTTCTATAATATTTGTAAAATATTTTTATCGAGAAATTATTAAGCATCACAGCTTATTCACTTGCAATTCTGTTGCCAAGGTATATATAGCAGCAACTCTCACACATCATGTTAATTGCATGCAATACAGAGGCTCACTAAATATCTGTTTACTCAGAGCGCTTTCCTAATTATTGTACTTGATACTAATGAGCGATGTTCATGTAATACTCTTTAATAATTTTCCTCTACCTTCATAAAATTATTATATGAATAAACTCTTTGAGGTGTTTAAATCTGTATTCATGATCGTTACGAACTCGCGTTGAAACCGTCTCTTAGCTTCTCTCCAAAACATTCCTCTAGCAAATTATCTCCGTCTCGATTCTCTAATCCGCTAGTAATTATTCAGTGGCAAGTTGTTCAAGTTTCGTTGCAACTTAAATCAATTCGTCTGGCGAATCCCACGAGTCTTTCACTAATATTTAATTAACTTCACCTCGAGCTTCGCTTGTCGCTGAGTTGGCGCGCCTGACGGTGCATCGCTGCACTCTCTGGTTATCCCACCCCGGCCCCTTTGAGTCGGAGCGCTTTGATGCATCGAGAAGGCGCTGGAGCAGTGGAATGTGGGCCGCTCAGACACAAGGCATTCTCGCCCTAGTTGCGGTGCTGTGTAACATACCTCAATCATGTTTATTTTGCTGGGTGACAGCACGTTTTTCAATAGTTTAATCGTATTTTAAATACAGTTGTGAAAGAAAGATATTAAAAAAGAATGCATAATTTATGAAATATGATTTTTACTGAATCCCTCAGTTAGGTGAATGTTAATAAATACCAACTGCAATGTGAAAAGATTTTCCTCGAGTGGGACTCGAACCCACGACCTTCCGATGTCCAGTCAGATGCTCTACCAGCTGAGCTATCGAGGCAGTAATCTTTTCACATTGCAGTTGGTATTTATTAATGCATAATTTAGTTGGCTCAGTGAACAACGCACTAAACCCCATGACGGACGTTCATTCGAACCACTGTTTGTTGCTGACGTTTTAAGTTTTAATTGATGGAATTGCGACATAATGTCTTTTAGCTAAAGATATTCGGGCTCTTATGAATATTAATTTGCTGTTATTTCCCCCTAATCTCTACGTAATGTCGTGAACACTGAGTCGTGACGTGCACACAGAATGACGTCACTCATTCGACGTGAATCTCAAAGTCCTCGTCTGCAACGACTCTTTGAGTTTGAGTTGAAGCGAAGACAAACAGAAGATCGAGGCCGTGACGTCATTACCACGTGATAATACGTCTACACTTTCAACTCGGACTTGATATCGCGGTGTTGTCTGTGGCCCCCCTCCCCCTCCCCCCCCCCTCGCGCAACGGCAATCGCCTCCGTGGGAATACAGTGGAAGGAGGGCCGGAAAATGTTTAGTATTACATTTCCTTTTTTCGGTAAAGAGTGTAAAAAATATTCTCTTTGGTGAATTAAAATGGGACGAAGCCGCCGCAGTAATTTCCGAATGTTGGTTAATGTTGCTCGCCTATTTGCACGCATTATCACATAATTGCTCGCCTATTTGCACGCATTATCTTGGTTTGCTCGCGTGCGCTCCAGTCGTGTGATTTCATTCGGATATAATTCCAGCCAAGTTCCATCAGATTCTCAGATTATTAAGTTTAGGGAAACATTTCTTCATTACAGATAATTGTCCAATACATCGTTAAGCATTCAGATGGCAAATTATTATCATTTATATCAGCAGGTTAAAATTCGAACGAACGGGAGAGATAAAATTATCAGATTGAGATTTATCTCTTAAAATGGTTCCCATGTTTTCATACTAGGCACAGTCTAACCAGAATACAGAATCACACAATTCATAGCTTGCGCGAACTTATTTTGTTTCATATCAGTTTTCTTCCGAGGGCGGACATTGACTTGAAGTGGAGGTAAATCGATGTATTTTTGTACTATGTGTTGTTAGTGATTCCTCTTCGCACTTAAGATTTCTCCGGAGCTCACAATTGCATGTAACCATTACCAGTATCAAAAGTCGCCAAAAAGCACAGAACCACAGACATTCTGAATTGTGCCATCAAGATGGTCGCCAACAATAGACGATGTCACGTGCAAACATGACATTTCCTTTAGATTCTGGTTATTGAATGTGGAGCAGAGAGACGTATCTGAGACTTGGATGGACTGTACTCAGGTACTCGGTTCCCTTGCCTTGATACTTTCTCCGCTCTGTTTACGAGCTTTTCACTTCTTGACCGACCCTCTTGCTACGTCACAGCCCGGACCTCTATCAGGCTGGATTCACAATGAAGCTGACCTTGTTATCACAACCATTTTAATTGTACAAATACCAAGTAACAAAGATACATTATTCAGTTTTATAATAGTTATAGCATAGAGATATTGGTCAATATTACGCTTAAAACCTTTTGTGAATCATTATCCCATTCTTGGAATATTCCTTGTTAATTTGCACATCCGTCTGAAGTTTCCATGATCATGTGTTTGAACATGTATAAGCGAGACCCACCCTTATTCTTATTGCAGATAATGTGAATTGCTCGGAACAATATTCCTGGACTTTCATCCTCAGCTATTAATGCGACTTGAAGCATGCCGTCGCTCAAATCTCTCCCGCATTCCTCGCTGTCCGACATCATATCCCCCCCCCCCCCCCCCGGTCCGTGCCGGCACGCGAACGGCTCGTTCTCGCCGGAACGAATAAGTCATGTGACATCGGCTGATGAATCTGTTGTTTCAGATCGGAGACACGCCCAATCCGGAGCTGCGGATCATTACGAGTACGTTCAACAAAGTGCTGTATCGAGGTGAGTCGTCAAGTCACGCATCCAGTAGTACAGCTTTGGAATTGTATTCGATCATCCCTACGCTTATGCCATCCCGCCATACATCGGAGCGCTGGTATACCACTGTACGATCTCCGTTGTATGGCGGGATGGTATAAGCGTAGGGATGATCGACACACAATTCCAAAGCCATACATGAAGAACAGACACACAGGCGCGTAGGGACTACTTTCATCACGCGTAGTATGATTGAGTGAAAATCGTTAAAAAAATGAGTTAAATCCATTCAAAAATGTTACAAAATTGTTCCTTTTTTGAGTGGATTTAACTTATTTTTTTTTAGCGATTTTCACTCAATCAAATTTAGCGTGATCATGGGGGGGAATTGTGACGCCCGGAAAGGGGGCCTCGCAGGGTGTTTTTTGAATTTTAACCAGTTAAAAGTGATTCTAGAGCTTTAAACTGCATTAACTAAGCAAAAAAAAACTCCAATTGTTGACCGAAAGGAATTTTTTCGAGTATAAACATTTTAAAATCGATTCTGGGATGCTAAACTTCTCAAATTACAACAAACAACTCCCAACTTTTGCCCCGAAGGGCGCTTTGTTTAGAATTTTAATTTTTTTAAAGTCATTCTTGGACACTTAACTTAATTTTGTGGTGAATGGTGGGACAGCTGCTCGGGGAGGGGGGGATAACCCCCCATCCCCCCCCCTTCCTACGCGCCTGTGTACACATTTGCAGAATATATAACTTCAAAGTTGCAGTTTCTTTCATATAAAGAAAAATACATGCTGATGTTTTATCCCACCGATTTCTTTGGAAATCTAAGTCCGCTGGATGTTTTACCGGCTTTATTTCGGCGTTTTTTCTCATGAAAATTGAAAAGTCCAGTTTTTCATATAAAATTGTGTTCCGATGAATATTATTATTATTTATTATCTTTAAGAAATTCGTAAATCTTTGCAATTTCGTGTAACTTTCAAGAAGACCATCCCAGACCACCCACTTTTTAATTCAGTAAAGCATTTTTATTATAAAAGTGTCATATGAAACATTGAGAGCGATATTTTATGAACACTTCTGTACAAACCGAATTATTGTATCTAATCACAGCAGAAAGATATTCGAGTGAAAGCTAACCCAACTTTGCCTGTAAAATAAAACTGTGCTTTCCTTCGATTTGCTGATTGTCATGGCATACTGAACTATGACGTAGATGGTTACATGGTCTAGATTTTCCTTAACATTGTTATTGGAATAAAATTAAAACATAAATCCGGTGGAAACTACTGTTAAACATTTTAACAACTTTGAAATGTTTCTAAAATGTGAATATCAGCATTATACCACGCACTTTATTGTCCACTGCCATCTTGATGCTGCTCTACTCCACACACCTTGCTCACTGCCTCCAGGATAATACACTCTCTTCACACCTTGTTCACTCCCTCCAGGATAATACATTCTCTACACACCTTGGCCACTGCCTACTTGAAACCCTCACTCTACACACCTTGGTCACTGCCGCCTTGAAACCCTCACTCCATACACCTTGGCCACTGCCATCTTGACGCAAATGCTTGGACATTCTAAAGACCATGGTCGGCCGCGCATATGCAGAGACTGAATTTGGTATTCTCGTGGGTTGGTTTGAAAAGTAGAGAATTCTCTATTTTGCCGGTTCCAACAATTTGTTGCGGTACCACGTGACGTGAACTGACTGATAGTGAGTAACCAGAACCGGTGCTTTCTGCGCAACTCAGAGTGTCAATTGTGAACCAACCAACATCAACCCAAACAGTTGCTTGTGATAGGCTTTTCTACTCAACTTTCAAGTAACGGCTGAAGTACGTATAAAAAGTTGCTTGTAGCTTGCGTACAAAAGCTCGTGTGAGTCGGACGTGATACGTATCTAGTGTAATACGGCCTTAAGAGGTGAATTTAAATTCCCTGTTACATCTTGTTGTCTATAAAGATGAGACACAGTGAGTAATGAGTTATAAATAAACAATCTAAAGGCCGATTCAGACTATTAACCTTTTGTTGAGCTACTTGCTGTAAAGCTCACGAGCAGAGCCACTTTGCTGATGATAAAGTGGTTCTGCTCACTTTCAAGTATTTGCACCAAGAAGGCAGTGAACAAGGTGTATAGAGTGAGGACTTCAAGATGGCAGTGCACAAGGAGGATCTTCGCTCTTGTTGGCTACTACATACTTGTAGTGCCTGAATTTTCAGATACCGTACACATAATGTTTGTACATAACTCTGTCATGACATTTGGAAATTATAAAAATTGTAAAACATTGACACAAATTTAGACTATAGGAGTCAAGAGTTAGGAAGTTACATCAGCCAGTCTGCTGATTAGTGGATTTCCATGGTCTCCGAGTGCTGCGTAGAACGACTCTCTCTGATTTTCCATGACTTCGTGGAGATAGGCAAATCCTATATCTTGGTGTATGCTCTTCGTCCGGGTGAACATCGGAGTGCGCAGGGCGATCTTGAGGGCCCTGTTCTGCACCCTCTGCAGCATTGTTCTCGCTCCCGCTGAAGTCCTCTCGTACCACACTGGTGAGGCGTACGTCAGTGTGGGCACGATGACGCTCTGGATAAGAAGCAGCTTGCTGGTGAGCGGCATGGATTTGCTTTTGAGCAGTGGGAACAGCGCCGCCGTCTTCCCGTTGGCCTTGCTGGCAATCTTCTCAGCGTGGGCCTTCCAGGAGAGCTTGGCATCCAGGGTGACACCCAGGTAAACATTGCTGGGAGACCAGGAGACATCTGTACCAGAGATGTTTATGGTAGGGGGTTGAAATTTCCGTCGCTTGGTGAAGAGTGTTGCCTCTGTCTTAGATGAATTTAGGGCTATACGGTTCTCTGTATACCAGTGGCTGAGTACGTCTAATGCTTTTTGCAGAGGCGGGCCAAGTTGATTAGATGCCATAGATTGGCAGATGACTGCGGCATCGTCAGCATAGAAAGCTACTTCGGTGTCCGGAATGTTAGTTGGGATGTCATTGGTGAAGATGTTGAAGAGGATGGGGCTAATGATAGATCCCTGAGGAACTCCAGCCAGAATAGGCCTCGCTGAAGAACAGGCACCGTTGATGTGTACGGTGAAGGATCTTTGATTTAAATAGGAGTGGATGATATTGATTAAGTAGTTGGGGAATTGATATTTAATTAGTTTTTGTAGTAGGCCTTCATGCCAAACTCTAT
This sequence comes from Leuctra nigra, assembly GCA_934045905.1. NCBI lineage: Eukaryota > Metazoa > Arthropoda > Insecta > Plecoptera > Leuctridae > Leuctra > Leuctra nigra. Next base: position 299,189 of record OW203764.1, on the reverse strand, counting down.
CAAATGCTTTAGCAACGTCCAGGAAAACTATACCAGTTCCTTTCAGCTTTTTAAATCCATCGTTTATCTTGTCAACCACACGTAGAAGCTGATGTGTTGTTGAATGCTTCTGTCGAAAGCCAAACTGCTCATTGATCAGCAGCTTTGTAGCGTTTGCGTGGCCTCTAATTCGAGCATGAAGGACCTTTTCAAAAAGCTTTGATAGTGATGAGAGGAGACTAATCGGCCGGTAATTTGCAGGGTCACGAAGATTCTTTCCCGCTTTCGGGAACACAATGACTTTGGCTACTTTCCATTGGGTGGGGAAGTGTTGAAGACGGAGACTGGCATTAAATATTTCAAGGATACGTTCACCGGCAGGTATAGGAAGTTCTTTAAGAATCGTGTTTGTGATCTCGTCAATACCAGGTGCCTTGCCATTTGCAAGTTCATTTAGATATATAATTACTTCGTCCATAGAGCAGAGAACGACTTCATCATCTTCAGCCTGCGCCTTGTGTATAGCAAGATGGGTTCTTACTTCAGCCTCGATATGTGCTGATGAATTAGTCGGCGGGTTTGGGGAAAACTGATTTTGAAGCGAATCTGCTAGAACTTCTGCCTTATCATTTGGGCTGCATGCAAGGTGTGTACTACCTTGAATGGGTGGATTTGGTTGTTTGCTTCTTGTCAGTCGTTTTGCCATGGACCAGAGTGGACGACTCCCTGGTTCTAGTGTGGCTACAGCATCTTCCCACCTCTCTCTCCTGTGGCGACGAATTAATTCCTTTACAGATCTGTCTAAGAGCTTATATTCTTCATGTAAATCAGGTGTTCTGAGCGCCTGCCATCTCCTACGTGCACGGTTTCGAGTGGCTATTGACAGTTTAATTCCACGTGGAAGATCAAATATTGTGCACCTTTTTGTATTACAAATGGGAACACTGATCGCTCTTGCTTCCATAATATTTTCCGTTAATTTATTTACTGCTAAATCTATATCCTGATGCGAATCAAGTGGTCCACTCTCCAACTTATTTGATAAATGCTCTCTGAACTTTTCCCAGTCTGCTTTTCTGTAATTGAATCGAATGATGGGATCAACGGTCTCGTATGAGTCCCCTACGCTCAAAAGTACAGGATTATGATCTGAAGACAATTCTAAAAGTGTTTCTAATTCAATGGAATGTCGCAGATTTTTCACCACCGCAATGTCAAGAACATCAGCTCTTCCTGTAGGGATATGAAGATGTGTCGCTTCTTGCGGTCCAGTCACAGTAAAGTCACTTATACGGGAGAGTGAAAGGAGAGTGCGGCCATTGGCGTTGACAACTCGCGAGTTCCAGGCTGTATGCTTAGCATTAAGGTCGCCACCGAGAATAGTCGGGTAATTCGAGTCCATTAATGCTTCTATATCTGCTGTGAGAAGCTTAGTTCGCGGAGGACAATACGTGGCTATAAGCCGTAGTGGACCCAGTTTAGTAAAAAGCAGGATAGCGGTAGCCTCTATTGATTTCGTTTCAGGTAAAACAATCTCGTAGTGACTTACTCGATTGTCAATGATGATTGCAGTCCCTCCTGCTCTCCTGTCTCCTGGACGATCAGTTCTATACACTGAGTGATTGGCAAGCTTAAGCTTGTCCTTAGGGTTAAGATGGGTCTCACAGACAAGGGCAGCCATTAAATTTCGTGATTCCATCAATAGAAGTAATTCGTCTTTACGAGAACTTATGCTATTAGCATTCCAAATGATTAGATTAATTGAATTAATCGCTGGCATTGCGATTTTGTACAGACAAAAGAAGAGTTGGCACAAAACTTGCCAGAGACGTAATGATGGGGTGAATGTTCATATTAACTATAAAAATTGCAATGCCGTTTATAAGGGCTATCCAATCAATAGTTGATTGTTGAGGTACTACCGGTTGTACGAGTTCAGGAAGAGCATTGGGTGGCCTCTCTGCTTCTTCTAAGGCAGTGGTGTTTGAGGACGAGGGTTGCTCTGGATTTATCTGAGTGTTCAAAACAGAAGCAAAAGTCCGTGGTTGCGCCAATGAGACTCGTGGCACGGGCGTGGGTTGCGTCTGAGTATTCCCTCGGTTATCATGCTGTGGAGAAGAGCCATCTTGCTGCTGTGGACGTCGGGCTCGAGTAGCATGACGAGTTGCTGCCTTGATGACATCACATCCTCGGTAGCAAGCGGCATGCTGCTGATTGCAGTTACAGCACTTTGCTGTTTCTGGTGACTCCTTACACTCCTTAACCTGATGCACACCTCCACATCGAACACATCGTGGCTGGCGATGACAAAATTTGGCCGTATGACCCACTCTTTGACAATTAAAACATTGTATGACATTAATCTTCTTGCTCCGTGGGGCCTCGGTGGAGACCACGCAGTAGAGCAGTCTCTTGATTTGGCTGAGGTCCACTGGAGCCTGACCACTCGTACTTACTAGCGTACATTCAAAAAGGGGCAAAAGACGTGTACTGTCTCCAGGCATCTTCATCTGCCGCACAGAGCGGACATTGAAGCCTTGCTGCTTCAGCTCCTCTTGAATGTCTTCTGTTTCAGCAGATTGTGGCAGACCTCTCAGAACAAAACGCTGTGATCTAGTGCGCTCAGTTGGAAACGTGTAGTACTCTATTCCCTCAGTCGAGTCTAGGGCGGAGGTAATTAGTTTGTACGAGGTAATATCTCTAATGATTACTCGAGAAACTTCGAGACCAGGTTTGATTATGAATGCCCCTTGTTCTGGACATACAGCGGAGAGCAACTCAACTAATGCCTTATGAGATTTCATATTTTGAATCACTATTGGTGGGATTTTATACTTCTTATCTGGCAAAGTCTCCGCCGTCATCGGGGTCGTGTCCATATCATTTGCACTTGCAAGCGGCTCAAATGAGTTCTGCGTACGCACAAGGTTGATCACTCTCTTGGATGATGGGCCTGAAGCATCTGACCCAGATGATCGTGTGCTGGGACGATCGTTACAATTACGACGCCTTTTATTTCCTGTCACCATCGTGAAACCATCGGGAACTATGTTCAAAGACATCTCATTGGTTGCAGACTCAACTTGCATTAGCTCCGTGTCCGATTCATCACTAGACGAAAAATCATTTATAGAAGCTCCTATGGGTTGACTAGAAATGTTTATGACATTGTCTACAGCTGAAGGGGCATCTAGCCGGTTTACTTCATCACTCCAAACTTTATATATTCCACTCATTGCTCACATTACTTCAAGTCCAAATGAGCTACAAGCGTCTCTTGGTAGGTTTCGTAGATCTAGTATATAAAACTATTTTCTAATACTTTAAACAGATTCTGACGCGGAAAAATGGTTTGAATGGCTCCCAAAATATCTAATATCACCATTCAACACAACAAACATGCAAAACTAGCGATTAATCCACAAATATAAGCGAAAATACTGAGAATAATTCACAGAACTAACTTTCATTTATGAAGAAACAAATGAAGTCCCCTGCACAAGGAGGTGTATAGAGTGAGGACTCAATATGGCAGTGAACAAAGTGTATAGAGTGGACTTTAAGATAGCAGTGAACATTTGTGTTTAGAGTGAGGACTTCAAGATGGCAGTGCACAAGGTGTTTAGAGTGAGGACTTGAACCAAAAGTTACGCACTGTATTTGAAGGAAATTAGACAAAGTATGTCTAGTAAAACAATGATTAAAGGGATTGGTGGTTACGTAACTTCTCATTTAATTTTTCTAATACTTATTGACAATTAATTTTAATTTTGAATGTCGCACTGGTTGCATGTGGTGGAGGTGCCGGGTCTTATATTGTACGAAGTCAAATAGTCGTTTAGTTCTCAGCTGAGAGTCGCGGGAACTGCGAGACTGTGAACTGACGTCAGTCTTGCATCTCCATGGCTATCATACGCGCAGCCTCCAGCCCTGTTTCTTCCTCTCTTTGACGCAGGTTATATATAAAAGATGAGCGGTGAGAATAATAGGCTTGGGCTTGTTAGCAATACAGCCTCTATGCAAAGAAGAGATCTCAAAGAACTGTGTCTTTATCTTCAAGAAGATACCTGACCCACCAATTTATAGGATACGCCTCCGAGCAGTTTTTACATTCTTTTTTCCTCCCCTAATTAAATTCATTGTGTGTGGCTGATGGGTTCGAGATATTTTATAACAGGAGGGAATGTTCTATTGTTAGCTTCATTAATACTGGCGATGCACACAGATGCAGAAGAAAGACGCTGGGGGCGCATTTCATCGCTTTGTGAGAAAACTTTCAGTGCATATTGCGTAGAAAAGAATCTTTTTATTCGCAATACTAGTGCGAGGAAAATCACACAAACAAATGTATAAATACTGTGGAATGTATACTTTTCGTTCGTCTCCTTTTGACTCTGGTTCAACGATTCTCTTCTGTTTTCCGGTTATTGGTGCTATACAGGTCACACCGTTTCTCTGATCGAGATGAAATATCGCATGCATTTAAAGACCACGTGCCTATTTTAAAAAAGATCTTATAGTATTAAAAAAAACATTTGATTGGTTATAAGTGAATCGCAAAATCGTCTTATTGGTATAAAAGTGAAATTCCAATCAAGATATTGATCAATATTGATTGGAATATTGATTCCAATATGGAAATATTGGAATATTGAAATTTTGAAGATCAACAATTTAGCATATATTACATATTTTCAGCCAAATCATTTTAAGAACTTAATTAGGTACCTACTTATTAACATGTAGGTATGCTTATTTTGAAATGTAATATTTGTCTTATCGAGAAGCATTTTCTCCGCACCTTGATCTAGTACAAATCTCTCCTTTCAGCTGATTTCCAAAGTCTAGATCAGCAACTTTCACTCGCATGCAACACAAAGGCTCGCTTATCAACGCGTTACACGGAGCGTTTTCCTGGATTAACATAATCAAAACTATCTTCCATTTGATATCGCAGCTGGTGTGACGTGATGCTGTGGAGTCGGTAAAGCAGTCGTCTTCTTCACCTCCTCGTAAAATGCAGAACGCGTAAAATCTTCTCCGACTGCGCGAGACAAGGCTGTGACGTGTGACGTCATAAAACCGCGGTATAGAATAATATATTTTTCATATCTGCGAAGAAACTATAACATCTGGACTGGGTAGTTACCACAGAGTTAGTGTCGACAGTTGACACCGGTGGCGCAAGAGTCAGCTACGTGAGCTTTATATACACAATACAGCAATTGACACTTTTTAACACATGGAAAAAATTGATTATTACATGGATTATTACTCACCCCCTCGTCGATTTGTTTCTTAAAAATATGTTTAGATCACTAACGTTATTTAAATGTAAGTAAGAGATTTAAGATCCCTGACGAAGGTAAAAGGTCACTCACGGCTCTCGGCTTCACTTTTATTAAACTTTAAGAAAATTAGCCGTTTTACACAATTCAAGGTCACGTGGAGCACATTAGTCGCTACAAGAACTGTATTTATTTTGAGAGCGTATTAAAGGAACTAAAAGTAACATTTTGATTGCACCACTTGCATTCCGTTCTTCCCGGGACGCTCAATGGTTCGCGAACTTATTGTCTTCATGTTCTTAGCACAAGATGAAGATTTGAAGAATTTCCAGATTTCGTATTTATAAATCATTCTCATGTCTAAAGCCTGAATTACACTGTTCAAGTTTCCTTGAAGGGGTTGAATTCAACCCTTGATTTCAAGTAAACTTGAAAGAGAATTTACACTATTTAATGTTTATTGTTGATTGAAGTTGCGGTGAAATTAACAATTGGTTGAAGTATTAGGAAAAAAGGACATGTTCTAATTGAAAAGGCTGAAGAGATGTCTTGAATTCAAGACTTGGACACCTGTTAAATGCTTCAATGTTTTCATTTAGACCATCCAAGTCTTGAATTCAACCCCATTGAAAGGGTTGAATTCAAGGAAACTTGAATCGTGTAATTCAGCCTTAAGACAATATTATGAAATAGGTACGATATAATAGTGATTTATCTCCATATATTTCAGAATACTTTCAGTAGTTTTCATACGCTACTGCTTTTCACTTAGGTTATAAATTCATAGCTTGTGAAGTTTCAAATGAAAATCCCCGCCATTGTTCTGACCATGAATGAGTCAATCTGGGTGTGTTTTTAAAAGCGATGTTGTAATATGTGATGAAGGGTGTGAATGAGCTCTTCCCCGTCTAGTCTCCGAGGCAGATCAGATTTATCGCCCCGGCTCATGTAGGATTTAGTCTCGATGACATAATACGGTCTGGAGCGATGATTGATTGAGGTTAGAACACAGGACCATGCAGATGATGTTCAGTGGACGCCGCCATCTTGTTTCACCGCCACCTGGAGTGACGCCACACACGCGGCCATCACTCACGGCCTTCTCGCGTGAAATGCAACATGTCGACGCGTTGTTTTCTTCCCTTCTGCTCTTAGGGGAGAGAAATGATTTTCGTTCATTTCTTTTAGGGCTGTTTGGCGAAGACGATTTGTCATGTCGGGAAATTTAGCTTCGTCTGCGAACTGTTTTACTGTATTATTATACGAAGACTCTGGAATGGAGACATTTTCCAAATAGTTTTCTTTTAGTGTAACGATTTCTCTTACATGGGAGAAGCTTTGTACATTTTTCCGAACCTAATCACATTTTCTTGAATATTTCTCTACCCATAAAAAACACTCCGTGTAAAAATACCAGCCAAGTCTCTTCAACTAAAAAAAAAATAGAAGAAATCTAAAAATTCAGCACTGAAAAGTAGTGATATCAAAAAAAGGCCAAGTCAAAACTTTTAAAAATTACTTGGCGCATCGTGCATATAAATAGTATAGAAGTAGGTCGGTAATCAAATATACTCATCTATACATAAAATATATCTATAATCCCATAGAAAAACGATGCGCCAAGTAATTTTTAAAAGTTTTGACTTGGCCTTTTTTTGATATCACTACTTTTCAGTGCTGAATTTTTAGATTTCTTCTATTTTTTTTTTAGTTGAAGAGACTTGGCTGGTATTTTTACACGGAGTGTTTTTTATGGGATATCATTCCTTTTTTCAGTTTATTCTTACAATTTGTAGCATATATTGTGGAACCAAAGACTATAATTCCTTTAAAAAAATACGCCTTTTTGATTTGGTTGCTAAGAAAAGTTGTGCTTGTTACTATGTATATGCTATAAATAATATGCTATAAAGTATAGCGGAAGTTTCGTTCCAATTGGTCCAGCCGTTCTCGAGTTATGGCATCACTTCCGGTTTTCAAAATGGCGGCTGACTTCACTGCCACCTAAAATTTGTGTCTTTAAATGCTATGTAACATTATAAGCCTTCTGAATATGTAGTTATTGTTATAAGAGATGATTTCATTCAAATTTGGCATTTTTATGACGTCATTTCCGGTTTCGGTAAAAGTACATTTCTATTTTGACTGTTGATATTTCATTGAGAAGACCATCCGAATCGTTTGGCGCTAGTTTCGTCCCAATTGGTCCATCAGTTTTTAAGATATGACGTCACTTCCGGTTTCAAAATGGTGGCACAAAAAATTCGTAAGGACAAGGTATCATCAGACGCCAAAAGTGCATATATGGTAAAAATTTCAGATCGATCGGCTCAGCCGTTTAGGCTGTGGCGCTGTCAACAGTGTTTCCTGATATCATCAGAATCATCATCTTCAGAATCAGAAAGTGGTGTAATTTTACATATTTCACGGCCCTCTAGCACGAAAATGACATACCCTATTGTTCCCAAATTCGGTATATGGGGTGGGGTGGGCCATAGCTCGAAATTAAGATATTTTGCAACAATGTGAGATTTTCCAATTTTAAGATCCAGTAGGCCGAAAATGCCATGTTGTTGCTTACAGTAAAAGTGGTTGGTCTGCTCCTCAGTTTATTAGGCATTTACGGTATGTTGAGTGAGTGTGAGTGTACGGTACGACTTGGCTGGGTGGAGCGACCGCTCCACTAGATATCTAAAGAATTCAATTATCTAAATACGATCTTCCTTCTTACTGACTATAACTTCTCCCTCAGAGTTCCGATTTGATAAGCGCTCTGCCGTGAGTTTCCAATGAATTCGCATAACATCCTCTGTTAATGAGCTGGTAGATATCACAAGGAAGTTTCCATCACTTATAAACTTCCATATTGATGGGACGAATTTGAAAGCCATGGAATCTGATGTGTTAAACAGCCGCGCAGATAAAACTCCGTGCAAGACGATGTGAGAATATATCTAGCGGAGCCGCAACGTCTAAGAAGCATATTTATTTTCTCTTTGTGTGTGTCCTGGAGTTCTTTAGTGCCGCATTTCGGCGTGTCGAGAAAAGGAAGTCGAAGAGTGTCGAAGTTTACGATTCCGAAAGTCGTTTTGTGAGACACAGAGCTCTCGCTGCGCCCGCTGCGCAGTCGCTGCGCTCGCAGACGCTTTATTGAGGTCGTAACTCATAGTAACTTCCTCTCCGCGACCAGGCTAACAGGATGAGCGTCCGAGCCATTCTTTACACGGCCCAGACGAGGAAACTATTACGAGCACAAGTGACCTATTAGACCGTGCGATTTCTGTTTCCTTCATATCTCAGTATTTTATGTTTGCCACAGAGCAAAGGCGCAGGTTGATATTGTAACAATAAACCCTCGCTTCATTTAACAAATCCTATTTTTAAGAATATTTACTGCTTTACCCTCTGCTAGATCAGTGGCTAACTTTTAACAGTTAGGTACTTAGTGGTCATTCTATAATATCATTCGGTATTGCCAAGGCATAATCAACTGCTTAAATTTAGCAGAGCATTAAAATATGACCCTAGGAACGTGTAACAAGGGTGTAACAGTATTAAAAGTCAAAAGTGTACAAATGTTAAAACTTATTGCAAATGGAACAGCTAATAATAACTGGAATTACCACTTTAAAACTCATAATCGATACTTTAACAAGGTATATTCACCCTAAAGACCGGATTTCAATACTCTGCTAAATTTTAAACAGTTGATTAGGACAATATTGTCATGGCAACAACCAATTTGAAGAACTGCCCCTAAGAGTAATTCAATAAAATTTGTAGGCAAAACTGCATTTCGTTATGAGTAAGATATTATCCCAGAAAAAAACACTCCGTGTAAAAAAGGCAGCCAAGTCTCTTTACTTAAAAAAAAATCAACACCGAAAAGGAGTGATATCAAAAAAGGAGCCAAGTCAATGACATTTCCAAATATTTAATCGTATCTTTGAAATAGAAGTATAAACACCGAGAAATACTTTACAAAAGGACTTGGCGCATCGTTTTTTTAAAGACATCATTCTATCCTAAAAGTGGAAAGATAATTAACAAGTAGGTACATATTCCTCTTTTTATTTGAGCCAGGATCTATGAATCAAGCTACTTTTGGTAATGGCTATTTTATAATTTTGTAATGGCGATAGAAGAAAGATGTCATGCTGTAATAGAAGTAATAATAAGGGAGGTAGAATTAAATAACAAGGAAGTGGGCTCATATATATTCTTATAGCACTGTTAATATGGTGATATTAGAAGGATATCTTTTCATAATTTGATCATGACTGAGGGAAATCATGAAAAGTTGTCAAATAATTACTAACTATTTATAGAACACTATTATATTATGGAAGTATATTATTATGGTATATATTATACCATTATATGGTATATATTATTATGGTTTTAATAGTTGTTCAATGTGACTTCACTGTGTACTTTGTGAAATGTATTGTTATAAAATGTGGATTAATAGAAATGTATTTCATTGTGAGAAGGTGTAACGCATGAGACTTAATTATGTTGACCACGAAACAATAATATGAAGATAACTATTGTATATTTATTACAAATATAGGCAACAAGTTTCATCGCGTACATATTCAAATAGAAAATATTTTACAGTAGGTATGTAGGTATAATATGTAATTGAAAGTTGTGTCCCTATTATTCTAAAAATTCTAAATTACGGTTGTATATAAATGGCATATGCTTATGAATAGAAAAATGTCTTTAAAAAAACGATGCGCCAAGTCCTTTTGTAAAGTATTTCTCGGTGTTTATACTTCTATTTCAAAGATACGATTAAATATTTGGAAATGTCATTGACTTGGCTCCTTTTTTGATATCACTCCTTTTCGGTGTTGATTTTTTTTTAAGTAAAGAGACTTGGCTGCCTTTTTTACACGGAGTGTTTTTTTCTGGGATATCACTTCTTTTGTTAGTTTATTCATACAGCTTGTAGCACATGTCCGAGCAAGGACTAATTTCTTTAAAAAAATACGCCTCAACCGATTAGGATAGGTACTAAGAAATTACAATCGGTCCAGCCGTTTTCGATATATTATAACGTCCCTTCCGGTTTTGAAATGGCGGCCGAAATTAATGTCGTCTTGAATTCATAATTATTAGTCATACTATTTCCAAAATTTGGTTGCAATCGGTACAGCCGCTTTCGATAATGACGTCACTTCGGTTTTAACAATGGCGGCCGAAAATAATGTCGTCTTTAATTCATAATTATTAGTCCTACACATTTCAAAAATTTGGTTGCAATTGGTACAGCCGTTTTCGATATATGACGTCACTTCCGGTTTTGACAATGGCGGCCGAAAATAATGTAGTCTTTATTTCATAACTAGAGGGACCCGTCATGTAAAACATGACCAATGTGCACCAGTGAGTTATGCGTAAATATAAAACGACAGCAATATTTGTCAGCAGAGTGTGCGTCGTTAATACATTTGACGTCGTTGATGACCCAATCTTAACAGAAAACGTTAAAAAATGAGGAACGAAGAAAAGCAATTTGATCATACCTATTATGGTAAAACAATTTCATATAAGTTTTCAAATTTACACCAGAGTATTCGTACTAAGTAAAAATAAGAAGAAAAACAATGTATGCGCCGTAAAAAAAATATATATATATTCATTACGTTGATACCGTGACCTGATGCCCACGGCCTTTTCTTCATTTGTTATGCTATTTCATGTTATCTACGGCTTCATTATATTATACGTTCCTCAGATGTAGGGCGGAAGTAAATTTGTTTGATTTGCGGTGCACAATTTTGGATTGTAATCAAGCTCTATCAAGTACCGTTTCACTGATGTTAACAAATAACGTTATATTGAAGTATTCTCTTACAATAACTCATGTCACCATTACAAATGATTGGTTGATGTCAGAAATACTGTTCATATTGAAATGGACTTCAGCCGTTCTACCACTAATTAAAGTATAGATATTCAGTTAACAATGTAAAACTTAAACATTGGTGCTTCAAACTTTATCAACAGCAACATGAATTCGTTGTCAATACATGACTCAATACAGACCACTCTACGAAATAAGAAACGACTGAAAATGATTAATCTAACAACATTATTTAAAAACTTCGTCGGTTAGTTGGTTTGAGGGTTACAGAACCGTGTTGATTAAATGTAGGAAGAAAATAATACGTTTGAACGTTTGCAAATTGCATCTTGAGGCCAATGTTAAAAATCTATCGGCTTTGTTTGGTTTTCATGGCCCTCTAAAATACAGATCAAATGAAATTTTTTAAAAATTACACTTTGACGTTTCTTGGAGTAAAGAAGTTTTCTATGTAATGTCTCTTTTGAACGGTTATTATGTGTTATAGTAGATTTTTTACACACTCAAAGGGATAAGGATTACGTTTTAGGTAAGTTATGGTTATTTCTTTACTTTGCGAAGGCAAAAGACGTATTTTTAGACACGATTGGCAATGAAAGGCCACCATTTTAAATACAAAATAGTGCCGTTTTCAATATAATGTAAAGATTTGGACAGTTATTCTGTGTTAAAATACATTTCTTATAAACACAAAGGGATAAGGATTGCCATTTAGGTAAGTTTCAGTTATTAATTTATGCACAAAGAGCAGAAGATGTATTTTGGACATGATTTGGGCAATGTAACGTCGACCATTTTAATTTTAAATACAACATAGAGAGTGTGCGCGCGAAATTGAGAGGATGCGCGCGCAGGCGTTCCTGACACACAGACAGAACTGCGTAACTATAAGTAAGATTATATTAGTCCGACATAATTCTAAAATTTGGTTGCAATCGGTACATCCGTTTTCGATATATGACGTCACTTCCGGTTTTAACAATGGCGGCCGAAATTAATGTCGTATTGAATTCATAATTATAAGTCCTACACAATTCCAAAATTTAGTTGCAATCGGTACAGCCGTTTTCGTTATATGACGTCACTTCCGGTTTTAGAAAATAGCGGCCGAGAGCACTGCAACCTTGAATTTATAATTATTTACAATGTATGTTTACTAAATATCTATTTAAAAGTATAAAGTGGTGAATTTAGTGTCGTTTAGAATATTAATGACGTCATTTAGCATTTTTATGACGTCATTTCCGGTATAGGTAATAAGAAAACAATTAAGTTTTATCTAGTTGATACTTCATGAATGACCTTCTGAATTCAATAGCGCTAATTTCCGTCAAATCGCTCATGCCGTTTTCAATATATGACGTCACTTCGGGTTTCATTTAGTGGTTCCTGCCGCCATTTCCGGTACCGTTAATTTGTATATTCATTTATCCCAATTGATTTTTCAAATAGATTGCAAAATGAATATACAGGAGCTAGTTCAGTGGCAATCGGTACAGGCGTTTTCGATGTATGACGTCACTTCCGGTTTCAGGAATGGCGGCCGAGAACACTGTGTATTGAAATTATAATTTTGTATTGTCTTTGTTACAATGTAAGATAATGATATGTGTATTTAAAGTATAATTTGATGAAATAAGCTAAATATTGCAAATGTATGACGCCACTTCCGGTTTAGAATATAAGAAAATTATAATTTAAAGTAACATACTTCATATAGATGACCATCTAAATCGAATGGCGCTAATTTCGTTCTAATCGGTCGAGCCGTTTTTCATATATGACGTCACTTCCGGTTTAAAAATGGCGGCACAAAAAATCACAAGAGGCAAGGTATCATCAGACGCCAAAAGTGCACATGTGGTAAAAATTTCAGATCGATCGGTTTAGCCGTTTAGGCTGTGGCCCTGTCAACAATGTTTCCTGATATCTGAATCATCATAATCATCATCATCATCATCAGATAGCTTTAAGAAGGGGTATAATTTCACTGTTTTCATGGCCCTCTAGCTCGCAAATGGCAAAACCTGTTGTTCCCAAATTTGGTATATGGGGTGGGGTGGGCCATAGCTCGAAATTAAGACATTTCACAACAATGTGAGATTTTCCAATTTTAAGATCCAGTAGGCCGAAAATGCCATGTTGTTGCTTACAGTAAAAGTGTTTGGTCTGCTCCTCAGTTTATTAGGCATTTACGGTATGTTGAGTGAGTGTGAGTGTACAGTACGACTTGGCTGGGTGGAGCGACCGCTCCACTAGATATCATTAGATATTACGTGTTTTTTTCCATAGGTATTCTAAATACCACATAAAGTGCAAACAAAATCCTTTTCAAAACGTGGAACGTGGTTGATTCCCCGTCTATTATCAAAGGAAATAGGACTGATTTTCCTGTTTTCTCCAAACTCTGCGAAGTGGAAATGGCGTGGTTTTGAATCCCTTCACTTGTTTTGAACTTAACCAATCGCCTCGGAGATGTGAAACTATAGAAAACAAATCTCCTCTACTTTTGAAGTCAATGATAATGGTTAAATATCAGCATCTTTCACGCAATCTTTTGTTTCTCAGTGTTCTAGAGACTCATTTTATTGGTTAGACAAAAGCAGAGAGAAGCGAATATTTGAGAACTACCGTTAAGCAATGATCGTTTAAAACATGGACAGTACTCTGCTTGCTGAAGTATGATTCCCAAACAACTCCACACACTCAGCCGGGCGCGAAATGTAACGCAATCCTTAATCTCCGCGGCAAATAGCGAGCTCGACCCTCGTTTCGGGTCAGTTAAACTCCCGACATAACCATTACTCCCAACAGTGGGGGAATATAGTCCCGAGATATTCGCGGTCTCGTGTCGATTTGTCATCACCGACGTCGCCGGCTCGGTCGAGACCGCAAGCCGATCGGCTCGAGGACAATGGCCGGCTAATCGTCGTGATTCTGCTCCTGGTCTTTACAACTCCACATGCATTCTGGGGCAACCATTCCACATTCACAGGTAGATTGCCAACTCCACGCAGGAATGTGCAGAGCTAATGGGTTGACACTAACACATATTGCCAGCCATGGAAACAGATGTAATGTAACGCGATTGTTGCGAATAAAACAAAGGTGTTTAAATAATCTATTGGAAGTTATGGAGCTTGTGGAATAGGACAATAAGGGTTGGTCCACAAATCAATGCGTCCCACCGGAACTAGTTTTGTAAGTCCGTCCAATGAAAATTCTCTAAAGTTCAGTTGAGTTTCAGAAAAACGATCAAGTTGAGCGAAATCGTACTGAAACATCTAATTGAAATGCTCAGAGAATATTCTGTTGCTAATGAAAATTCCAAAGTTTAATGTCACGTTTTACAATAACTAAATTCTACGTCTGCTAGTAGTTTTGAGTTGTTAAATTATAATTATGAAAGTAATAATCTCTATAGTTAATTCAGTAGAATTATGTAAATGCCTTCATGCAGAAATATTATTAATTATTACAGAATTTTGAAGTAAAAAGTGCCCAATTACCTAAATGAACAAGTTCCCAAGATCTAGAAGTTCAGAAACAAGCCTTTTATAAATTCTCTCAGTTTTCTGGCTGCGTCCATCTCTGGCGATAAGCAAGCACTTTGGTCTGGGAACATCGTCGATAGTGAGAGAGGGGGAGGAGGTGAGAGGTGAGAGGCCGCATTGTGTGTCGGTCAACGACGACAAATGATGTGAACCTGCGCACTCGCTAAGAGCGGCATTAATATCAGTCAAATATCACTTCACCGGCGGCGCATTCGAACACCTGTAGACAGTCGCTCACTCACCCCCTCCCCTCCCCCCCCTCTCTCCATCTCTCTCCGACATCCAATATCCCGCAGACAATCCGTAGCACAATACAAGAGATGCGTTGAAATTGACTTTATACTCCAATCAATTCCGTGCACTTTGCTTTGAAATCAATGGCTATGTCCTGCCATATGACATTTAAACCGTAATAGAAACCCCACAATGCCAGTCAATAGAAAATCATTTGTGAAATGTGTATTACAAAGGAAGTTGATTCTGAAGAACAGTGAGTCTCTCTGTGAAGTAGCTTTTGAAAAATATACATAAGAGGAATTTGATTAAAATCACATATGAATTTTCAAACCGTCGGTGCAATAAAAATGAAAAAGCACCTCTCGAGTGAATTAACAACAGAAAGTTGGGATCAAGTGCTCGGGGGAATGGCAGAGTTAATGTGGGTCAGTGGAACTCTCGGAATAGAGTGCTTAGTGACTCGGGCTGCCTGCAGGTCAACTCTCAAACCAAACGGGAAATTCAATCATTTGATTTTAAAAAATCCCACTTCTGTCACCAAATGTGAAATTCGATTATTTAATCCCGATTCTGTTACTAAATGTGAAATTTGATTTTTTAATCCCGCTTCTGTCACCAAATGTGAAATTCGATTATTTAATCCCGCTTCTGTCACCAAATGTGAAATTCGATTTTTTAATCCCGCTTCTGTTACTAAATGTGAAATTTGATTTTTTAATCCCGCTTCTGTCACCAAATGTGAACTTTGATTATTTAATCCCGCTTCTGTCCCTAAATGTGAAATTCGATTATTTAATCCCGCTTCTGTTACTAAATGTGAAATTCGATTATTTAATTCCGCTTCTGTCACCAAATGTGAACTTCGATTATTTAATCCCGCTTCTGTTACTAAATGTGAAATTCGATTATTTAATTCCGCTTCTGTCACCAAATGTGAAATTCGATTATTTAATCCCGCTTCTGTCACCAAATGTGAAATTTGATATTTTAATCCAGCTTCTGTCACCAAATGTGAAATTCGATTATTTAATCCCGCTTCTGTCACCAGATGTGAAATTTGATGTTTTAATCCCGTTTCTGTCACCAAATGTGAAATTCGATTATTTAATCCCACTTTTGTCACCAAGTGTGAAACTCGATTATTTAATCCCGCTTCTGTCACCAAATGTGAAATTGAGATATTTTATTTTTTTAGTTCTTCTCACACCAGATGTAAAATTGGTAAATTTTATTTATAAATCCAGCTTCTGACACCAAATATGAGAGTACGTTATTTGTCTGTTGCCTATGCGTGTGTACTGATGGAATGACTTGTTGCTCAGGTGCCTACACGCCTATCCGCCACCTGTCACTGCGCAGTCTCCTGCCAGACACCGAGCACTACATGACGTATGAGGGCTCGACCACGCATCCTGGCTGCTGGGAGACCACAGTGTGGGTCATCCTCAACAAGCCCATTTACATCACCAAACAAGAGGTACGTCATTCATCGGTCACCAGACCACAGCTATTGCATTCACATCTGAAACCAAATGGGACATTGTATTTCACCATCACAATCAATATTATTGGGACATTTCGTCATGTTTCTTATCTCATTAATTTATTTATGTCGAACTTATGTATTTAGTTTTGATTTTGTGAATCTAAACTGTCGACATAAATAATTTAATAAAGAACATGACAAAATCTACCAAGTATAATAAATATGATATTTTAAATAGGCATGAAAGTTTAAAACATGTTTTTGATTAATTTTATAAAATCCTACCTCTGACACCAAATGTGAAATTCGATTTTTTTTTGTTTCAATTTTTCTAAGTTACGGTGTTGGTAAGTGAAAGAGAAAAGAGTCTTAAAAGATATTTTAAACCTCTTTGTACCACTATCAGTTAAAATGTTATTTATTATGAAATACCTAGCGTACTGTTTTACTTACTGTTTCATCAAGCAATGGCAACGAGTACAGATGGCATACTTACCTACATAGACGCTTGCCGTTGCTTTGAATAGTTATTTTTCCAGTGCACTTCCGACTTTGAAAATGAATATTTAATTGTGATATTGCTGGTCTTATTAACCGTACCGAATTATTAGAAAGTTACGCGCTCAGCCTCAGTAGCCCACGAAGAAGTTCAATCAACCTGCCACAAGTCTCGACATTACACTAACAGGGTCATTCTGGTACAAGTTTTATCTTTTGGTCGTAACTTTGATCCTGGTCGCAACTTTAATCACAACTTGCGACCGAAAATAAAACGGTCGTATCCTCATTCTTCAACAAGGTAATATCTCGGGATTATCTTCAAGGTCTAATATTGTAACACAGAATGAAACAATTGATGTTTTCGAAACTTTGACAGTAGTAAGCCGTGAAATATTCCAATGAACTTCAAAAAGTATGAATTTTTCTTCACGAATTCTTTGGATTTATTCGAAAATTGGCGGTAAAATTCGAAATTACTGTAAAGAATGTTATTTGTTCTTTAATAAAAGTGATTTTGCAAGAGTACATTAGAATACAATTGACAGAACAACAAAATGGTGATAGCTAACATAAAAAGAGAAACTTTAATATGTATCTAGTTTCAAATGCTTGGTTACATTTTAACAGTTGTTTAAGACTTGATTAGCATGACACCAGCACAATGACAATCCTAGAACCAATCCTGCCTTCTGTTAAACCAAAAGCATAGCATTGAAAATAATCCTAAGCAGTAGGCAAATAATACACGTCAAGCAAAGAAATAAAATGTTTTATTTGTTAGGTATGTACTTCATTGAGACACTTAATATAAATAATAAGTTCCTAGGTTACATGGCAATTTTCCAAGGTATTTGATAGTGTTTTGAGCAACTCAGACAATGAAGATAGTGAAACACTGCTGAATATTGCATTCAGATTTGAGAGACCAAAGTTGACATCGGTGCACACAACATCGCTTTTACACGATGTTGTAGAATCATTTTCTTGACACATTAACTCCAACTCTCCATGAACACTAACCGAAATAGAGAACTCATGCTGGACACTAACATTTACATGGATTTAAAAGTCATCATAGTTTACACTTTTAAGAGAAGAGAGACTCAATGCAAACAAACAAGGTTTCTATCCAGTCAAAAAGCTAGGTACCTATCTTGGTGTGCGAGGACAGAATTCACATCTCTTTCACAAGAGAAAAACCGAGAGTAAGAAGGAACATAATATGTTATATGACACATAAGAAATCATAGTTTACGTAGGTAATCAATAATCATGAATGGTCCAAAAGAAGAGTGGGATGTGGGTTCCAACCAACAGTGTTAATCTAGAAAGAACTAATATTAATTTATTGTTGAAATTAAATTGAATTTGTATAGGTAGGTAGGTATTGGTAGGTACCTACCTACCTATAAGAATTTTTGAAATGTATACTACCTGAGTTTCTTTTTTATTAGGTAGGTAGGTACTTTAACAGCTAGGTAAATTTAAAAAAATATTTGCTCAGAGTCTTGTTTCATTCACAAATGAGTTGACTATGAGAAACAGTTTGTTCGGCTACCAGAGCAACACCCCTACTAACAGGATCTCTTGAAACACTGTCTTGGTCCTTGCGATGATTGGCCCAGACTGTGTTGGAGTCGAGGCACATGCTGTGAAGGATGCACACAGCCGTAAAGACCAGCCATTAGGAGAGAAGATGACCAGCAGCCCCGGTGTGGTCCACAGATCTGAACCTCGACTAGATGCAGCGCGCGACATTGTTGCGGAAGGACTTGTTGAAGCGGTCTTCTGCCTCGCTGTGGAGATGCTCGAATGGTGTCATCAGCCACGATTTCAAAGCCGCTGTCAGCTGTATTGACAGATACATATCACATGATTAGTGATGCAAAACTAGACCAATAGGACAAATGTGTTTGTATGAAAGTATGTGTAAAATGTACAGTTCAACAAAATTATTGCATTAGATTAAAACAGTTTCTTTCAATAAGAGTTTTTAAATACCTACTTAACAAAGCCTGGATCTAAGAGGACTAGATATTTTAGAAGTCAGTTTCATGAACTTTGCATCTTGTAAATTAGCTAGGTAGGTAGTTAGCACAGTTTGGTCACAATAGCTGAAAGTCAATGTACAGCCGGGTCTAAGTACAAACAACCCATGTGAAACACATGTTACTTACCGCCACCGATGAGCCATTCGTCAAAGACCGAACGAAGATTCGAACGAAGACCGATGCTGAAAACTTCCGCAGGCTGCTTTCAGTAAATCTTGATTACATCCGGGATAGTTTGCTGCTAGGTACATCGATGACTTTCAACGTCGAGTTGCAAGTTAACTTCACATTGATGGTGTTTTTGAACTTTCGGTTCATGTCACGGTGATGAAGGTAGCCTACGGCTAATGTATGACGGTGATGATTCGACACATTGCAGGCTACGATAACATTTCAATCGTCACTCACTAGCCACTGAAAACCACCAGTCGCGAAATACATGCCAATAAGAGCTGATTTCTTGTGCTAGTGCATTAAAACTTGCGAGTTTGGAGGTTAAAATGTACAAGTCTTGGCCCGGCTTGGCCAGTACTGTGCACCGGCGAAACTTTGTTCACTCAAATACCTATGTAGGTAGGTACCTACTAGCTGTCATACGCGGAAGTCCTTTAATCTCTTCATCGTCTGGGTCACACACAACACAGAAGGCAATGTTCTGGAAAGGTGGCATTGGTATTCAGTAATCTATTAGGTTAAAACGAAACAATAACAACACGAAAACAACACATACGGACGGAAGGTTAGGTTAGGTCGTAGCTATCGATTTTCTAGTTCGACCCAAGTTTGCGCGGTATATTTAAACATTCGCGGGGAACAATATTATTCTTATTTCGTTGAGTTAAAAACACTTTCTCGCCACACAAGTTGATAAAAGAGGTAAAATGACTGTCCGTGTTTCGCTTCACTTCAAAATGACGCCATTTTTTTCGGTCTTATCTTAGATATGACCACCCGGAAATGGTAATAAAGTTAATCCAAAAATCGGCCATCTTGTTTGGTCGCAAGTGCTTCCAGAATTGGTTTGCGACCGGTCATAACTATTTAATCCGAAAAATTAAGTTAAAACCTTTCGAGAATGACCCTGTAAGTCTCGAGCAATGTTTCGCAATATTTATACCAAGAATTCTTTCCGTCGCTAAAGATACCTCGAAACATGCGGCAACGTCAACTGTAAAATAATACTTATTTTTAGTTTGTATAATCAATGATGATCCATATCAAGTAGAGAATTGAATACTGTTTCATTCATTAAAAAATAATTACTGAATGTTCGTACTTTTCATCTCTCGTTAAGATCTTCGTTAAATATAACTTTGAGCTAGTAATTATTTTAGTACAACTAACCGAAAGATATATTTACCCTGGTGCACACGTCCTAATAGGCACACGGCAATTAAAACTGTTCAAGTGATACCACGCGACTAAAAATAAAACGTGGCATTGGACAAACTACCGCTTTCAATAGGTAAGTGAGCGAGAATTCTCCTCATTTAGAACTGAATCTAAAAATCATGTAACCGTTTTGCCTCCAATATTGTCGTTCAGAAAATATTTCTGCAGATTAATTAACATGTTCATGTAAACAGCGTTTGCTGCCAAAATATATAAACGAGAAGGACAAGGGAGATTTGTATTGACTTACGATGTCTTCCATAAAATTTCAATAACTTCATTACAATATAAAGTCGTAATATCATATAATTCAAAAAACAATAGAAACGCTATAACCTAGATGACATACTCTAAAGTATTGTTGCTAGGTAAAGTATTGCCTATAGCAACGCAGTATTCTTTCTAGGTAAAGTCTCACCTAGCGACGCAGTATTGTTGCTGGAGTAAAGAATTGCCAAGCAACGCATCTCCCTATTGTTGCCTAGCAACGCATCTCCCCGGAGTATGTCTCATCTCCGCACTGTCGACGTGACGTGCGAGCAAAGTCTTAACTCCTCGTCGGTTAGCTCATTAACCAATTCAGTTTTAATTATAATCTCCTCCGCGTTAAGCCGCATGCATAATGCGCTTTTAGTCGCGAGAGCGGGAAGAAGCGGCTGTTCAGAAGAAGCGCAGTCGCTCGGTCAAAACATCGTGAAATAATCAGAACGAGGAACAGAGGCTACGTTACACAGAAATCAACAAAGGGACTATAAAAGCTCTCAAGTGCCAGAGAAGGTTCATCTCATTCTTAAACCATTTGTGGCGGAAAAAACAAGATCGAGGGATGGAGAAGCTATTTGACTACAACACCTAATCCACTTGAAAACTAACATTTATTTGCATGACGTTTGATGACAAAGTCAAAGAAGAAATCTGTTCAAAGAAGAAGACGACATAAGGAAGCTAACTCTATGGTTACGTGAAATGTGAGACTTGCGTAGTCTGGCAGTTCTGAATTATTTTAAAAAATTATTTTATCTCTAAAAGTTCGTTTTAGATGTTAACTTTAAGAAATCAAAATAAACAAACCGATAGTTATCAGCACCAACACCGTTCTTTTTAAATTTAGAAGGCACAGGTTTGGCGCAAAATACAGAACATCGTAACTCATAAAAATAGAGACCAACTTGGTATTGTAAACCAAACACTTAGCCCGAGTAGAGCTACTCGCAGTGCAAGTAGTCGCTTGGGTTCGCTAGCCAAGAACTACAAACAGCTCTTGGCAAATATCCACGTCTATGCTGACAGATGATGCGTAAATGACCTCAGGAGGGTGTAGTGGGAAGGTACATTACAACACTCAAACAATGCCTGGTACTGTCAGACCCCCCCCCCCTTCCTCGCCACTAATACATAACGTCAAAAGAAACGTTTCTAACCCACGATCTTTTCAACTTGATAGACGCAAAGTTCCAAGTTGCTGTCCGAGCAACGATCATGCGTCATGATTTGAATCATAGTAACTACCATTCAGAATATTTGTCTCGAACCTCTGTCTATGTACTTCTCGCATTACAGGCCAAACGAAGCAACGTATCGGGTAAATGTTTTCACAGAAGATTCATTACTATCCCGCGTTATACAGCCTATTAATTTTCTACCAAGGTAATAATCTTGGTTTCACCGGAAAATTGATTCATAACACTCGGCTTTACTGACGGATAATCTGAAAGATGCCAAGACTCGCTTATCAACGCGTTTTGCTATGAAACTATCCCGACGTGTAATCTATTCTCTTATTGATTGGTGGAACAGAGGACAGCAATCACGCAACCCGAAGCCGCAAATCCCAGCACCAAGCCACTCAATCAACTGCTTGACACGTCTAATTAGCTAATTAGCTATTCGGATGAAAAAGCAGCACGAATGTGACAGGTTAAGGAGCAAATGTCGCCTGCAATGTGTGGCATTGATTAGGGATTTGTCCGCCAGAGCTCGCTATTCTATTACTCAAACGAAATCATTCAACAGCCATACAACTTTACATTGGTCTGAAATGGTTTCAAACAGAAATGATTTTGTTTTCGTTATGGAATAGGGGCCCAAGGGGAGCCACGACTCTTCCGTATTTATTATCTAAAATGATAATAAAAATATACAAATATTCGAACAAATAAGCGAACCGCGTGTAGAGCCACTTCTGGCAGAAAACTTTTTAGATGCACTTTTTAATTTTGAAGTTCGTGTTTCCATAGGGCAGTGAAAAAGGAGAAACAATTGAAATTGAAATTTAGTTACAAGTTTACTTTTTCACCCATAACAATCAACTAAAGCAAATTTAATGTAATTTATTTATATAAATATCCCCTTGATATCTGCTATGATCTCCCTTAAGTCTAGTACCAAAGAATCCACCAGAGGTCAGTCGTGTTCCTTATTTTCTCGACACGGCCTACTTGTGTTTTGTGTGTGTGTGATGTCGTATGTTCTGACACACGGCCTACTTGTGTGTGTGATGTCGTATGTTCTGACACACGGCCTACTTGTGTTGTGTGTGACACACGGCCTACTTGTGTTGTGATGTCGTATGTTCTGACACACGGCCTACTTGTGTTGTGTGTGTGTGATGTCGTATGTTCTGACACACGGCCTCCTTGCGTTGTGTGTGACACACGGCCTACTTGTGTTGTGATGTCGTATGTTCTGACACACGGCCTACTTGTGTTGCAGTTATACGCGTTGCGCAAGCTCATGCAGGGCACCGAGGAGCTGCCCAAAGCGCCACTGGGCAACAATGGGCGCCCGCTGCAGCCGCTGCACCACCGCACAGTTCGCACGAACATAGACTTCCACAATCAAGAGGTGACCATTTCATTTCAATCAGTCCTCTTCACACAAGATCACTCAGTCACATGAAGAGAGAACTTCCGATGTATGACGCCATTAGATGGAAGTAACATATTGCGAAATGCAAGTTCTGAAACTATAGTTGATGGAAAGTAATCAGTTAATTGCAAATAGACTCGATGCCATAAACAGTTATGGTCAAGTATTCCCCTTCAAAATATAGTTTTACGGTTTATAAACATGATTGAAAAAAGTAAAAACATGAAATTGACTTCCGAACTTCTCAGACTGTATCTGCGTTGCACCTTAGATATTTTAAATTTAAATATAAGTGACCAATAAAACTACAAAATATTTACGTGTAGGTCAGATTTTCAATACTGTGTTAAATTTTAAACAGTTGATTAGGACGATACGGGACGATATTGACATTTCTTTGAATAATCGTTTAAACTTAACTATCGGTTTTAGCAGAGTATTGTGGCCCATAAAGTTGAACTTGTGAAATAATTGTTTAAGAAACAATATTTAAACGCACATTTCCAATGTAACGTCGAGTAGAATAAGATTGTGTTCTGCACGATGTTATTCTCATTTGAACTTGCCTCATGCATTGTTTTTCTTGCACAAGGTTCGTGTCGCCAATTCCGCTCCAGACAATATTTATTCTTCCTGTTTAGCCAGAAACTATGCAATCTGGATTCCAAGAGTCGCTGCAGCGTTTTTACCCGCGCGAATCTAGCAGAATTCAATTAATTTAATTTCAAACAATGAATTATTTAGAAAAAGGAATTTTAACCGTCGCACAGTAAATTATTACCACGCGAACCACATAAACTGTTTAGCGTTAAAAACCCATTACGCCAGTTTTACGGGAATCTTTTGGTTTAAAATATCCGCGTTATTCTCAGTATGTATGTTTTTTTAAAAAAGCAAATTTTCATATTCATTAAAGCTATGTGGAATGAGGCAATGGCGGTATAAAGCACGATAAGCAGTTAGTTTTCATGCCAGTGCGTTAATGCTCGACCATCCCCCGCTAAGCTCATACATGGGGGGGGGGGGTTGCTTGCCCCGTGTGAGCCAATAGGCTTTCCCATTATCTCTTATTCAAAAAAGTACCTTATCATCAAGTGTATCCAGCAACGTGGAACAAATGGGGCACTAGATTTCGTCGGGTCGCGGGGGGTTGGGGGGTAATCTGACCCATTAGTCCCCGCTACACGCATGCGCCGGTGTGTTATTATGAAAATTAGGAGAGACGCAAACAAGGAAATTACAACAAATTGGCGGGCGTAAAGAGAGTGGTTATTTCTAAACACGGGCGGGATTTTGGAAGCTTGATTGGATAATTTTATAATTGCGTCATCATTCTTTATGTCTTTTGTTTTGCAGGGCAAGACGTGTCCCAGCATGTACAAGGAAATGTATTACAAAGGTGAGTCAAAACAGTCGATGTCTTGTCATCGGTTCTTTCAAGTGTTTTAATGTTTTCTTCACACTAATAAAATCATTGAGCGAAGTAGAAATCAAGCGCACTAAACTTAACATTGCGACACCCTGGAGTAAATTAAGGATTTTTTAAATTGTTAATTCAAGAATACAATACAACAATAAATAAACTGTAGCCCCACTCAGCCAAAGAAATGAAATGGCTTGACTTTGGGGCAGATATATAAATTAAAATACATTAAACACATCATGAAGAACTCTTCAAAATAAAACAATATATCCTCTGGTACGACCTCAAAATAATAATCACATTTAACACTTTGAGGTCATACCAGAGGTCATCATAATGTACTCCAGGAAAACATAAAATGCTCGCTTATATCTTATTGCTGTTCAATTCTTAAAGATGAAACTAAAACTAAAACACTTTGAAGCCCCGTGCGCGTCTTGTTACCTGACCTACTGAATGACATGCGATGTTTCTGTGCAGCCAACTCCTGGTCGGAGCCGGACCTCAACTACCAGGTGTAGTACCAGGACGCTCGCAACGCGCATGTGCGACAGTGTGTGATATCCATGGGGCTGTGCATTGCTGACACTTAGTCCACTTCGCTGCCGATAGTATCGCTCTTATTGATGTCGCTAGCAAAACGTTCTTTCTTTCCGTCTTCGATTTCAGTAGGATCCTGCGTAACTGTCAAGCTCAAATTGTAACCCTTACGAAAAATATTATAGTAATTATATAATAAATATTTAATAGCGTTAGTTTATGATTAGCCCTCATTGTGACGCAACAATTTTCAAAACTTCGGACAAACAATGATAAAAAAATATCCAATCAAGAAATGAATGTGTGTCCGAATTTCCACTGCATCTTGGAGTTTCCAATCTATTTATATATTCGTAATAAACGCTTTTTATTAAACGATTCTTGAAAGTATCTGAGTGGCTCTGATTTCTGAAATAATTCACATGCAGTTCGATTTCCAGATATCTGTTGTAGTGTGTAACTCATTGTTGACACACGTCAAGGTACGTGGAAATCAAACAGTAAGTGAAAGTTTCTTAGAAACCAGAGCCACTCAGATACTTTATGGAATCGTCTATTATACTTTTTCCTAAAAATTATTGTTTTCATTCTAATATTACTGAAATAAATTTTAATTAATTGTACATAATATACTACAATTAATTATAATGATTGTAATAATATTAAGTAGTATAATTAACTATAATATTTTTTGTAAGGGAATTTTATTACCTATGTAACCAGAAAAGTCACTTTATCATTGAACGAAAACAATGTAGAACTACTCTGTATTTCTGTTTGTAGAATGTGTGTAACAAGTATTGGTGGTGATTACATACAGTGTAGCCAACCCCCGAACACGGTGATTGTTTCACGCTTGTTTCTGTCGCACTTTCCTAGTGACGCGTCGATGACGACAGAGATAGATATACATGTGAATAATGCACAGCCTCGTCAGACATTTAGCCTCGTCGTTCAGGGACTAAACGACCGGGCGACAAGACTCGTCAATTCCGATATACATTATAATTATTATAATAAACATAAGGGATTATTTTGCATATTAGAAATACTATTATGACAGACCATATTGTACATATTATAGAGATATGCATAAATGTTTAAATGTGTGAAAGAAATTATGAATTCAAAGATGTATAGAGAAGAAAATTGTTGACATTTTTTGAATGCATTGTAATGCTTTGGCCATAATAAAAACTTTGTCAAAGAATGATTTAGTATTCCCAACATTGCATGACATAATAAAAGATAAACCCATATAAAACTTAGATCCAGAAGTTTTGAAAGCTCCACAACTTGCATAATAATGGGAAGTATAAAGAAGTATATTACTTTTACCCGAAACATGGGGAGGTCTAAACTAATACCGAATTGTCTAAGTTTACCGCACATTTTCAAAACTTTAGATCAGCGATGTAGAAAAACGATCGGAAAAGTTCTCAGCGGAAAACATGGTATAATCCTGGCCGTGATCGGGACCAGAGCCACGTGTGTTTGCTCTCGCCCGGCCAGTGTGATTGGAAAACAGAAGACAACTGGCCGTGTCCACTGTCCGTGCCGTTGAATTATCCCCATATCCCTCCCGTCTCGTTTGCATCACGATTCGCCGGGATAAACAGCTCCATGTGAAAACAGCGTCCTGCCAAACAGCCTACTTCACTCTTCATTACGTCTCCGAGGTTTTAGCACGTTCTCCCGCCGTCGACACATAACGTCTTTCTCTCCTCCCCTGAACGACAGTTGGAAACTCCCCCCCCCCCCCCGCTCTTCCCTCGCCCCTCGCGTCGTCTTCGTCACGCAATAGAATTTATCTCGGCGGAAGACTGAGAAACAGGGCGGAAAAAGGGTTTGAAAAATATAGGAGTTGAGACATAACGACTGCGTAAGCGAAATGTTCGAACATTTTTCGCAGCCGCTCGCTGTAACTTACTTCGGAGGAAGCGACTTTCTTGAAAACATGGAGCTTTTGTTTATCCGGAGTCCTGCCTGAGAATGCGTCGGGATAACTTGAGGCGACGCTGCCAATGCGTCGGACGATCTTAACGCGACGTTGCCAATGCCTCGGGATAACTTGAAGCGACGTTGCCAATGCGTCGGGATAACTTGAGGCGACGTTGCCAATGCGTCGGGAGAACTTGAGGCGACGCTGCCGATGCCTCGGGAGAACTTGAGGCGACGTTGCCAATGCGTCGGGAGAACTTGAGGCGTTGTTGCCGATGCCTCGGGAGAACTTGAGGCGACGTTGCCGATGCCTCGTCGGAATAAACTCCGCAAATCCGCGATCACGTGACGCGAAAGCCCCGCACGGGGATCGAACAGTGAAAACCGAGCTTATGGTGTTAATCCCTGGCAGTGGCTTTTGCCCGACAACTTATACAAGTTCAGAGAGCGAAACCAAACCTCTGAAACTAAACTTGCGTACTTACGAACACCGCAATTCTGCGACCTTTCCGACCGCAGATTAGCAATTTGTAATTATACCTATTCTTTATTTGTCGGTTATTAAGACAATTTGCTTAAAAATTAAAATTCAATCACAATCTCAAAACAACACACCCACAATTATTCACAGTAGCAATAAAGAATGTAATATGCCACAATTTTTTTTTCTTCAAATTCCAGTACCTAGGTAAGTACATTTGCAATCGAAATTTGACGTACCCATCACTCGTCCCTTTTCCAAAATCTTCCAAACCTAATCCTATTAAAATTCGACTATGCACATTCTTCCTGCTTACGTCTTCCTATTGCTAGCAATCTAGATGCAAGTCTCGTCTTTTGATGTACTAAAAGGACACAATCTACTCGCATGTGAAGTAATCAAGCGTTATTCACTTTCGTGGACTACAACTAATTGCATTGATAGAATCATCATCAAATAAACATGAAATACCTACGAGGGAAAGACAAACGACATTGCCTGTCTATTTCTGTAACTGGTATGAAATTACATATTAGATTTGAATACCTATATTTGTGTATGAATATTTTGTATTACATGACTGAATCACTAGCAAAGTAAATAAAAAGCAAAACAAACTTCCGTAAAACTAATCTGGTAAAGGAATGTTTTAATAATAAATAAAATAAATAATAAATAAAACTAAATGTGCCATTTTCAAAAGACGGTATCAATGAAATGACGTAAACGTGATTCCGATTCAATGATCCCTTGCAATAAACCGTGTCTTGTATTCAGCTATGTTAATGAAAGCTTGATCAATCCCACGCGGCGTTCGTCTGAGTGAATCTCTCCGACACAAGCGCGGCGATGCGGCAGTAAGAAGCGCCGAGAACACAACGCTATTGTGTATTGTGTTTTGATCCACCGAATGTAAATGCCGAGCCGAGAGATTTGACGGAGACGCAGCGGAGCGTCGCAATGCGCAGCTGACCAAGCGCAAGGATTAGACGCAACGCAAGAGAACAGCCCGGATTACTGCGGGTGTTAATCAGAAGTGGGTCTTATTGCCTGATAATGTGTTGGAATGGAGTTGAATCTGAGGAGACAGATACAAATAACAACCACACATTATTTGTAACGCCGCTCTGCAGTATAGTGGAGCTGCGTTGCGTTTGCTTTTTGCTTTTCTTCTTGTAACATCACAAACGCAAAGCGCTCTTGTGGATTCATTTGTTTTAGTTCTAAAAGTTATTCAGTTTGCACGAACTTCTTTTGTCCTACATTAGTACAATAAGATCTACAGTATCTTCAACTTAAAACAATTTTTCAATAAAAGCAAAGAAAATATAATTCTTTCAGTCTTGAGTAGGCAACTTTGCGTATTGAATGATTAAGTTACTAGATACCCCTAGAGGGAAAAAATCGTGTTTTTGAACTTACACCCATTTTTAATGCTGCTATTGGTTCTCTTAAGCAAAACGAGAGATAAAACTAAAAAGAAATTTAAAAAATTTAATTAATTATTTTTAATTAATTTTTAATTACAAATATAATGGTATGCTCTTAACATGGATTGCTACGGTTGTGGTCAAGCTAGACTAATTTTTTAAACTGAATTGTAATCAGTACACATATGCAAATGTTCTGTGAGACCTAATTTGTTAAAATTGGTACCAGACAATTTAAAAAAAATCTTAAAATTTGGCGAATCAATTTACAGTTTTTTTGTTATACAAAAACATACAATTGATTTTTTATTAATTTATCAGAAAAAGAAACACAATTTTTGGGCTCTACAGAACATGATCATTTGTCCACTCTGAAGAACAAAAAAAAATGATGATTCTAACTCGAAATTTGGTATAGTTTTCTCATGTTAGAAGTTGATAGTAATGTACTAAAATACAGTTTTGAGTAAATAACAGTTAAACTACACACTACACTGTTCTAGCCATCGAATTGACTAGTTTCATACGTAGTGCCTTCTACAGCGGTGTTCTTGTCGAAAAGCATTGTACAAAACGCGTAGATATATGCACCAATTCCATTTTAGAAATTCTAAATTTTTCCGGGCCTACAAGGCCCGGACTCACTTTTTCCTAGGGGGTTCACCCCCCCAGTCCCCCCATATTATTCGCTAACAAATGAACAATTTTTCGGCAGAGGATGTAATACTAAATAATTAATTGTAAAATAACCACAAGTCCAATCTGCTCCTGCAGTGCGATTGTATAACTTCTTAGCCGAGATAATGGATCGTTATCGATACCAATTGATGAAAGTAATTTAGCTTATCAGAAGGTAAAGCAATTCAAAGTGCGTAAAGTCGACTTCCTGAGATAAATAATGTAATTATATTTCATTATCCTCGTAGGTTTTGCACAATTAAATGATTAACAATGATATTAATAGTTTACTTTTTTCAATTGGTATAGATAACGATCATTATCTCGGCTAAGAAGTTGTACAATCGCCCTGCTGGGTTGTTTTAAAACAAAGATGACAAAACAATTAATAATATAGTGTATAAATATGAAAATGTAATATTTTGGGAAGTTCTTGAATTTCTAGGGGTATCTAGTACCTTAATGAAGAACAAAAGAAGCTCGTGCAAACTATGACTTCAAATATTACTTCAAGTGTAGGTAAGTATTTCAACTCTGGAGTTACAAAAACCTACTTCTTAGTTCTTAGTATTTACCACGTGATGCTGCAATCTCGAGGCAAATCCAGAAATTATCTCGATGGCTCAAGATTCTAAAAGGAATCACAATCAGTTTGTTAGAATAAAATAGAGGCCACTTCAGACTAGAAACTTCCGCTGGTTCTGCACATGCGCAGAGTCACTTCATCACCAAAGTGATTCTGCGCACGAGCAGAACGAGCAATAGATAACTTTATTTTAGAATTGGTTTAGAATACTAATCACAATACTACTAATATAATGTCTGGATCGGTCAATTGAATTAGTAATTGCGAAACTTGGTTATTTTTTTCAAATGCATGTCAAAAAGATGCTATGATAAGAGATTGTTGTGAACTGGCAGAATACTGTTTGCTATCGGAGAGATCTTCTTGAGATGAGTTTTGTCTGATTAAGAATTAAACTGTATTTAAAATCCGATCCGCCGGAGAAATAAATCCTCGATCATAACTTCCCTGGAAAACACGGGTTTAACAATAAATTGGCCAGAAGAAGGAAGACTAAGCATTTTTTATACGTGCAATTCGTTTGAGCTCAAAGCCGTGCTATCAAATAAGACGAATGGCCTCTACAGATCTCTAATCCACGTTCCTCTTCATCCCTTTTAGTATCGTTCATATTCCCTTCGCTCTCGCTCCCTCACATTCGTCATCTAATCTCCCTCTCTCTCTAAGAGTAATCCGCGTGTACGCTTTTCCCTCGGAAAAGTTGTATGCCTTTTGTGTTTTCCATTTTCCCAATCACAGCAAGTCAAACCACCTGTGCACGTTGTGTCGGGGGTGGGGGGGGGGCTCCCTGGGGGTGGGGGGGCACCGGAAGTTTCGGTTCAACTTCGGACGTCTCAAGTAAGTGACTTATTATCCGAGTTACATTCAAGAAGGAAAGAAGCACTTCATATACACAGGACAGAAGTTATAGAAACTTGATTTGCATTAACACAAGCGGCTGCATTATTGTCTGAATCTCAATGTGCTTACTGAAATAAAGTTCAAGGTAGGTACCTACACCTAGGTATATGAAATAGCATTCAGAAACATCTGTTTGATTATAAGGCTAGATTCACAAAAAGTTGTCTCGTTTGATTGAATACCAAAACAAGTTAATTGAAAGATAGTACATATTAACATCAACCTTTTTGTCAATATATCCCCTGGTTATTAGAATTTCCACAGCTTTGATTTGATTAATTAAGTATTTATCGTGTATAAACAATGTGATATAAATATGACTGGACCACTTTAAAATACTACCTGCTTAAATACTACCAAGTGTGCCCCGCTTTTTACACCATTTCCCATACCTACAGTACGGTGCTCCTATGACATTTATGTGTGTTCTTACGAGCTACTGCTGAATAACAGACGTGGCAGGACCAGGATTCGCTTTCATGAGCTAACTAGATTATTTTTAATCATGGTCTCTATTGATTCAAAGTAATTACTTTTAATCTCTTATATTATTTTATTCAATTTCTACAACGGCCAATTAATTTGCAATTATTCTGTATGATTGTGATCAATTAGATTAGCTGCCATATTGAATACCTATCCATTTTTTTTGTCGTTAGAATATTATAATGTACATATAGCGCAAATATTTAATATAAACAATTTTTGCATCCAAAAGCAAGAGCATAAAATCGGTGGTGCTTCGTTTAACAATTCATTTATGTAATAGTTTTATGCACTGGAGGTGGGTTTTCTACATGATCCGATAATAGATTGGTCCGATGCCCTCGTATTTTAGGAGCGAATTGAAAACTGTAATCACGGTGTAAGCCTCTCCCATTTTATACTTCGTGCATTCACAAAACTACATAAATTGGTCTGTAATTTGAGGTTCGAGTCTGGCGAGCTATTAGCCCCACTCCTGACAGATAACAATCTGATTTTGATAAAGAGTCTCTATCCATGCTTCTCCAGCCGCTTCTAACCACGCTTCACGTTCAAACGAGCTTCGTTCCGAAGTATAAATTGGATTGGCGTTTTCAACACAAACTGGCTTTAGATTCGAATAAAACTTCATCACATGCAATGCGAGACAAAAATAACGAGACATGCAACGAAGAAAAGAAGAAGGAAAGAAGACGAAGAGGAAAACGGACGGATAATCTTGTATTCTCGTAATGAAAGCTTCAATGGAATTCTAATAAAATACAGGACTTGAATTATTTTCGGAGGGAATTCACAATCAATTTCTGTTTATTTTGGTATTAATGATATTAAAATGGCAATGCTAAAATTCCTTACACAAAACAATAAACAAAACAATAGAGAAGCAAATTCGCGTTCTCCACTTAGCATGCTGAGGGAAAATCAGGAAAAACAGAACAGTTGTATTTCCAATACAAATAGCCGGACTCGATTGTTATTGACCTACGTTTTGAAAGGGAAGTTTATTTAACTCTATGTTTGATGTACATGATGGAGAAATAAAGCAATTACATGTAACTCGAAACTGAATTGTTTTGGAAGGCGAGTCTACTTCTGGGCAAGTATTCTGGAACGGAATGGATAAGTTAAAAGGTAATATTAAGTAAGTTCAGAGGGTTTTATTCCCGAGTCTTGACCACTCTTGTTCCTCTTCAGAATCTCAAAAACTTATCCAGCCTAAACGAATTCTACTCGAAGTCTCATCCCGAATAATTTCCCAAGATCCCTTCAAATTACACATTTCCATAATCTAATCCCGCGCTCTTGCAAAGTCCTCCTCAAGAAACAAATCGTCTATAAGCGACTTCTCCTCATTGCCGTTATTTTATTTGTGAAACTAGCTCGAAATTATCCTCTCTCTCTTGCAGTCAATCGCTCGGAAAATGTCAGCAATATTTCTAGTTTACTGCTCCGGTGGGGAAGCGCCCCCCCCCCCCCCTCGCCCCACACTCGCGTCTAAGTGAGCAAAGCCCCGAGAAGAGGTTGCATTTCAAAACGCTGAGTTGCTAACGTCGGTGGTTTTGAGATCTATCTGACCCACCCCCTTGCCCAACAACCCTCTGACGTTTATACGTCGCCGAAGAGAAGATTAGATAATGTTCGAATGAAAGAAAGGATAAAAGAGCTTTGGCCGCAGTTAGAAGACAGTGTTGCCGAATGAGGTTCTTTTCTACCATTCTCTTGGAATGTATTTACAACTGATGAACCCAACTTGGCAACTGCTCTAGTCGTTCTATGTAAAAGCTCCATATGAAACTCGGTGCTCGCGTCTCTGTTTTTATCTGTGTTCCTCGCATTATAGGTCAAAGGAAGCCAACGTTTTCACAAAAGATCCATTACTACTGAGTAGCATATTGATATCTAGCAAGATCAGTCTCTTGGATTAACTGAAAAATAGATTGATAGTTTCCACTCCGCTTCAGGGGATCGAACCCGAACCTGAACCCGTAAACGATCGGGTTCGATGCCCTGCTCCGCTTTGCTAATGGACAACTGACGAGTGACGTCACGTCCCTCCCTGCATTTCATAGCTCAGTTATCAACCCGATCATTCAGCTCAGTCCGTTATACAAATTCAGAATTAGTAATTCCACAGAGTCTCAAACGATTTAATTGAATCATATTTACTCAATGCATCAGCTGCATAATTCCTGTAAGATGAAAGCAGTGGTTGCACTGACCGACAGAGCCGGCGAGGAGGGCGATAATGTATACAGCGTTGCCGGATCTAAGCCGGTGATAATTGGAACGAATGGCAGCTTGTGTAAGCCGCGTGAAACTATGACGTCACGCCAGTGTTGCCATGTTCATTCAGATTGCAGTCGGATTCCCTCTTTTGCTTTTAATTAGCATTACAGTTGCTTTATTTAAAGTGAGTGTAAACGTAATAGTCCAAAGCATTGTGCTCCTACAAACTACTTATTTCGCTTCATGCAATGAAGACCAAAGCTTCTTCAGTGTGCAACAAATGTCCCCAACATTGAAGAAATGTAAATGCATTACATTTAAATTCTAAACAATGATTTGATTGCTAAAAGTACAGCTTATAAAATAAACACATCCAACTTCTAATGAACACATCTAAATTAAATGAAACACTCTTTGATGAACCAATCAAGCAAAACACTGTGATAGATCATGAATTATTTAATTAATAATCAACACTCATATTCAAGCCAGGTTAGATCTGTTACGGCCGGTCTTACAATACTCTGCAACATTTTAAACAGTCGATTAGCACTA
Source organism: Leuctra nigra (assembly GCA_934045905.1). Taxonomy (NCBI): domain Eukaryota; kingdom Metazoa; phylum Arthropoda; class Insecta; order Plecoptera; family Leuctridae; genus Leuctra; species Leuctra nigra. The sequence goes on along the minus strand of OW203764.1, from coordinate 264,712 downwards.
TTGCCATGGCAACAACCAATGACATTCCTTGAATGACCGGTTAAACCCAACTACTGGCTTTTAGCAGGGTATTGAAAAACTTGGCCTTAGAGTTATTTTTATATTATACCGGGTGGCGCAAAAAAATCCCCTTGTTTGAGAGGTCACTGCATCAAAAATATAAAAGATAAAAGGCTGAAACTTTCACATGTAATAGAAAAAATATGAAAATTTAATACATGCAATTTTCAGAAATATTCGAGTAATGCGAAAAAATTCACATGCATTTAAATGAAGACGTTGAAAATCGTTTATACCAGCGTTTAAATAGCACCGAGCTTAAACAAGAACCAGAAGCTTGTTAAATAGAATCGCCTGTTTTAAACATAAGTAAGTTTGCTTTGATTAAAATTCGACATAAAAATTAGGGATGGAGCGAACTTGGATTTTGATATCGACTATCGATATCATTTATATATCGATATATATCGATATATCGATATATTGAAATATTGAAATATCGAAATATCGATATATTGAAATATCGAAGTATCGATATATCGATATATTGAAATATCGAAATATCGAAATATTGATATGGAAATAATATTTAGATGTATAGGTATAGAAATATTGATATATCGTATGAATGTATTAAATTGCTCCTAAAACTGCTAGGAATTGCAAAAGAAAATGTAAAAAGAAATAACACAGCCGTTCCAAAATATAGGGTCACCGGCCAGATAAGAAAGAAAATGTGAATAATCTGAGAAATTGTCCATAAATCTTGTAAACGCTGCACTGCAAATATGAATTATTTTGCCATAGTAGGTATAAACTTCAATTAAGAACATAATTGTATCATGCGGTAAGGCTTCAATGTATCGATATTTCAATATATCGATATTTCAATATTTCGATATTTCAATATATCGATATTTCGATATTTCAATATTTCGATATTTCGATATTTCAATATTTCGATATTTCAATATTTCAATATATCGATATATCGATATTTCAATATATCGATATTCAATATATACAGGTATCGATATTTCGATATTTTTTTGATATCGATATATATCGATATATCGATATTTTCTCCATCCCTAATAAAAATTACTCCATTTAGTAAAGCATGTATGTATCTTATAGATACCTATGTGGTTTCAAGAAGATTTATGGAGGGAAAAGTTATTGTGACTGAATTTCAAACGATGAATTGGAAATGTTAGATTAGATTATTATTGTTTAACGGCGCGTCAACGACGAGGTTATATTGCGCACATTAATTTTTGCATTTAACTTTGTTGATAATAAGTGGAGGTCATCGGGAGGGGTCGACCTAACTGGCCCGATCCGGGGGAGTCCAGCACTGGTGGAAAGGCCAGGCCGGACTGGGGACGGACCGGGGGGGGGGGGGGGGGGGAGGGGAGGCTTCTGGCCGGTGGGACTCGATTTCAGGGGGATCACCATCTCGAGGGGGGAGGCCGGCCCGAGGGGACCGCAAATTCAAGGGAGGGCATGGGACTAGGTCGACCCTGGACTGCACTTGGTTGGGACCAACTCGCTATGCGAGCCGGTCCCTTAAGCCCCACCACCGTGTCAAGGTGGCAGTCCATTGGTGAGGTTGAAAAGTTACATAAATGTATGTTCATTTATAAATTCATAAATAAACATAAATTCACCTCATTTCTACAAAGTAGAACTCCAAATCAATTCATCAATCATGTTAATTTCGTCTTGTTTAATCTGTCTTTTCGACTGTAACTCTATAAGTCATTTGTAACTTTTTTTTCCTAAAGAGTGAATGTGTTTTAAACATTTCACATATTAAATTATGATATGCTTTCTAATATGTGTACAAATTTCAGAATCTAAAACTACTTAAACTTAGAGACTATTTTCTATAATAGTTTCGATATAGTGACCTCTCAATCAGGAGGATTTTTTGCGCCCCCCGGTATATTTTATTATTTTAAGAAATAATATTAAATATGTCTAATACCTAGTTTATTATGAAGTTAGGATATAAATAATGTTTTAAAGTCCCTATAGCCCACACTCTGACCTAACAATACTGCTTTTAAGAATGAACTTACGCTTGCAATATGATCGAGACAATGTTTCTCGAGAGACTTCTTCCTCAACACATTCATCTCCTCGGGCTCTTGGAAGCCAATTAATCATTTGTTCATGCGGCTCGTCTTCCGGTTCCGGTGCGTGGCGCGTGCGCACTGCACGCCGAGACACGCGAGACACAGAGAGAGAGAGAGAGAGAGAGAGAGAGAGTCACGTGACTGCAAGAGGTAAACTTTCAGTAACAAAAGCTCTTCGATTGCCAATAGAACGCGTTTAAGACACGGAGAAGCAATAGGTTCAGAAAACTTGGGGTATTAGTGAGTTACAAAATGAAGACTTGAAACAAACTAAATGCATTACAGTCGCTGGGATTCCGATTAGATTTTCACCATCTTCTGTTTAAAAACTATCATGCATTCATAATAGAAGCTTGCACGAACTTCTTTTGTTCCAAGTCAACAACGTTCTCTTTACTTTGATTTCATGTTTTGACACAGACGTTCTTGACACTTTTGTGGCTAAAATCACCAATACCTCTCCAAGGAAGTTAAAGTGGAATTATTTTACTGCACAAACCTTACTTCAGATTACTAAATTTTTTAGGCAATATGCCACTTTATTCCAAAAATTTGTTTTTTTAGAACAAGTGGAAAATGTATGGTTTTAAACATGCAAAAATTGTTAAATTATAAAATAATAATAATATTATATCTAAGGAAAAAGTCATTTGTTTAAAAAAGACCTACCATCTACTTTTCCGAAATCACTTTCTGTCCTTCAAAAATGAGACTGCTGATACCATAATATTGTCATTTTATAAATTGTACCTAACAATTAGTTAATTGATGTGCTCATGACGTAACTTACATTGCAGTTGATAAGAGTGTTTCTATATTTTGCTCTAAAATGTTTTACAATATAATCTCTTAGCTCGCGTAACGAACAAACAAGTTGAACGATCTTCCTGTGCAAATGTTTGCGTCTGTAGGCGCGTGCAACAAACAAGGAACAAACAAAAGTAAAACATCAAGTTTTGCCGTGTCTTCTCGCAGGAAGATTGATCGCGTCTCGGTAATAATATGTACCCAGCGCTCTCGCATATCACGAGATATCAGAGATATCGCATTAATATCCCAGCGCACACACAGCGTCAGTCCAGAGACCTTGCATACATTCCATTCCAGAGACCGTGCACGGCCCATGATGTTACAAGGCAAGGTGCATACATTCCATTCCAGAGACCGTGCACGGCCCATGATGTTACAAGGCAAGGTGCCTACCAGTCTAGAGACCTTGCACGGCCCATAATGTTTCAGTCAAGGTGCATACATTTCAGTCTAGAGACCGTGCACGGCCCATGATGTTACAAGGCAAGGTGCATACATTCCATTCCAGAGACCGTGCACGGCCCATGATGTTACAAGGCAAGGTGCATACATTCCATTCCAGAGACCGTGCACGGCCCATGATGTTACAAGGCAAGGTGCCTACCAGTCTAGAGACCTTGCACGGCCCATAATGTTTCAGTCAAGGTGCATACATTTCAGTCTAGAGACCGTGCACGGCCCATGATGTTACAAGGCAAGGTGCATACATTCCATTCCAGAGACCGTGCACGGCCCATGATGTTACAAGGCAAGGTGCATACATTCCATTCCAGAGACCGTGCACGGCCCATGATGTTACAAGGCAAGGTGCCTACCAGTCTAGAGACCTTGCACGGCCCATAATGTTTCAGTCAAGGTGCATACATTTCAGTCTAGAGACCGTGCACGGCCCATGATGTTACAAGGCAAGGTGCCTACTAGTCTAGAGACCTTGCACGGTCCATTGTTTCAGTCAAGGTGCATACATTTCAGTCTAGAGACCGTGCACGGCCCATGATGTTATAAGGCAAGGTGTGTCATTTCTAGATAGAATATTTTCAGTTTCACACGTATTTTGAAGTTAGCTACAATGTTTTAAACCACGAAAGAATAATAATAATATGTCGGTTGCATTATTTTTGAATCAGTTAATTTTGTAAAATAAAGTAGTTGTGATTCTGGAATTGATATTCATATAGTTTTCCAATTTCAGCTTGTTTAGAGGAACGGTCAGACCCGTACAGTGTGAACAATCGAACAAAAAGCATAATACTAGAGATGTTCAGTATACTAGATGAGAGCTAAAAGTGTATAATGGCCAATCAAACAAAATTAATCAAACATTTTGAAAAGAACACGGTACGAAGTCACCCAGAAAATCTATTGGACTAGAATACGCAAGAGGAGAGCAAAGTGAAACAAATTAAACTCAAACAACAATGAATAATAACAAGGATAAAAGCAACTAGATATGTTCACTTCATCTCTGTCCCTCATCAAACATCTCCTAACGCCTGTGCTGTGCAAGTGATGTGTTAACTTAACACGCTAAAGACGCTGCAACGACTCTACTTCTGCTTGATGACGTCATGGAGCGGGGTACGTCGCTGATTATGCACACTTCATCCCGAGGAGATAGTCCCGGCATTATCTCTCTCGCTCCCCTTGCCCCGCCATTAGCTTCTCTCTCGCTCCCCTTGTCTGATGCGATATGATCATTAGCGAGCTGAAAACAACCACGTCATTATCGCCGATTACTCCCGCATTATCGGATGTGTCGGTTAACAGACTCGGGACTCGATCCAGGTCGTCCAGAAGCCGTCTTGGGAAGTCCTAAAGACAGTCAAATTAAGGATAATACTCGAAATAAATAAATGCGTTAAATACTATAATGGTTTTCAAACTTTGGACGGCAGGAATTATTACCTACAATTTCTAGTTTCTTTGGGATATTTCTTCCTGTTTTTTTATTTTATAATGCCCACAGTTTCACTCCATTTCGGAATCTTCTTCAGGACAAAGTTTTAAGATTTTTTTGTAGAAACTGTTGGCATTATAAAATAATAAAACACGGTGAAATATCCTGAAGAAAGTGATATAAATGCATTATTATGATATGTTTGACCTTTTCAGAGGAAAAATGATTGCCACTTCTGATATTTTTGGTAATTTCTATTGATAGTAATTTTCGTTATTCTAGAAATGTATTTAAAAAAAGAGTTTAAGGAACACAATTTTTTATGCTTTAATCTGTTGAAAACGCAGCAAAATGCTCTGAATTGAGTTTAAATGTCCCCACCTTGTCTGCTGTGCTCATTAGCCTCATTGTCACACACATAATCAGATGTGTCGTTTAGCAGGATTAATCCAGTGTAAACCCAAGCAGAGATTTACGTCGTTCGAATTCATACATTTATAATCGCTCTGAAATGTGCACAGAATTAAACATATCGTTATGTGCTTTTCAACACATTACCATGGATAAACTAGAAGATAAATTTATTTACGGCTTATTATTAACTGTTAAGTATTAATTAATTAGTGTGGCAATTTACACAGAGTTCAGTAGCTATAAACTAGAGTGAATGTAGCCGTGGCAACAACCAATCAGCACGCTCGGCTTGAAGCAATAAAACTCTCTCACATAACCGATAATATTGCAATCAGAATTGTGAATGGGATCGTCGAGGAGTTTGAATGTGAATTCATTCTCTTCAATGACAGCTCGTAGCTCTTCAAGATCGTCAACAGGAGAGAGAATCTTCCGCCTTTTCAGTGTTTTCCGAGTCGTTTGATCGACTCGAGCTGTGTTCTGATGCTCGGCATGACTTTCCGTCGGGTAAGTTGGAGCGGGTTTTACAAGAATAAGTTCCAGCGTATTCACCAAGTCATGAGTATTGTCTTGAGTCAAGTCTTCAATAGTGTAGGTGACGAGAAAAAAAAACAATAATTACTCTATATTAAGAAGTCTAGATCGTTGCGCAACCATCTAGACTTCTTACTCTATTCAATGAACTTCTTTTGTTTTACAACAGCTATGAAAACAAAACCCGATGGCGGACATTATGTTGGCGCGTTGACGCTAGATTAACTATATTCTATAGTCCGTACAAATATTTAAACGTCGGAAAGCGATCATAAAAAAGTAATATTTCTAGTTAAAAAATGTATGGCCGATTTTCGACTGCATCTTAGAGTATTATTTATTTACATTATGCATTTTAATGCAATTGATATAATTGACTGAGAGTGAGAAATGTATTTTAATAAGAGCCAGAAAAATCCCACCTGCTACAAAACGTCGAGTAGGTATTCCATTTCCACAAACACCAACGGAAAGAATCAGAGCAATATTACTGAGTCTGAGGCATAAAAACACACAGGCAAATGTCTGAGAACGTCGTTTCCATTCCCTGCAAATCGAAGTCCCGTCTCAACTGTAGTTTAACAGAAAGTCGCCAATCTCCAGGCTATCGACAACACAAGTATCATATCCACCAGCAGCGATTGTGCCCTTTAGAAAAGCGTGACTTTTAAGATCCGAACTGCTCTGGTGGGAATATCAAGCCAAGATACAAACCGAACACCTTTCATACAAAGAAATCGCTTTCAAGAAACGCGCCTATTTTGATAAACAGTTGATAAGTTCATGGTTGTTGGATTTGACGAGCCCTTTAGCTCAATGGCTGGGGGAGGAAAAGCTTTTCAAGGAAAATACTACTTTACTTCTGAGCGGTAAACGAAACGTGAATGTCAAGCTCACTTGAACGTTCTCGAAATCCCTAAAACAAATACTTGGATAAAAAGCCGGGGAGATTTCCAGTCTCTCGGGAGCATTTGCATGTCTTGAAACCATTTACCAGGACTTAGGAGTCAAATCTCAGCTCAACTAACAGCTCCAACTCCAAATACATCTTCTACTTGCTTGCACTAGATATTAAGTAAGTAATTGAAAATTTTTTTCATTTATCAATACGTTGGTATCCAAGGAAATGATCGGATCATGATCGGGGGTCCAACTCTCTAGGACATAAGGTTTTATCAGGAGTTTATTAAATAATGTTAAAAATATAATACCTACCTATGAATTACAAGAAAATATTAATACGAGAAATACGTCAATAATACGTGAATATATATTTATTAACTTAAATTAATTAAAAACATAAACATAAACATAAACATAAACATTAACATAAAAATCCAAAACTCTTGAATACCTTTCTTATCGTAAGTTATCTTATGTTTGAAGCAGGTTGAATGAAGTTTGGTACAAATTAAAGGGCGTTTTATATTTTTAAAATCACACTTTTTTAACAATAAATAATTAACAATAATAACACAACAGAACTAAACAACAAGGTTACATGTCTGGTATTATTCTTCCTCCCATTTATTCTCCCAGCCCTCACTGCCGGGTCCAGAAGGCCCTCGGGCCCCTTTGTTTCCCTTCGCACCATCCCGACCATCCGCCCCATCCGACCCAGCCGGGCCCGCCGGGCCTGTGGCGCCCGCAGACCCTTTGCTCCCTTTCGGTCCCGCCATTCCAGAGGCCCCATCCGCCCCATTGCGACCAGGGGGGCCCTTAGGCCCATGATGTCCGTGTGGGCCCTTTTCCCCCTTCGCACCGTTATCGCCGTCATCGCCCTTATCGCCCGTGTCGCCCTTGTCACCAGACGGGCCCTTCTCGCCCTTCTTCTGCCACTTATCATGGTGATGGGAGACCACGTTGTCGCCCGGCTCCCCTTTAGACCCTTTAGTACTTGGTCCATCCGCCCCTCTTCCTCCTGGCTCCCCTTTAGCCCCGGAGCTCCCGTGGGACCCATGTCCGTGGCCGTGATCCCCCGGGTCCCCTTTAGGCCCCTTGTCTCCTACTGGCCCCGTATCCCCCTTGGAGCCGTCACTCCCGCCGTCCCCTTTCTCTCCATGATGGTGGTGGTGATATTGCATCTTGCCTGGAGGTCCCGTGTCCCCTCCGTCGCCCTTCCCGCCCTTGTCCCCCGCGTTGCCCTTGGGCCCCGGCTCCCCCTTGGCGCCCTGATGCCCGTGGCTGCGTGACCCTTTAGGTCCCGCGGCCCCCGTGTCCCCCGCGCTCCCCTTGCCCCCCTTGGCCCCGTCGTCCCCGGGGGGGCCCGCGGGCCCGCTGACCTCCCACTCGCCCCCGCCTCGCGCCGTGACGTCATCGGCCATGTGCGCGACGAGGCGGCGCACGTACTTCTCGATGGGCGTCTTGAGGAAGTCGGTGAGCTCGAGGCGCGGCTGGGCGACGCCCTGGACGCGATGCCGACGCTTGGCGAGCTCGGCGAGGGGCAGCGCGGCGCCCGACGTCGGGTCGACGAGGCGGACGAGCTTGGACAGGTCCACGCCGGCGAGGTCGACGCCGGAGAACGCGCGGCTGGGCGACGCCGACGTCAGAGCGGCGACGACGGCGCGCGTGATCGCCGACACCGAGTCGCTGGAAGCAGACGCTCGGCTCACACGACCAGTCATAGTTCCAGGGGTGGACCATAAGTAAATTTAGTTCAATAATAATCAAAATTTCATATCAAATTTCATATCCTCCTATCAAAATTTTAGAGAAATCGAAGAATAGTTCTGCTAAGAAATCAATTTATTTAAAAGTCAGAAATGCTTTTAAACCCTTAAAATCCAATACAGAAATTCGAAATCGGACTGGGAGGCCCTTCATTAGTCTCCTAATTGTTTTATGTATACGCATGTTGTGGAAATGATGTCCTGTCAGAGCTCTACTGTCTTGTACATTGTGTTGCGCCCTCTCTTCATGAGCCTGTCTGAACATTGCGCCGTCTACATACCTGTCCTGTCTGGCCGCCGCTTGAGGCTGGTTGGGATACGCCGCGCTGGAGGCGATCAACAGCACGGACAGTGACGTCATCAACACCTGGGACAAGAAACAGTAACAAGTTTATCAGCGCCATTCATCGTGCATCAATTTAGATTCCGAAATCTTCGAATTCATCCCCGATTTGATCGATTGTAGTACTTGTTGTTAGTTTGATCTGTTGTTAGGTGTGAGCTCCAATTATTTCCGTGAGTTAAGCTAATTGGAGAATTTTGTTAAAATAATGAAGATAAACAGGTGTCACAGCTCCATAAAAATGTCAGATTCGTTATTCGAAAGAACTTCAAACACCACTGAAACATTTAAGATGATCTTCAGGTTATTATTGAAGCTGACATAAAGTATGTTCTCAATTGATTTGTCGACTTGTACTTGTAATTAGTTCAGTAATAGTTAGTTCATGTGCATGTTACATATTAGCATGGTGGCATATTAGTGATGACTAGGAAAACGCTCTGTGTAATGCGTTGACAAGCGAGCACCAGTACGTGCTCACAAACATCGAAACGAAATTCCATGAATCACATAAATCATACGCAATACCTACCTACGAACCAACTGAAATCATAGAACGTTTGTTTTTATATAAAACAGCGAATTTAATTGTAAACACACTTTTATTTATCAACATATAGGTATCTAGTGGAGCGGTCGCTCCACTCAGCCAAGTCTTACCGTACACTTACAGTCACTCAACATACCGTAAATGCCTATATAAACTGAGGAGCAGACCAACTACTTTTACTGTAAGCAACAACATGGCATTTTCGGCCTACTGGATCTCAACAATGGAAAATCTCTCATTGTTGTAAAATGTCTTAATTTTGAGCTATGGCCCACCTGACAACATATACATCACGCGACAACAACCAGTCATGCCGTTTACGACCTAGCGGACAGTGAAAATCGTGAAATTACACCGCTTTCTTCTTCAGATGATGATGATGATGATGATGATGATTCTGATGATTCCCGAAAAAGTTGCTATCACCGCCACAGCCTAAACGGCTGAACCGATCAACCTGAAATTTTTACCACATATGCACTTTTGGCGTCTGATGATACCTTGCCCCTTGTGATTTTTTGTGCCGCCATTTTTAAACCGGAAGTGACGTCATATCTCAAAAACGTCTGGACCGATTAGAACGAAATTAGCGCCATTCGATTTAGATGGTCATCTTTATGAAGTATCAATAACAAAAAATTATTTTCTTATTTTCTAAACCGGAAGTGACGTCATAAATACGCAATATTTAACTTATTTCAACAAATTATACTTAAAATACGTACATAATTAACTTACATTGTAATATAGACAATACAATTTATACATTCAAGGTTGCAGTGTTCTCGACCGCCATTTCTGAAACCGGAAGTGACGTCATATATCTAAAACGCCTGTACCGATTGCAACTGAACTAGCTCCTGCGTATTCATTCTACTATTTAATTGAAAAATCAATTGGGAAAAATGAATAAACAAATTAACGGTACCGGAAATGGCGGTAGGAACCACTAAATGAAACCGGAAGTGACGTCATATATTACAAACGGCATGACCGATTTTACGGAAATATAGGGATTATGAATTCAGATGGTCGTTCATGAAGTATCAACTAGATAAAACTAGATTGTATTCTTATTACCTATACCGGAAATGACGTCATAAATATGATAATTGATGAATTACGTCATAAATATGTTAAATGACATTAAATTCACCACTTTATACTTTTAAATAGATATTAGTAAACGTACATTGTGAATAATTATAAATTCAAGGTTGCAGTGTTCTCGGCCGCCATTCCTGAAACCGGAAGTGACGTAATATATCTAAAACGCCTGTACCGTTTGCAACTGAACTAGCTCCTGCGTATTCATTCTGCAATTTTTTTTGAAACTCAATTGTGAAAAATGAATAAACAAATTAACGGTACCGGAAATGGCGGCAGGAACCACTAAATGAAACCGGTAGTGACGTCATATATTACAAACGGCAAGACCGATTTTACGGAAATATAGGGATTATGAATTCAGATGGTCGTTCATAAAGTATCAACTAGATTGTTTTCCTATTACCTATACCGGAAATGACGTCATAAATATGCTAAATGACGTCATAAATATGATAATTGACACTAAATTCACCACTTTATACTTTTAAATCGATATTTAGTAAACCTACTTTGTAAATAATTATAAATTCAAGGTTGCAGTGTTCTCGGCCGCCATTTTTAAAACCGGAAGTGACGTCATATATTGAAAACAGCTGTACCGATTGCAACCAAATTTTGGTTATGTGTAGGACTAATAATTATGAATTGAAGACGACATTATTTTCGGCCGCCATTGTTAAAACCGGAAGTGACGTCATATATCGAAAACGGCTGTACCGATTGCAACCAAATTTTGGAAATATGGAGGACTAATAATTATGAATGAAATACGACATTTTTTTCGGCCGCCATTGTTAAAACCGGAAGTGACGTCATATCGAAAACGGCTGTACCGATTGCAACCAAATTTTGGAAATATGTAGGAATTATAATTATGGATTAAAGACGACATAATTTTTGGCCGCTATTGTTAAAACCGGAAGTAACGTCATATATCAAAAACGGCTGTACCGATAGCAGCTAAATTTTGGAAATATGTAGGACTTATAATTATGGATACAAAGACGACATTATTTTCGGCCGCCATTGGTTAAACCGGAAGTGACGTCATTTATCGAAATCGTCTGTACCGATTGCAACCAAATTGTGCAATTATGTAGGACTTATAATTATGAATTCAAGACGACATTATTTTCGGCCGCTATTTCAAAACCGGAAGTGACGTCATATATCGAAAACGGCTGGATCGATTATAATGAAACTTAAGCTATTCTTCTTGGATAATCATTTTCATCTTATTCCAAACGCAACTTTTCTTAGTAAGCAAATCGGTTGAGGCGTATTTTTTTAAAGAAATTAGTCCCTGCTCGGACATGTGCTACAAGCTGTATGAATAAACTAACAAAAGACGTGATATCCCAGAAAAAAACACTCCGTGTAAAAAAGGCAGCCAAGTCTCTTTACTTTAAAAAAATTCAACACCGAAAAGGAGTGATATCAAAAAAGGAGCCAAGTCAATGACATTTCCAAATATTTAATCGTATTTTTGAAATAAAAGAATAAACACCGAAAAATACTTTACAAAAGGACTTGGCGCATCGTTTTTTTTGAATTCATTTTTTGATTCATAATCATATGCCATTGATATACAACCGTCATTTAGAATTTTTAGAATAATAGGGAAACATCTTTCAATTACATATTATACATTCCTACTGTAAAATATTATCTATTAGAATATGTACGTACGCGATAAAACTTGTTGCCTATGTTTTCTATAAATACACAATAGTTAGTTATCTTCGTAATATTGTTTCGTGGTCAACATAATTAAGTCTCATGCGTTAAACCTTCTCATAATGAAATACATTTCTATTAATCCACATTTTATAACAAAACATTTCACAAAGTACATAGTCACATTGAATTTCTATTAAAAATTTTAACTTTATACACTTGACACTTCAAAAATATATAATAGTGTTCAAAAGACAGTTCGTAATTATTTGACAACGTTTCTTGATTTCCTTCAGTCAAGATCAAATTATGAAAAGATACCCTTCTAATATCACCATATTAACAGTGCTATAAGAATATGTATGAGCCCACTTCCAATTGTTATTTAATTCTTCCACCCTAATATTACTTATCTATTACAGCATGAAATCTTTCTACTATCGCCATTGACAAAACTATAAAATAGCCATTACTAAAAGTAGCTTGATTCATAGATACTGGTTCTAATAGAAAGAGGAAAATGTACCTACTTTAAATTTCTTTCCACTTTTAGTATTGAATGAGGTCTTTAAAAAAACGATGCGCCAAGTCCTTTTGTAAAGTATTTCTCGGTGTTTATTCTTTTATTTCAAAAATACGATTAAATATTTGGAAATGTCATTGACTTGGCTCCTTTTTTGATATCACTCCTTTTCGGTGTTGAATTTTTTTAAAGTAAAGTGACTTGGCTGCCTTTTTTACACGGAGTGTTTTTTTCTGGGATATCTATTCTATAATCAAAGACACTCTTTGCCCATCAGAATATAGTTAATCATTCGAAAAGAACGAAACAGAAGACTGACTTGAGACCATCATATCTCCCCTTTCCTAAGAAATCGTTCAAATTCTATATACATAAGTATTGACAAATTCATTCTGTACCATAATATGCCAAGAAAAAGTAGGCAAGCTGAACTAATTTTCGAGATATTTCACTTCAAAGATACAGTTTATCATGCAATTTAACATTGCAACCATTCAGAAAGGACATGCTGACATTAAAAAAAATGGTATTCAGATACTTTCCCGCCCTTAGATTTCTTTTAAAAGCTCCTATATCGTGTATCAGGTATTATATTTTATTCCTGGATGATTTACTTGCTATGTGGGTTTTACCGCTTTATTTTGACTTTTTCCCATATAAAAAGTGCAGTTTTACATGTAATTGTGTTGCCATGGTGAAACGGTCTACTAGAAATTCGTATATTTTTTTGCAAATTTGTGGAGATTTCAAGAATACCGTGATTATATTGCTTGTCCCTTTTTAAATAAACAACAACAATCCCCTTGAAAGCAACGAAACAATCAATGAATGAGTTGTATTGGCAATGTCCTACCTGCTTCGCCTTCATCGTCGTCGGCAGTGGCTGGACTCTGACGTGACAACATCATGCGGGCTGCGGTCAACCAGTTCGGCCCGACATGCGGTCAGCCCCGGGCCGGTCTCATGCGGTTGAGGTCACTGCCCACCAGAAATACATCGCTTTTGACAACATTCTGACCAGATAATAAAATTAGGTAAGAGGTACATATGACCGAAGCGATTGGGAAATGTTGCTGAGGAAGTGTGCGCCGCACTGTTCTGCGCCTAGGCTACTGGCCACTAATGAATGATGACGATGAATGGTGATGGATGGTGAGGAACGAAGGCGGGGAAGACACGGGAACTTCCCCTCGACTGAGAGACCACATCGCTAGTAGTACCGGAACTCGAACCCGGAACCATCAAGACACCGCCTGAGCCAGCTTGCATCGTCATTATCACCCTAAATAATCCCACGGTGAAGAGAATGCTTCGCTCTGGAAATGATAACGACGCTGTTGCAGAGCGTAAATGGATTTATTTAGATGAAAAACGCAATAACCGGGGAAACACACGCTTGAAGTCGCCTTACAACTTGAACAAGACGCGGTCGTGTTTTAGACGACGCGTGCCAATGTCCCACGCCGCTAATCCTCGCCTCAAGACGCGAAGATCTAACGGATGGACCAATTATTCCCAGCTTCCCGCGCCCGGATGCGATTTATGTGCAGAGATCTCGTCTTAGAAACAATGTGCAGAGAGACATTATGAAAAGTATTTCACCATGGATTGAAATTGCCACAGAGCGACGAGTTAAAGAGGCAATAAAACTTCTCCTTCTGAGAGAAGGCAGATGAGATCGCATCGTCGCGTACATTTAACACCCGCTCAGAAGAGAACTTATCACCCCCACCCTCTCGAAACCCTCCAGCGACCTAACTGACTTATACAAGATCGAAATTTACATTGATATAGACATTCAAGCAATTCCAGCTTTAACAGCTTAATTTATATTAGTTTTCTTTAGCAAGTTTGCGTGTTTTTAAATAAGAATATGGCTTTATTTTATTTTCAAAGAGGGACAATGTTTAAAATTATGTTTTAAATTTAATGAAAGAAATAAGAACGTTTTTGTTGCCTTCTCTTAAACATTTATTCAGTGTATTTTTTCATCCCCAAGGCGTGAAGATTTGTCATCGCGTGAGGATCCTTTTGAGTCTCTTCAAGACGTTTAGATAGAGACGAGAGAGAAGGAAAAGTGGAGAAAAAAGAACGGTTCAAAAGAAAACTTATCGTCGCGAAAGGAAAATAAAACGGGCGATGGGTAATCGAAGACTTCGAGACGCGTGAAGAAAAAGCGCTAATGTCTAGCGATCGCTTTCCAGCCACGGGGCCGTGTACTCTTGAAATAAATCCAAGCCCCGAGGAAAAATACCACCCTCTTAAGTGTTTTCATTGGTGACCATCACAAGGCGGCCTAAACAAACACGTGACTGAGCTGAATCAACAATGGCGGCGGAGACGGCAAAAAGCCCGGCCTATTGGATTCGTCGCTTCATGCAGAGCGTTCACATCGCAAGAAAGTGCTGTCGAGCTAACGCCAGTTCCTATAATCAACTTTTTATCATTCCAGGAGTCACCAGTGAAATGAAACTATGAAACAGTATCAATGGAGGACTTAAATTGAGTTTGCATAATCTTGATTCAGATGAAATGACGCTCGTTACGTAGAATTGAAGGCATTTATCTCGGGGGTTGCATCGGTTTATTCGGATGCGAAGTCGCGAGGTGTTTGGTTTCCACACACGTAGCCATTAGCGCCATCTATCCGCGAGATGCGCAGGATTCTTTGCTCGGGATTGCGATTCCAAGTAGGTATAAAGCATCTACTGGATTAGACAGTTACTTCGGTTCTCAACTTCATGCGAAGATCTTTTAGAGCACAGCTTTGCTTTCAGATTATCTATGAGAAAAGCAGAGTAGAACTATACATCAATTTTCCTGTGAAACCAAGAGGGCAATCTCGCTAGAAATTAATAGGTAAATGTACAGGGGTTATTGAATAATGGAGACGCTTCGCATAGTACCTATTTTTCAAAACGCACTTTCTCTAAATTACTTAATCAGGTCACACCGATCAATTTATCTCGATCTTAAAATTTAAAACACACACATTTAGCAGCGAGGACCTGGAATTTTCAGCTAAATCCTCTGATGGCTGAAAAGTTAAAATTACCCTTTGAATTGTTGAAATTTTATCATCGTATTTATCACCTTTCAAATTATCATCAGAGGAATCAAAGATTTATTGACATTATTTAGTTATTTTGAGATGATTCAGAAAGTATTAAATTTCTTATTGTCATGTCAGTAATTGTTTATATTTTGAGATGGTAACTTCGGGCATTGAGCATTTGTTTCACTGCCTTCTGGTGTCAATCCTTCCTAATAATGCGTCGCGCGCCTTGATATCAGAAACAAGAGTCACCGGGCTGCTAATTGGTCGTCCAGGTCACATGACCCTTGACCCGGTGACCTCCGCGCACGTCGCCTCCGATAAGTCCCGGCAGGCGGTGAAATGTGATTGAGATAAGCGACAAACGACGCCGAGGCCTAAGGCGTCTCGACGTCGATTACGTCACCAGATGGGATGCATTTGTATGCCAGACTCCACGGCTTCGAATCACACTTATCTCGGGTCTATACGGCGCAGACGCACACTATTATAAAGCAGACGTTTCACTATTCATGTACCTGCCTTTATGACGTCACCAAACCCCTTCCAAATCTCGGGGGTTAGAGAAAAAGCCTTCCCAAAAGTTAACGTGTTTTGGTCACTACGCTTGTATTTTCATGATTTATGCTTCTCTTTATTCACATCCTAACTGTCGGCCAAAACTTATCGACAGCATTTATGGAGCTTTAGGATCGTGTCAACCGATAGTCGATCTAGTACTTATCGACAAAGTTACAAAATCGCAGTGCAGAGATTGCAAGTACAAAATATCTACCTATTATAAAACGCATTCGATCATCTAAAAATGAAAATGCAACTATTAAAGTCACTTTATCAGGCAACTTTAAGATTTACATACAACAACCCGTTCAAATTGAATGCCCATGATATTGTATTCATAGTTTTCTTGAGAAATCCTCATTATTGACACCATCTTGGTGGCACCATTCAAAATAGCTGACATTCTGTGCATGTTTCGCGATATTTGATTTTATTGACTACCTGGGCAATTATAGATCTGGATAAATCAGTAGATAATATGAAGAGGATTGATTCACTCTCTTTACAAAATTACATGGATTTACCTCCATTAGAATAATCTGACCTGTAAACGTGCACACATAATGTCCGTCCTCGGGGGAAAACTCGTTCTTTAGCATTGCTGATGTAAAACAAAAGTTCGTGCAAGCTGTGAAGCAGGTTGGCTCAGGCGCTAGCACACCTGGTTCGATTCCCGCGGCCGTTTTCCTGACTGAGGCATTTTCTTGGTTTCCCTCAGTCGAGAGGCAAATGCTGGGAAGGTTCCCTTAATATACCACGACCGCTTGCTGCCCACCGTCCATCTCCACCCACACTTCATCACCATAATCACTAATCAGTGGCGCTGCGCAGAGTTGCAGAACAATGCAGCATGCGATTTCGATTCTCTGTCGAATAACGTAATTGTATAATAATCATACAGGAATATGAAATGTACCTACCTACAGTATTGAAATAGCCTAGGCTAAATTAGTGGTGTAAAATTTCCAAAAAATAATTTTCTTGAAATATTTCATGAAAAATTTGAAATTTTTTAAAAAGAGTGAAATATATATATATTTTTTTTAGGACTTTTAACTCAACAAAAATAGTTAAACTTTATATTTAATTGTTTCTAGACAACACACGAAATATCACCTAAGCCTTTACATTGTTTATTTATTTACTTATTTATTTATTTAGCTTGAAAGCTATTTTTCATTACAATATACATTTACAAAAAAGGAAATTCATTATAAACAAATGAAGTACATAAAATTTTAAACATTTCAATATTTTCTTCTTCTTTTACCTTTCTACCTAATCTATTATAATGTTGAATACCACATAAAATACAGATTTTTGTGTCCTTGACTTGTTTTTGTCAAGTGGTAACTGTGGTAACTGTGGACTGTGGTAACTGCAACTCTATGTCACTATAACTGTCTTTAGATGAGACACTTCACAAGTCGTCCTCAGCCTTCAATATGATAACTCTGTATTGGGAGGGGATATTCAAAAACGAGTTGAATATCTTTTCATTTCATAAAAGCAAATCTTTCCAAAGTTTTGAATTAGGTATTTCAAGTCATGCTGAAATATTTCAATTGATTTATTTCAAATTGAAATATTTCAACATTTACAACACTTGCTAAAATACAGAATTTAAAATCTAAAAAATAGTGAACACCACTAAAATAAAAGAGCCCGTAGAGTAATTTCCATCTCATTGTAAGCGACGTGAGAATGAACGACGACGCCTCCATTTCTCCAGCCGGCGTCGCTTAGTCGTCTCCGCGGCAGCGAATGTAACATCAAGCGAAGTTCAGATTCATCAAACAACACAGTGAAGTGAAATTACTCACAAGCCCTCGTCGCGATCCAAGTAGGTAGGCCGAGAGTTGTAAGTAGTCAATTAACTAAATATACTCTTCAAAGTACTTGAGAGGGGTGAGATATGAGCCTGGTTACTAGGCAACAAGGCCGTGTAACCTAGAGAGTAATCCGGACTGTTTGCACCGAGACCGCGTTCTAATTAGCAACACCCGCAGCGCCACCAGAGCAAAACCGACAAGATGAAAATAATCTGATTAGTGGGGGAATCACCCCTCGTGTTCCATGGCCAGGTTGTGTAGGTGGAGCAATATCAATTGTTTATGTTGATATAGAAGGCCGTGTCTTTTGCGGGACTGAGAAGATGGAAATTCAAATATCACAAAACAATATTCCGCCGTAGCACGATGTTCCAGAAGTGGCTAAAAGTGTTGCAATGTCTTCCGGTCCAGTTCTCTTAGAGAGATCCGACGTATAGCTTTTCAATATCTTATTAAAAATTATATTCAAACTTGTATTAATTTGCATTCATTTCATTTGGAGATAAGATTGTTAACACCGACATAGGAAACGATTTTATAAATATCACGCATCATATTAGATGAGGGAAGTAACATTGCAATTTACATACAATGGACGAGGATCGCTGACTAAAGTCGAACTTGACCAACCAAAAGGCTGAAGATATATTGAAGAATGAAGACGGAATTTGCAGGTTTACCTAATCTTTCAAGTGACGATTATGATGACGATGATGATGATGATGTTGATGATTAATTGTTATTATTGTTACAACCATTCAACATACATTATTAAGTTTTAACCATCGAATTAATTTGTTTCCGTGTAAAATCATTATAAGAGTCTAGCATGTGATTGGTCTATTTGCAAGCTGAGAGTCTCGAGGTGCAGAACATCTAAAGACCTTGGTTTCTTGTTTTCAGTTCGACTAACAACGTCCTTGTTACTCCAGATATTTCCTGTAATTCGCAACCATCAACTAGGTACCTTGGGACTAAATAAACGCTTACAAAATCAATGCCTGATGCAATACATTCACTTGGGAGAAGATTCGTATTTCAAATACTGCAATTTCCAGTCCATACATTCACTGAATTCAAATACCTACGTCATTTTATATCATCACATCATTAGGTAATAATATTACGTTACGGTATGAACTAAATTCTGGATCATAAAGTATTTGAAAACGGCAATTTTTATTGATTTCAGTGTTTTATGTAAGAATTTGGATTTAAGGTGCTGCAAGCGCGAGCAATTTTGCTGCTTTTTGTAGACACTTTTTGCGATACGATTGGAGACGAAACGGGTGGACCAAATTATTTGAAATTTTTATCGTGATTAGATAAAAGACAAACTTAGGGTTATCCCTTGGTACATTTTTAATTTTTTGTTTCGTTAATTAGTAATAAAAAGTGGATTTTTGGTGAAAAATTAGCTATTTTCTCGTCTCCCTGGGCGCCGTATAAAATTAAATTTCAAAAATGTGCCAAGATATAACCCTAAGTTTGTCTTTCATCTAATCATGATTAAAATTTGAGATCAATTG
This sequence comes from Leuctra nigra, assembly GCA_934045905.1. NCBI lineage: Eukaryota > Metazoa > Arthropoda > Insecta > Plecoptera > Leuctridae > Leuctra > Leuctra nigra. The sequence continues at coordinate 245,067 of OW203764.1, read as the reverse complement.
GTTTACGGGTTTGGTCTCCAATCGTATCGCAAATTTCATCGTTTTGCGCGGTTTTGTTGAATAACCGGCGCCTAATTAACGATGCAATAAGCAAAAATTAAAAAGAGCTACTAATATACAATCAGACTGATCATGTAAACATCCTGTAAAAGTTACACTCACTTATGAAACAATTTCTCTCTCTCAATTTTCTAAAACGGCCGAGCGCTAGTATCACCTTAAGAATCATTGGCAAAAAAATTTCGCCAAGTTCGCTCATGAGGAGAATTTGCAAATTTTGAGTCGGTGACATATTTGTATCACAACAATGTAACAACTTGAATAGATATCTGGAAAATCAAATATCATGTGAATATTTTTAAAATCCAGAGCCACCTGGATAATCTCTGAATCTATTTTCCTACGAAATGAGCCTCGTGTTTTCTCGCGCTTCCAACATAATTATCCACCTTGAGAGTCACAAAGACGGCGGTGTCTAACGAATCTACGTGGCCGTGAGTTCGTCGCTACTCTGCATTCATAGCCTCATTCACCTCACACTTCCCAACCTCGCGCGGCGCCGACATTTCAAAGGCATTTTTATGACGTGCTCCGTCCCCGAACCATCAATATTACTTATTAGCAACTAATTTCATAACTCCAGTCGCTCCTCTGTAGACCCGTAATTGAACGTACAAAGGGAACTTGGAGCAAATAACGTAATTACGCTGCTCTGTCGGTAAGGCAGGTACTTGTGTGATCAGCATTGAGTGATGTCGCACATGCAGCTAGAAGGCGGTGCTTCCAGACGAGCGTCCAATTGTTCGATTTTACTATTCTCGACTTGATGCCGCGATCTGGGATTAATGTCACGTGCCACATAATTCGTGCAACTCAATTGAAATTTAAAGCCACGGCGCGGGGAGGGGGGGGGGGGGGGGGGGACGACCGCACCGGGGCAGGTTCTACAAAGCCCACAACTAGTCTTTTGTGACGAGAGCATGAGGAATTCAAACCAAATTACGCGACGTGAAAAAAAATGTTAGCTTCCGGAATAAAAAAAAATGTGAGCAATTTCTTGTGTCATATCCGTGAGTGTGAGTCGGGAAAGTCTCGATCCTTTGTTCGAGAAGTCGATCGTGATCAGAACTGTCGTTGTCCAGGGATTTGCATCCCTCACGCTAGAGAATTGGACAAACTACTGGCACATTCAATCCGAAGTTCAGGTTCCTACTCACATGGCAGAACATATGCTTTTGTTTATCAAATATAATCGTATTTTATAAGGTTGTTGAACGTCGTACTGTTCTAGAACTAGACTCTGATTGTCAAGAGTCGTAATTATGATGAAGAATAGGTAAGGTGGAAGGAAGCGGTCGTGGACTATTAGTAGCGAACCGTCCCAGCATTTGTTCTCGACTGAGGAAATCATGTAAAACCTCAGTCAGACAGGTCGGCCACGAGTGTCGATCCCAGGCCTCCAGGATGCGTGATCACTGAGCCAACTTGCTCTGAGTGAACCGTGTTAAACGTCTAACTGTTCAACCTTGAAACTGATATCAAGGAAATATTATTCATCTTGAAAACGCTGCGTCGGAAACTCCGATAACATCTTTTAATGTCAAACTGAAAACAGTGTGTAAATTTGTTCGACAAAGATGTTTAGGCTGACAGACCAATCAAACTTTCCCGGCCAAGTTTCTAATTCCCAAAGTTGAACACGTTGAGCTTGCTGAGTTCAAGAAGGGAGAGAGAGAGAAATATTGAGCTCAAGAGCGAGAGAGACAAATGTTGACATCGTCAGGACTTAAGATGTGACATAATTACATTCCATTCTCTCTCAAGAGTCACGTGGCCAAATGCATGACGTCACTTCACTACAGGTAGCAATCAGACGCGCTATTACTTGGAACTACACTTTAGTCACGGGGAGCAATTATCATTTTCACCTAAACGCTCCATAGATTATTTAAACTGTGCTACCAAAAATACGATATTAGTCTGTTAAACATTACAAAATATGTAGGCAAGCTAAATATTTCATGAGATCCGAAATCATTGCTATTTGTGCAATACAAATATTATTATTACAAATACAAATATTTTTGTTTGACGGAAAAGAATTTATAATTTTCTAGCGAATTACAAATGGCAGCAGCGGTGGGATTTCCAAATTAAAATATCAAACTTTCGTAACTTCGTTCTAATTGAAATTATAATATATTTTATTGCCTTCAGTAAAACTTAGATTGCTTATCTGGTGCTCTTATCTCATAATAAAACTGTCAGCAGATTTTATAGTAATTTTGTATATTATGAGTGGGTTGAGTAAAAGTTCCTATAAAGTTGTAATCGAAAATTGAACCAAGGAATAAGGATATTAAAAAGAGTGTTAGTAATCTGCGGGTAATGCCGTTTCGCTCATTAATGTGCATAATTAAAAAAGTTGCCTGATAACATCTGCGACCATCTCCCGCTTCTATCCCACGTCGTGACGTCATCACATGTAGGAGGGGGACAAAAAGCGAGCCCTGGAGAACGCCTCCATGCAACGAGCAGATTACTTGGTCCACTGGAGACCTCATTTGAATACCTCCGTTAATGAAGATATTTAACACGAGTGGGAGAGGGGGGGGGGGGGGGCAGACTCAGTGCGATAATAAATGAAGAGAAATCATCGTTTCGACGAATTGCAATTTCGTCCCTCAGAGATTCATTAAAGTGGCTCCATCTCTTGAGGCTTGGTCTCAGATCTTCATACGTCTTTATGTACTTATTGATAACCATGCCATACACAATCCCTCGAAACACTAAACCATAGAGTTAGCAGGACTACAGACTTCTCATGGCTCGTTTCTGAGATAAATTCAGTTTTCTCTCCCATGTTATCTTATAGCGACAAAGTCAAATCGTGTCATTTTTAAGCTGTACTATTTAACATGAGCGAGAGAGCGAGAGCGAGCGAGAGAGAGAGAGAGAGAGAGAGAGAGAGAGAGAGAGAGAGAGAGAGAAGGGGGAGGGGGGGGGGGGGGGGCAAACCAATGCGATAATAAATGAAGAGAAATCATCACCTAGACCAATTGCAATCACTGCTTCGTCCTCCGAGATTCTCTATCTAATTCTCAGTGGTCTTTTTCGTCACCGCGGCTTGACCTACTTAACACGCGTTCAATTGGACGTTAATGACGCACTGCTGACAGCAGGTATTGACGGGGACAATGGCAGTCCGACACATTGTTGCTCTGCGGACAATAGACTGGCTGGAGCATTAGGTTAAATGGTAGGCGGCTGGAGACAATTACATGCAATTCCATTTGAAATCCTGGGAGAGTATTCATTTTTACACGTCCCTCTTTAACACTTTTGTTGCAGCTTCTTGCAATACTTAAAATAATTGAACAAGCAAAGTGAGAGTAGATACTCTTGCCTTTTTTACTCTTTTTGCTAGGATTTTTTTCTCCTTTTATTCGTTGCTGGCGCGATAAAAGTCACACCGTTACTCTGGTCAATCCAAAAGTTTACCCGTATGCAAAGCCACAAATATGCTGTGCAATACAGCTTTATCAAATTCATCTGAGTTGTTAAAATTTAAAACTTATCTTCTGATTGGTTAAAAACTCAAAATGTTTCCATCAAGTTGACATTTTTATGTTCATCTTAATAACACGATCTCATATTTGCAAATGCATATTAAGTCTTGTAGGCTTATTGACATTACAATCATATTTTGAAATACTTAGCTGTCAAATTGTTCTGCAGCTTTTTCACTTGCAAATTACCGAGTTTTGTTTTCACTTCATTATTTATTTTAAATTGAATTATTTTATCCTGTTTTGCTTTTCGTGCGTAATTTCAGTACGAGCTATTGCACATACCGGTGCTCACTCATCAATGCGTTTCACAGGGCGTTTTCCCAGTTTAGAAAAACTAAAAGTCATGCATTGAAATCAATATTGAGATAAAGACTTTGGGAACAACAAACAACCGAGTCCATCAAACATTGTCCCGTTCACAGACACGTCCCCGTAGGATTGAAGGGGTCAGACCCACCCCCTGAAGCGCCGTTTTACCCGCCAATGACTACTCCCTTAGAATTCCATTACCGCGCTCCAGTCCGAGAACTCGAATGAACTTTTCCTACCTCCAACTTTGATTGAATGCGGCCGCGCGAAGTCACTAGAGAGAACCAATTCTTTACTCAACGCGGCGTCTCGGTTAACACCGTGTTTTGTTGGTCGGGGGAGTTTGCGAACAGAAAGATAGAAACAAGACCGACGTGTTCCATTATCCGCCACATCGCGACCTCTTATCAGCTGAATTATGACCGTTCAGTCCGCTGATCGGTTGCGGAACGCGGCCAAAGAAACACCGAGATACACGCGAACAGTAGATTCAGCAGAGATTGCTCTTTTCAAAATAAAAATAAATATCGAGAACTCTTTTTATCGAAATGCATTCGACCAACCTTTCATGCTGATTAACTTTTTAGGATGGATCTGGAGAGATTATTTTCCCTCACAGCTTAGACTAGAATGAAATAAACTTAAATGTTTTATCTGCGGGTTGCCTAAGCCGCAGGGACGTTGACGAGGACCCGGGTTCGTCTCCGGCGAAGTTAAATCATTTCGTCGCCTCGCGATGTTTATTAGCGCCAGACATAAAGCAGCGCCGTGCGGGAGCCACGACTAATTATGAAATATAAGAAGATTCGTTTTTAAAAGATTTTAATTAATTTATAACGCCGAGTGGCTCGTTGGGTGATGTCCCTCCGGTATCATCAGCAGAGCAATTTGCGCCAAGCACTGAGCTAAATCACTCGAGCTAGAGATAAACCGCCACATCTCTACAGAAGTGACGTACTTCTTCAGTATATCTTAATGAGAGAAGATTAACTGTCCAGATGCAACGAGTATGCAGTCGAAGTCGATAGCGTTTCCACTCTCGCAATTGCCAATCATATCTCTCAGAATTCATAGAAAACCATTGTTTGCATTGTACCATGTGCTTTATGTAATTATTTTTATCGGGAGTCATTCAATTTCTTGAGGAGAGCTGAAAAACTAGCAGCCTTCACCCAGTTTCATTTGTAATTGTACAATCAGTTATTTTGACAGACAATATCTCTATAAACTTCAATCAATTTGCATTTATACGCATTGATTTCCAAACTCCCAATGTGTGCGACCAACATCGAGAAAATGTACTTCGGGCCTTCTGCGTCTAATGTTGAGATTGGTCAGTAGTTCTTTAGTTGTAATAATTATACTATATTAGTGTGTCAGTGTGTTAAATATTTCCATGAACATAAACGAGTAGGTAATAACCCACATCTGCCACCATTTGTAAACACTGTTTTTTCTTCATTATTAATTATCGTAATGAGGTTTGGTTGATAAGATTTACTGTCTGATGCATCCCCTCAATATTTAATTGATGCGGCAAACCGGCCAGCATTGCCACTTCCGCAATTGCCAATCGCAACGCAATTGCTGTAGTTTCTCTGAGAATTCAACCAGGAAATATGTGAATGTACGCGGCGGCAAACAGAATTAGTGAAGTTCGTATGAAAAGTGGAGTGAAGTTTCTCCTGCGAATGGTGGAAATGTTTGAAGTCTGTGGCACTTCAAGTCGGATTGTCTGAACAACACGTTCAGGGGGCGGTGATGATTACGTCACACGCTGTTGACACAAGACAACAACTCGCGAGCATTCACTTGTTATTTTACATCCAGAGGGCGAGGAATACAACTTCAATGTCGTTTGGCAATCCATAATGATTTGATGTGTTGTACGTATAGTACGGTAAAAAGAGTATTTTCGAATTTTATTCAGTGTTGAAAATTGCTATGTTATATTTAATAACAAGCAACTAACTTTGCCGTTTTGTTACAGCGTTTTCTTTTCCTTTAGAAACGGAAGTCACGTAAAAGCAAACCTACAATTGACGAAACGGCGACGTAACGTAAACAAAGAGGCGACTTCAAGTTTAACATTCTTACTTTCCATCACCGTTGAGTCAACATTATGTAGGTGCTCAAAAGAATGTCCAGATTTATCGATATAAGAATGCAGAATCAACTGGATTCAGTCCATAAGATTCAGTCCATAGCACACGGTCTTGTGGTGTTGAGGATTGACATCCACAAATATCGACTTGCGGACGCAACTTCTGCAAAGCATGATGCTGTTAATGGAGCTGCTTTTTGTAGACACTTTTTGCGATACGATTGGAGACGGAGCGGGTAGACCAAATTATTTGAAATTTTAATCGTGATTAGATAAAAGACAAACTTTGGGTTATCCCTTATAACCCATTAAAATTTGAGATCAATTGGTTTACGGGTTAGGTCTCCAATCGTATCGCAAATTTCATCGTTTTGCGCGGTTATGTTGAATAACGGTGCCTAATGGCTACTAATATACAATCAGACTGATCATGTGAACATCCTGTAAAAGTTACACTCACTTTTGAAACAATTTTTCTCTCTCAATTTTCTAAAACGGCCGAGCGCTAGTATCACCTTAAGTTGTATTGCAGCTAATTCAGGTAACTTCTACTGATTAGTGTACCTATAATCCCGCTAAACTCACACTGACAGCAGACGTGGCGGCATTGTTCGCGCGCAAGCAGTTGTAAATCACGCGTCCTACTCGACCAGAGAGATGCAATGCGAGGAATTGCTTCCATTGAATGAGAATGTGCTCAATAGACGTAGTATACATCACATGTGTGATAGCGTGATAGACGGTGTGTGATAGCGACACAGATAGAGGTGTAGCATGATTGTGATGTAGGCACACTTCGAAACCGACGTGGTGAGCAATACGTGATATCATATTCTTGTGCACCTTGGATCAATTGAAACATTAAAACACAATCGTTTCATAAGAATCTTATCTTGATCTTGATATTAATGGGTTGTATTGTTTTAGTTATAGGAATAAGCAATGCATGGCCATAGCAACTATTCCGAGTAGTGTTTGTGCAACCCGGTTGAACTCGAGTATGTAATTTCATTGAAGTCTCTCACTTGCAAATGTGTCAACAACTCAACCAGCGCGCCTTCTGCAGCAGTTGCGTCAGTGAAGTCAGTCCTCAGCACTACAAGATCTTATGGCGGAATCCAGTAGACTCTGGCCACTTGTTACATCTGGACATTCTTTTGAGCATGAGACGGACAGAGCCTACAAGCAATATCAGACAAGAGGATAACAATAAATGTAACAACACACCTAGCGGTTTAGTCCGAAGACTCAGCGGGACACGGCGCCTCCACCAAGATAAGTGGCGCCTCTACCAAGATGAGTGGCGCCTCCACCAAGACGAGTGGCGCCTCCACCAAGATAAGTGGCGCCTCCACCAAGATGAGTGGCGCCTCCACCAAGACGAGTGGCGCCTTCACCAAGACGAGTGGCTCCTCTACCAAGATGAGTGGCGCCTCCACCAAGACGAGTGGCGCCTTTACCAAGACGAGTGGCGCCTCTACCAAGATGAGTGGCGCCTCCACCAAGATAAGTGGCGCCTCTACCAAGACGAGTGGCGCCTCCACCAAGATGAGTGGCGCCTCCACCAAGACGAGTGGCGCCTCCACCAAGACGAGTGGCGCCTCCACCAAGACGAGTGGCGCCTCCACCAAGACGAGTGGCGCCTCTACCAAGATGAGTGGCGCCTCCACCAAGACGAGTGGCGCCTCCACCAAGATAAGTGGCGCCTCCACCAAAGTGAGTGGCGCCTCCACCAAGACGAGTGGCGCCTTCACCAAGACGAGTGGCGCCTCTACCAAGATGAGTGGCGCCTCCACCAAGACGAGTGGCGCCTCCACCAAGATAAGTGACGCCTCCACCAAGATGAGTGGCGCCTCCACCAAGACGAGTGGCGCCTTCACCAAGACGAGTGGCGCCTCCACCAAGACGAGTGGCGCCTCTACCAAGATGAGTGGCGCCTCCACCAAGACGAGTGGCGCCTCCACCAAGATAAGTGGCGCCTCCACCAAGATAAGTGGCGCCTCCACCAAGACGAGTGGCGCCTTCACCAAGACGAGTGGCGCCTCCACGAAGACGAGTGGCACTTCCACCAAGACGAGTGGCGCCTCCACCAAGACGAGTGGCGCCTCCACCAAGACGAGTGGCGCCTTCACCAAGACGAGTGGCGCCTCCACCAAGACGAGTGGCGCCTCCACCAAGACGAGTGGCGCCTCCACCAAGAGGAGTGGCGCCTCCACCAAGACGAGTGGCGCCTCCACCAAGACGAGTGGCGCCTCCACCAAGACGAGTGGCGCCTCCACCAAGACGAGTGGCGCCTCTACCAAGACGAGTGGCGCCTCCACCAAGACGAGTGGCGCCTCCACCAAGATAAGTGGCGCCTCCACCAAGACGAGTGGCGCCTTCACCAAGACGAGTGGCTCCTCCACATCTGGTGTCGCCTCCCGACATCAAGCAATGCACTTTATCGTTTACTCCAACCCCTTCCAAACTCACAAATTGCAGCGACGTCAATAGCCTTAAGCCTTAATGTTACCAATTAAAATTTTAACCCATCTTGACAATAAATCGCTGGAGGGGACTTTCAACAGTCTCCATACCATAATTATGGACTCCTCCAGTTTTCCACGGCGCTGTTGGAACACATTGTCACGGCTCTTCAATCCCGCGTTTGACAAATTGACTGGCCTAGCGAAGGATCATAATTCACCCGTTGAATTTCCCAATTTCCCTCGTCATTCCCGTGGCTCATTGGTCTGGAGATACGTTCCCAGCTCGCATGCCAGGCAGGTCCCGACAAGACCGAATCAATGGCGCATAGACTGATGGAATGGAGTGAGAGAAATGGTTTGACATTTTCAACACGTCTCCGCTACGCGGACCCATCCCCACCATTCAACGGGTATGATTATGAAATTTGCGGAACAGAAAAAGAGCCTCGTTTCGTTCGAGTTGAACCTCGATGTGTGATATCAAAGATGTGATATCCGATATCGTGTCTCGAGGAGAAATCTTTTGTGGCTCCGAGCTGTAGTGTAGGATGGCACGACTACACAGACCCACAGAGAACAGAAAGAACATGTGGCGGGAGAGATGACTACTGTACCGACAGAGTTGGCAGCCGATTCCCAGGTGGCAGCACCACCGCATCCGAGCACATTACCTACATGCAACTACAAGTACAATTAGAAACTATACTATTTCAACAATAAGTTATCTAATATGTAGGTAACTGCTAAAAGTGTTTACACAATTTTTTAAGAACATAAAGAGGTTCCAAACAAGAGAAAGATTATTTCAAAATCACAAATTTGCAATTTATTTGAGAAACAATCTTATCTTACATGACTGTCGTTTACCTTCGTTAAAAGTGTTTCCCTCAAATAATAAGAAGAGAGCAACAATGAACACATTGTTGAGTGTTGACAGACAACAATGATGGAGTTTTAAACATTTACATTGTTGAACTCGTTTTCATTACCAGCCGTTGAGTATGCAAAGGGCGTTGCTTCCACTAACTTTGCAACTATTCTATATTAATTTACGATGCTATGTAATTAATTAAATAAAGCAGTTAAAATAATAAAAATACTCTTTTATCAAAATGGCAACCTCTGGGTCAGCCTAAATCCCCGTTCCGTGGTCATCATATTAATTATTACAAAGTGTGTCTTCACTAATTATTCCAGCAATCACATTAAAGATAGTACCAAAAGCATCAACTAATGCACATCCCCTCCCCCTGCATTCATTAAGCAAATGAACTAATGAGATAACCTGATACCTGGTGGCGGGTTTCCAGTTTGTTTTCGGACCAGAGAAAAAAGTATAAACACGGCGAGTGTTTCACTTCTTATCTGTTGTTATTGCGTTCATTAGCACCTATCTTGCCGGTAGAATGCGCTGCGGTTACTTTCTCATTAGCAAGCCGCAGACGCAGAAGAAAACTTAACGGGATAATTATCATGGTGTGAAATCACGGCTTCTTGACGGTGTTTATAGACGCGTCGACAGCTACATGATGACTTCGGACAAGAAACGGGCCGACATTTCGACTTATCGAGAACTTGATGACTCGAAAATGTTGCTTACAATTTGAAAACTGTCTTGGTTCTCTTCTTGCACGAATGAGAGTATTTCAGCCTTGACGTAATGGCTTCCTATAAGCTTTAACTTGACGGAATTGATACGAAAACTTTATTATATCGTCATGAACGAATATTCATGTTTGGAATAAAATAGCTATGTGGAAAATACACTTCCCGGAATTTCGAAGGTCTTGGTAGAAACTACGTTAACTTCCCGACAAATAAACTGTCTGGAATTTCAACCACGCGTAGTTTATGTACGATGGAACATCTTAAAGCTTTCGACACATTTTTCACAACCTACTCGCTGTTACTAATATGAAAATATGACATATTTTCATGTCATAACACGAAACATGAAAACCTATGAAATATCAATATGTAATAAAGAGAATGGGTATAATTTAAATGAGATAGTGACACTAAATTACATTGAAACTAACAGCACTTCGTTTTGATGACGATAAATATTTTATGCATTTAAAATTCCTTGACGTTTTTTGGTCTATCTGGTAGAAAATGTATGAAATTAATTTTTGATTAATTAAATGCCAAAATAAAAGTTAAAATAAAACTGAACAAATTTGAATTTTGTGAAATAAATTTCTGGGAAGTAGGTAGTACTTGATGAAATGAATCTCATGTAGGTATTTAATATTAATAATAATATGAAAAAAACATTTAAATAAAACCCTCTTTATCAGGAAATAGATATATTTCTATAGTTTAGATACGTTTGCATTTTTCTGAAATGTATCATGCAATAGCTATTATTTCTAATCACGAGTATACATATTCATCATAAACCTTCAAAGATAATAAAAATGGAAATAAGCCACCCTGAAAGGGTAAGATGGGTAACACAATTCAAAGTTTATTTTCGGTAAGTCTAAATTCCGGACTGTCTATTTTTCGGGCAGTTGGCGCAATCCCGTCTCGACACTTTGGTATTTTGAAAATACTTTGTTGTGCAAACGAAGCGACTCCTTTTGGTTCTTTTGGCCCGGACTTCTGTTTTCTTCTTGTCTGACTCTGCTTCTATCAGGTCAGACCGTTTCTCCGATCGAGCTGACATTTTGCACACCCATGTGCAAACTGGAATCTGAGCAGAATCCTGATATTCTTGATCAATGAAAACGGAACGAGCTGTTTGAGCGATCAATTTCAAATTTTGAATAAACATTGGGACCAACGTAATAGAAGCCTGATTTTTTTTGAAAAATCGATTATGAACTTCAAGAGTTATTGCATTTACTGACATTTTATGATTTTTCTGAAATATTTCTAAACATTTTCTACCATAATTAAAGGAACTATCACTGCTTCTGTAGCGCATTTTATTAAATTGTATTCCAAACTATATCCAAGGTCTGCAGAACAGCAGCTGTTAATTCGAATACCATACAAATGCTCGCTTATAACGCGTTGCACAGAGCGTTTTCCAAGTAACCTACATGAAGACAATTAACGTTGTTAGTTAAACTTTTAGTACTTTCTACATTTTTTCCAAATTATTATCGACCGCTAATTTTCCTTGACTGTAAAAGGAAGTGCAGATTGGCAAGTTGCATTCCAAAGAGAAATAATCGACATCTCTTGACGAATCGACAGTCACAACAGACTTGTTACGAGAGAAGACGCCAAGTCCGCGCAACATCGTGAATACAGAGTCGACCCACACACATAGGTACGAGGCAATCGCACATTGCAGGCGGGGATGAAAAACAACTTCAAAGGCGACCCAGTTAGCTCAAGACGGATGAATAGACGTTACGTTACGTGCATTTCATAGGTGCATTCACAGAGGGCGACACTTTCTCTGCAGCTAAACCTGTTCTAATTATATTACAGGAGAGACTTATGTTGAAATGTGTTTCCATCTCAATAAGATATTAGTGTATAAGTATACTTTGAATAGCTAGATTTATGTTTTCCACTACTTGTATTCGATCCTATTTGCCAGCGTGGTTTTCCTCAATAAGTAGGATTGGAAAACGACGTCGATACATTGTTGTCACATTTCTTTTTACTTTTACTTCTTCTCTTCCATTGTTGTGAATGTCAAAGATGTAAAGGATCTCAAGATGGACAAAATGAGCCAAATGCAATCACTCGGAAGAGCAGCCTCTTCAGTATTCGCTGGATGGACGTTCTTCACTCAGAGAAGATGAGGAAAGTATATTTTGTGCACACATTTCCTAGGGAAGAAAATTAAGCAAAGTACTTGTGAAGGCAAAAACCTTTTATTTCACGAGCCGTTAATTTTTTCTAACGCTTCTAAGCTGAAGTATATCATTGCTTTGAATTAAGAAAGTGGCAGGTCTTAAAAATGTTCAGTGTTTTTAATGTAAAACACAGTTCTAAAGCGCGAAACAAGCCCGAAACAGTTTTTTATTATTGTGAAATATAAGGTTCATCAGGAATTCATTAGCAAGATGCCCCCCCCCCCCCCTGCGCTCATTCCTATTCCCATGGTGAGGTACAGTCGGGCGCACAATCATTGCTGCTTCACTACAATCAGCTTTGTTGAGCGTCACATTTGATGCCGTTTCGCTTAGAACCAACCCTAACGTTGAAATAATTAACCTATGCGCTCAGTGGAACATGGGTGTATTAGTTGAGCGAGCGATTCCTTTGGGCTCTTTGGGCACGGACCTCTGTTGTTGTTTTTTAGGGGTATTTCTGTTTGTTCCGCGATACATACAGGTTACATGTTTTCTTTGATCGATCTGAAATTTGGTAACATGGAAATGCCTACTATAATGGTACGCATACTGACAGGCGCGTAGGACGGGGCAGGGGGCCGGATTACCCCCCCCCCCCCCCCTCCAATCGAGAAGACATGACCCCCCATGTATAAGAAAAAATTAAGTTTTGGGGCCCAAAATCACTTATAAATTATTTAAATTCTAAATGAACGCCCTGCGGGGCAACAACTGATTTTTTTAAATAATTTGAGCAGTTCAGATCCCAAAATCACCTTCAATCTAAATTCGAGAAAAACGCCCAGCGGAGTTGTTGATTTAGTTTGATGGCCGTCTAGGTTTGTTTCATGCTGATGATACCGCTGTGAGTTAGGGCTGCAAAGTCAAACGACGTCTGCACTTTTCACGATAAAATATTCAAACTCACACACACAAAATTAAGCAATTCGGCTGATTGTCGTTAACATCGCTGGTGCTGGTAATGAGACGTGAACTGAGTTGATGCACTTCGCTCAGACGGAGAAGGAAACGACTTGCGAAGTTATGAGTGGAACCGCAGTGAAACGAATCACATTAGCATGGATTTAAAACGTCAAGTATTGAAAGTATACACGCCTAGGATGTAGACAACCAAAACATATTTTTGGGTGATGAATAGTTTTCAAGTAATAATTGATATAGAATGATTTATAGAAATACGAATATTCGAATTTTAAAAATTGTGTTTTAAAATAATATCGGCATTGACGTCATGCGGCAGTGGTTGCCATGGCAACAGAGTATTCACCATAGTAACACATTGTTGTGGACTTAGAAGTGACATCATCAGGCAGTCATACGTCACACACAGCTTTCCCGGCCAAATGTCCCATGACATTTCAATGGATATTTTATGAATGGAAATGTTAGTTTTGTCGTGTGATAACTTGTATTTGATAAGTGTGATAAGTGTGTTATTTTTTGTGTTGATATTTACAAATGATATTTATAAAAGGATTTATGGGGACTTCCTTATGAATAGTGAGCCCACTACGCATACCCAGTGTAGAAGATTATGAGCGACCTCATGTGTTACCTACAAGTATTTCAAGTTCAAAAGATGGTTAATGAATGCATCACAAGGGGTGAAGAAGATAAAATCCCAGATAAAATCCTCCGTGTAAAAAAGGCAGCCAAGTCTCTTTACTTTAAAAAAAATCAACACCGAAAAGGAGTGATATCAAAAAAGGAGCCAAGTCAATGACATTTCCAAATATTTCTCGCTCCGGCGAGCGCCACCGAGACATATGTCTTGCCGAGGCGAGCGCCACCGAGACATATGTCTTGCCGAGGCGAGCACCACCGAGACATATGTCTTGCCGAGGCGAGCACCTCCGAGACATATGTCTTGCCGAGGCGAGCGCCACCGAGACATATGTCTTGCCAAGGCGAGCGCCACCGAGACATATGTCTTGCCGAGGCGAGCGCCACCGAGACATATGTCTTGCCGAGGCGAGCACCTCCGAGACATATGTCTTGCCGAGGCGAGCGCCACCGAGACATATGTCTTGCCAAGGCGAGCGCCTCCGAGACATATGTCTTGCCGAGGCGAGCGCCACCGAGATATATGTCTCGCTCCGGCAAGCGCCTCCAAGCAATAAGGCGCCGAAAACAAAACAGCTCGCAGCGTTCGCGGCCCACGGGGGGTTTGGGGGACAAGACCCCCGAATTAGCCCCCCCGACGGGAATATTTTGAAAACTAATCTACCTATTTTAGTTGTTTTGATTTCCTGCATTTTTTTAAATTAAAATTTGGAACTATAGTATTTTTACATTTGCCAATTTCAAATGATTCTCTATTCGAGAAAACAAGGAACACGACTGACCTCTGGTGGATTCTTTGGTACTAGAGATAGGGTGTAATGGAGCACTGTTAAAATATTCGGCGTGTTTTTCCAAGAATGAACCCAGGAATTGATACTCCAGAACCATATTGGAGAAACTCTAAACACATCAGTAAAAGCTTAGAGGAATACACCACTCATTCCTCTAAGGTAAAAGTATTGGCGCTATTCACTGGTAAAAACTAAGAATGTACCTGTTTTCAACCAGCCCATAAGAGATTTTCAGGGTACATGCGCTATTAAATAATATATCCATGGTTTTCGATAGAAACAAATTAATCCGGAAAAACATGGTTTTGTCAAAATCGCACATCAATTGTTCTCAACTTGTGTTACACTATAGAGCAGGCATGAGCAAACCACGGCCCGCGACGTGCAGCCCTCGACGTTCTTTGATGCGGCCCGCCGACATTGTCGGTAAATAGGTAAGGCTACAATAAAAGATATCAGAAGTAGCAGAGAGCTAAGACATTTCCTACACACGGGAATAAGTAGCAAGCTTTGGAAGATAATTACGAAGTTAATTTATTTTACAAATGGTGGCATATGTGGGATTTCGATGTTGCTAATTTATTTATGTCTTAAATTGATGGCAGGGCTCAGCCCATAATCCTAAACATACCCATCCATTCGCTGCCATTAGACCATTACGTTATTTAAATCAATAGCTTACCACGAGGACCTCCGATTTGATGTTGCTTGAAAGTATCCTTAATAATTGTAATTATTCAGTACTTAGTTCACGATAAATTATAAAACAAGACAATTCATTGAACTACTACGTAAACTTATTTATTAGTAGAAAATAAAATATTTCGTCCTTTTTCACAGATCGATTTTTCGAACTACCTGAAGAAGTTCTGTGAAACAGGACGAAATATTGTATTATCTAATAATAAATAAGTTACGTAGAAGTTCAAAGAATTGTCTTGTTTTATATCCTTAAGGGGAAGGACCGGCTGACTGCTCCTAGAGAATCAGCCCTAATTGCTATTGTAGGCGGGGTTTTTAAAGGTAAATAAGGCGGGATCAGATTTGGCGACGAATTTGTTGTCATTACTGTGATTGGTCTAGCTGGGAACAATGTTTGATATGAATGTTTTCTTCCGACTTTAGTTCCCATGCAAAAAATGTAAACAGAAGTGAGATCGGATACCCCGAGTATTGTTGTTATGATCGCTGGGTCCAGACTGGTTACCAACTCAAATGACATCATTGGCATCACTTTCACAACACGAACAAAATCATCGAGGATCAAGAATAATCACACGCAATAAAGTGTTCAACACTTATCTAATAGATTCAAAGATTGCAAATCCTTTTATTGATTTTTAACCATTATAACGGCGATATATGACACTGATCTTATTTCACCACCTGAGAGTATAATGCCATTGGAAAAATTTGTTTACAAATAGGTATAGGCACCGAGTGTTCGCCACGAGTGAGAGAAATTAGCAACATTTGTGGGAAGATCGTCAACTGTTTTATTTCTCATTGGCCGTGACCTAGCAACCGATCAGATGTCAACAAATGTACTCAAAATATTTCGGAATCAGAACTTAGTCGCGCAAATTAATATTGTGATCAGATTCAGTGAAATTGTGAACACTTTGTTGTTAATCTTTTGTAGGCGAATAAACATTAGATAAACTTGTGTAAATTTTAAGAATTGATAATGCGTAATATGTGCAGCAGCATAACATATAACTGCAGCGACTTGGACGCCTTGCCAAAAGGTAAGCTTCCTTCCCACAGATTAGGTGGCTCTGTCTGTACTTTTGCAGTGCCATCTGTTGTCTAAACACGCTGCCTATAGGTAGTCTCATTTCTCTCTGGGTTCTTTACTAAGAGAATAATATTATCGCAATCAGAGCAAGAAAATCATTTTAGTTTTTGTGCATGTGGTTCTTGTAGTAGAATGTAGACACTGTCTACTGTCTACTTCTTGTAAGTAGAGAGTAGAAAATACGAAAAATAATGAAATAAAGTAATAAAAATACACATGAATATTTCCAGCCTTTTCTCCGGACTATATAAGTGGTATGTTGTGAAATTTACTAGGAAAACGCTCTGAGTAACGCGTTGATGAGCGAGCACGGATACGCGCAACACCTCGAACCGAAATTATGTTTATCGAAAATGTCCTTAAAAGCCAATAATTCTTGAATTTCGTCACAGACTTGTATGAAAATCTCCAACAATTCCTAAAATATTGGTCCCAATAACTACGCAAAGTTTTAAGTTGATCGATTGAACCTTTATGATTGAACGATTCCCTGTTAATTTCCAAAAATCACAGGATATCGTTCAAAAAAATGTTAAACGGTCAAATCAGTTTCATAATACGTTTGAAAGTTTCTGCTCTAACAACCTTGAAGTGAAGATTCGAAGATTCCGTGAAATATGAAATTCGAGAAATATGATAGCCAACACGCAAAATATCCGTAAACTGTCGATAACTTTTGAATTTAAACACAGTTTAGTCTGAAAATTGTCAAAAATACAGATAATGTTGGACCCGATGACCATACAAAATTTAAAGTTGATCGGTCAAACGGTTCTGGATTAAATTTCAAAAAGCACATGAAATATTTTTTTTAAATTTTAACCAATGGGAGGATTTGGCTGAAAATTTGTAAAATAAGAGACAATGTTGGTCCTAATGACCATGCAAAATATAAGGTCGATCACATTTGTCGAAGTCCATTTTCATTTTTCAGCCTATCAGGAGATGATTATTTAAATCTCAACCAATGAATGGATTTCAAAAAAATTAGGGTCTGCAAACAGAGAAGGTTGGTTTTACATGTGTGCAAAATTTCAGATCGATCGGTGAAACGGTGCGACCTGTGTATCGGCTATTAGCAGCCAAAAAAAAAAAAAAAAAAAACAGAGGTCCGTGCCAAAAGAGCCAAAAGGAGACGCTCGCTTCGCTCGCTCAATAAATCAATGAATTAGGAAATTTTGAAATAATATTCATTGCTCAAAACTAGTAGAAAAAATCAACAAAAAGTCACACACTTTATATCTTATATTTTGAAACCTTTGACACCTACATCGATTTTTTTTTTAAATGGAATGGTTGGAGTAATGATAACGGTCAATACAACAATTAAATAATTATTCGCCGTTTGTCTGACAAATCATTGCTATCGGTGACCTAAACCTGTGTTCGGGATTAACGTGTGAAATAACACGTACAATGTATAATTATCATTCAGTTGCTATGATACACATTGCAACCAAAAATATTTCTTTACCTTTACAACATACAGTTTTCAGTTATAAATAATAAAATAGTGCATACAGTAGAGACACACATTGATGTGCTCTTAGCGAGCGTCGAAATTCATCTGTTATTCTGCACTAGTAATTGTAGACGGGAAAACTGTTCGACATTGTTGTCACAATGAGAATAAATACACATCGTGACATAACCTTGCCGAGATTGACTCAAGAATAATAGATAGCCCGAGATGCTACTATTTACAGTGAATTATTGAGCGAGCGTAGCGAGCGTCACCACGGTACTCTTATGGCACTTTCTCTGTGTGTTTTTTTGTTTGTTTTTTTTTTGTCCGCACAGTCCAGGTTAAACAGCACATTCAATCGATCTGAAACTTTACACATATGCTAACGTAATCTATGCGGTCCCTGGGATCGTTTTTGAACGGGCTCCTGTGATTGGTTCAAGTTTAAAAAAAATTATCTTTCGATTAGTTCCTCCGATCAATTTGAAATTTAGCAAAGTTATTGCAACCAACATTGTACCCAATCAAACAAAGTTTCAGCCAAATCCTCCCATTGGTTAAAATTTAAAAAAATCTTTCATATGATTTTTGAAATTTAAACTAGAACCGATTGAGCGATCAACTTAAAACTTCGCGTGGTCATTGGTACCAACATTATCTGTATTTTTGACAATTTTCAGACTTATCTGTGTTTAAATCCAAACGTTTTTGACATTTTACGGACATTTTCCGTGTTGGCTGTCAAATAACTCAAAAATGTTGATCACGGCTACTTCGACTCTTTATAGTTCCAAGGTAGTTAGAGCAACTTTCAAACGTATAAAACTGATATGACCGTTCAACAGATCGTCTAATATTGTGTAAGTACACACACTTTTATCATATGAGTGATCCCAGATATATTTTTTAAAAATAGATCCTATGATTTTTGAATATTAACAAGGAACGTTTTAATCAAAAAGGTTCAATCGATCAACTTAAACCTTTGCATGGTTATTGGGACTAATACTTCAGGAATATTTGGAGATTTTTATACCTACAAGTCTGACGAATTTCAAGAATTATTGGCTTTTAATGATATTTTCGATAGACATAATTTCGGTTCGAGGTGTTGCGCGTGTCCGTGCTCGCTCATCAACGCGTTACACAGAGCGTTTTCCTAGTTATGGATGCTTAGAGAAGTGTTGCCGATTTCAACAGTTATTCAATTAGCAAAAATATATTTATATCTTCAAAAAAACATAAATATTCAAATTAAAATTTAAAAAATAGCATAAAAAATAATATTAAGTGAAGTCTTTATTAATACAACAGCGAATTTTCTTATGATAAATTAAATTGTTGGGAAGATTTGTACATGGCTGTTTTGAATATCAACATTCTATGTTTCTGAAAATTTTCACTTACATTTTATCAACTTACAATGAAAATTTAATTTTAGGCCATTTCCAACATTTTAGACGGTATACACTTTATGATAGATAGATTTTTATAAATTAGGTAAGTTGATTTAGACAACTGTGAGGTCCGTCTGTCTCCAGTCGTCGTTGATTGTGTAAATGCCGGGGAAACTGATGATTATTGTTGACATACAAACTCTCGCTATCAGTGCACTATTTATATTTCCATGCTGTCTCTTAGGACCCTCCCATCATCCCCTTCCACACCGTTACTGGAACTCCCAGAATGTTTACTTGCAACTTCAGTCGGTTTCAGTGCCCCTGGTTTTATGCAAAACTCATAACATTGATGGTGTGAGAAAGCAAATTGTGAATCTACCGATCAAGTTAGAAAAAAAGTTTCAAGAGCAAAGTTGCTTGAAATTAAATCTAGTTTAAGCGTCGTTGAACCAATTTTTAAAATTATTAGTTTTATTTACTCAATAATTGAGCGAGCGTAGCGAGCGTCACCACGGTACTCTTATGGCACTTTCTCTGTGTGTGTTTTTTTTTTTTTTTTTTTTTTTTTTTTTTGTGGTCACAGCCCAGGTCAAACCGCTCTAGCAATCGATCTGAAATTTTGTACACATACTAACGTAATCTATGCGGTCCCTGGGATCGTTTTTGAACGGGCTCCCGTGATTGGTTCAATTTTTAAAAAAGTTATCTTTCGATTGGTTGCTTCGATCAATTTGAAATTTAGCAAAAACATTGCAACCAACATTGTACCCAATCATAAAAAGTTTCAGCCAAATCCTCTTATTGGTTCAAATTTAAACCCATTTTTCATGTGATTTTTGACATTTAAACTAGAACAGATTGACCGATCAACTTAAAACTTCGCGTGGTCATTGGTACCAACATTTTAGGTATTTTTGCCAATTTTCAGTCTAATCTGTCGTTATTTTCAAAAGTTTTGTCATTTTAGGGACATTTTGCATGTTGGCTGTCAAATTCACGGCGACTTCGAATCTACAAGGCAAGGTAGTTAGAGCAGAAAGTTTTAAACGATATGAAACTAATAATGACCGTTCAACAGATTGATCTGATATTGTGTACACACACTACATATCATATCATATGGGTGGTCCCAGGTATATTTTTTGAACGAAATCCTGTGATTTTTGAAAATTAACAAGGAACCGTTCAATCATAAAGGTTTAATCGATCAACTTAAAACTTAGCAAGGATTGGCAACTTAAAACTTAGCAAGGATTGGCACCAATATTTTTCATTTGTATACTTAATTTTAAACGGCCTATAGCCACACCACCATTTGACCTATCAAATGGTCTTCGATTAATCTGATCAATCAAACTCATATTTTGCATGGTCGTTCAGACCAACATTGTCTCTTATTTTACAAATTTTCAGCCCTACCAGTCAAGAACATAGATGCACTTATTGACAGTTTTAATAACTGTCAGAAATGACATTTCAAAACAGAAATTCCACTGCATTCTGGGTTGCTCTATGTAGCAAAGCAAAGTTTATAGATGGCTATTCTCAATATCAAGTAAGACAGATTCTTTTCTTAGTTGATCATATTACAATACATAATGTAGTTAAAATGTAATGTAGGTATTTCATATACATAGGTATAGGTATACCTTATCTAAAATAATTTATTTTACGATATGGATTGTGTTTCACAGTTATGAAAACGACGTTTTGACTAGATAACATCATATTTTACACATTTCCAGCACAATCGGTCAAGAATTTACAGACTTATTGCTGTTTTAAGTGTTTGAATATCTGTCCAAAGAGATTGATGGAAAAATATCAGTACAATAATCTGTTATTTAATTGATCCAGAGTGTTTATGAAAAGTTGCAAGGAAAATTGGTAATAAATAATGTATAGTAAGTTATCTTTGATTGAATGGATCGTGCTATGATTGGCGATGTCGTGCGTGTCGGTGCTCGCTCATCAACGCGTTACACCGAGCGTTTTCCTAGTTACGCAACATATAACTACTTATAACTTTAAGCTGATTAAAAATTTCAAATAAGTGGTCAACGCTGCAGAATCTGCAATTCATTCTCCACAACTTTGTCGCTTTAACATCTAGTCTATCTTCAACGAGACGGGACGATAACTGCTTTCCAGCCGAGGTCCTCATTCAGAGGCTCTTCCTTCCCCTTAATAATGATAACATACGCGAAACTGACATCAAACGCCGATAAAAATACCTGTGGCCTGTCTAGGTACAACAGAACTCTATGGTACGCACTATAATCATTGTTTACCTACATGGCATCTGTGTTTACGATATTAAGAACAACGCGGAATGTTTGGAGCAAGACAGGACAGCACTGCCTCACTTACATTGTTTTCATTTTAGCTTTGATTTTGGTCAGAATGTTGCACAACACGTTATTGCACTGGAGATAATCAATTAGGTACTAATTATCGTCATAACGTTTGAATCATTCAAACAGTAGGTCTGTTTGCTTACCTGCCAAAACCTGCCGCAAGTTGACACATTAACTACACCTCCTTGGGATGATGTGTAGAAAGTGGTAGGGTTTGCCATTTGTGGCAGATTTGGCAGGGTTAACTAACATACCTGTTGAATAAGTTCTCAGTCAAAGAAGTATTTCTTACAAATATGGTGGACAATAAAGCCCCATTTACACTACACGGTGAAACTTCCTGTCAAATCCTTTGATCAAATCTTTGCTCAATACTTTTGTCAAATTAATTTGAAGGAATCCTTCAAATTTGCTTTGGAGCAAATTTGAAGACGATTTATTTGACGATTTTATTTGATGAATCAAGGTGTGTTGTTGAAATGGGGCTTATAATCTTGCTTAGGTACCTATCCTAATAAAAAATAAATATTTTTATTTTATTTTATTACTTTCAACTGGGAATGTAGCACGCTGCGAAGAAGACAGGAATAGCTCTGGATATGTTCTTCTGGTCAACGTCTTCTCCGCTAGAGAGGTGGAAATTACATTGCAACGACGTTCATCTTCAAGACATGCTGGCGAGGCGGACGTCGCCGCGGGGGTAAACAGAGGGTGCGTGGCAGCTCGCCAACCCCCGCTCTCTGACCGCTCACTTGCTCGGAGCACACCGCTCAGTTGCCGACACGCGGGGGAAATGCTTTGTCAAGATGTTCATTCTGTTTGGTCCGCTTTTATGACTTGAAGTTAACATCGGAGATGATAATGATATTGCCTAAATATCTGCATAATTTTTCAACCATTCAATTTACGAAAAATAGATAATATTTTATCTTACAACGACAGTATTTGTGTAAAAACTCGTGGAAAATGATTTTTTTCTCCATATTTACAACAAGTTTGGGCACAAACGAGTTGGTGTATTGCTAAGATACTACTCAAAAAATTAGATATGCTCTGAATTTTTACGTATTTCATATCATAACTTAAATGGTTCAAAAGATAGGGACGCGATTGATAGGGACGTCTCTATCATTTACTTAATTTCGACACTGCTCGGAATAAACCGGACCAGAATTTAGACAAATGAATGTTCATAAGCATGAAAAAATATGTAGAAAACCTGTTTACAGGTATTTTTTAAAACTGACTGGAAAGTTTCTACAACTAGAAACTACTTTCATACTTTTCTAAAAAAGACAAATCCTATTTCTACAATTTAGTCAGTTTTGGCCAGTGATATTCCAATGTTGCTACAATGGAATAAACGTATAGATAATGAGAATCTCATCTCTTATAGTTTTGCTCAGAAGTCGGTTAGACGCATGCATCTGCCTGACTGATAGAGAGTGTAAAGTCAAAGGAAATGAGTCGGAGTTTACTCACCAGATCTTGCCAAATGATAGAAGTTGTTTCAAGGAAAGTTTAAACATTTACCACGAATGAAGATCATCCAACTGATCACTTTTCAAATGGCGCTAAGCATTGGCAGCGGAACATTTTCAAATTTCACTTTTACCCCCCGGCAAAGTAAGGAAAATCGTGAAATTCACAAAATAATAGTGATAGGTACCTATTATTTGGTGATAAAATGGATTATTTAATTTTTTAGATTTAAGAAGGGATGCCTGAATAGAGATCTCCGATAGATATATCTCACTTTATTGTGAATTAGCCCTATCTATGGCGAGTTATAAACCTAATAGTAAACCTTTAATTTAAACTATTTTCCGCCGATAGATTTTATCCAAAAACTTATATTATATGTATAGAACACATTAAGGTATGTTTAAGTTAAGACTTTTATTTACACCTACCCAGATGCAGAGGTTATAATTTGTACTAGGAAAGGATGGATAGCCCAATTGTTATAATACGTAAAACAACACGTGGATGGATTCAGGGTAAACGCGATGCCGCTGGAAAACAATGGGGGAGGGGGTCTGGGAGGAGAGCTCCCCAGGAGAGTGCTGGTCCGGGGCGCCCAGCCCCGGGAAATTTTGTAATTTCAGGATTGAATTTGGTGCGTTTCTACTCTAGTTGTAAAATATTTGAACCCATTTTTACCTTCACGAAAAATATGTTTGTAGACGGCGTACAACCTAAAAAGTGAGTGGGGGAATCACTCGTCTACCAAATTAACAAACTACCAAATTCACTACGAAATTAACTTAATAACCTTAAGGAAAGGGCTCTACATTAGCCATACCAAAACTAGGAAAACGCTTTGTTACGCTTTGATAAGCGATTTGCAGGTTTCTGCTCTATAAATGCCTTGAAACGAACCAAAATGAAATGCAACAAAGAAACAGTGATAAAATATATTATGATATTCCTTCACAAATATTTCCAAACACGCAAAACATGTCCGTAAATTATCAATAACTGTTTTTTTTGACAAAATTAGACGGAAAATCGACAAAAACACCAATTTTGATCCTGATGACCATGCAAAATTCTTAGTTTATATTTATTCTATACTATTCTAGATAGGTATTCTATCTACTAATATCTATATTTATAGAAAAAGGTGCGTAAGCTTAGCTTAGCCTTAAAAAAGGTGAGTAAGCCGGGCTTAAGCCCAAATTAAGCACAACCCAGATGTTTTTAAAAGTTAGACATCAAATTCAAAGAATTTTCCTATTCCTCGTAATTCTGAAGACAAACTGAAAAGTTGGGAAAGTCACGAGTTGCAATCTAAGGGAATATTATGAATCTAGTGGATCGGTCGCTCCACCCAGCCAAGTCGTACTATACACTCACACTCACTCAACATACCGTAAATGCCTAATAAACTGAGGAGCAGACCAAACACTTTTAATGTAAGCAACAACATAGCATTTTCGGCCTACTGGATCTCAAAAATGGGAAATCTCACATTGTTGAGAAATATTTTAATTTGGAGCTATGGCCCACCCTACCAAATATTCCAAATGAGCCAACAATAGGTTATACCATTTGCGAGCTAGAGGGCCGTGAAAACCGTGAAATTACATCACTTTCATCTTCTTCTTCTTCTTCTTCTTCTTCTTCTTCTTCTTCTTCTTCTTCTTCTTCTTCTTCTTCTTCTTCTTCTTCTTCTTCTTCTTCTTTTTCTTCTTCTTCTTCTTCTTCTTCTTCAGATGATGATATCAGGAAACACCGCTATCACCGCCACAGCCTAAGCGGCTGAACCGATTGATCTGAAATTTTTAACACCATGTGCACTTTTGGCGTCTGAGGTGCCTTTTTATAAAACCAACCGGAAGCCGCCATTTTGAAACCGGAAGTGACGTCATATCTCGAAAACGGCTAAACCGATCGGAACGAAACTTGCGTCAAACGATTTGGACGGTCATATATATGAAACAACAATAGTCTAAAAAGAAATGTACTATTACCGAAACCGGAAATGACGTCATAAAAATGAAGAATCGGACTTTAATCACCTCTTACTACAATAACTACATATTCAGAAGGCTTATAATGATACAAAACATTTATATAAATAGCTTCTAGGTGGCAGTGATTTCAGCCGCCATTTTTCTAACCGGAAGTGATGCCAAATCTTGAAAACGGCTGGACCGATTGGAACGAATCTTTCGCTTTTCTTCATGGAATATCACTTTAAGCATATTTTAGTACCAAACGTAACTTTTCTTAGTAACCACATTGGAAAGGGCTTATTTTTTTAAAGGAATTAGTCATTGTTGCTTCGATATGGGTTACAAGTTGTTTAAATAAACTAAAAAAAATGTTTGATATCCCCATAAAAAACACTCATTGTAAAAATAACAGCCAAGGGTCTTCAACTATAAAAAATAGAAGAAATCTTAAAAATCAGCACTGAAAAGTAGTGATATCAAAAAATGGGCCAAGTCAAAACTTAATTTTAAAAACCAAAATATACTTGGCGCATCGTTTTTAGAGCATTATTAAAGGTATATTATATATATTTAGGTACCTTTGATTTTTGGCATATACTTATATACTATTATATACACGATGTGCCAAGTATATTTTGGTTTTTAAAAATAAGTTTTGACTTGGCCCATTTTTTGATATCACTACTTTTCAGTGCTGATTTTTCAGATTTCTTCTATTTTTTTTATAGTTGAAGAGACTTGGCTGTTATTTTTACAAGGAGTGTTTTTTATGGGTCTTTTAGTGATAGTGAGTCTTGGAAAACACTGTGTAACGCGTTCATGCATGAGCTTTCGTATTGCAAGCGATTTGACACGAGTTTCCAAGTTTCTGCTGTAAAAGTCTTGGGCAACGTGTTGTGATTAGATCATTTTATTTTTATCTAGATAAAGATAAAGGATAACCTGCAAAAAAATAATCTAGATAAGATAACAGATAAATTTCCAAGAAATCATCTAGATAATAGATTAAGATAAAAAATAATTATCTAGATAATTGTAATAGATAATAGATAATTTTTTTTACCAAATACTACTGTTCCCAATTTTTTTCGAAAAAAAAACAAGTCTAACAACTAATGTGACTAAATGAAGATGATTTTCCTTTTTCATATCATCTGGCATTTGATGTTCGTGCACGTTCATACAAACAAATAGGTACATTTTGAATTTTATATTTTTTATCTAGATAATTGCCAAAAGATAACAATATTTTTATCTAGATAAAGATAAAGATAACCAATTATTTAACTAGGAAAACGCTCTGAGTAACGCGTTGATGAGCGAGCACTGATACGCGCAACACCTCGAACCGAAATTATGTTTATCGAAAATGTCCTTAAAAGCCAATAATTCTTGAATTTCGTCACAGACTTGTATGAAAATCTCCAACAATTCCTAAAATATTGGTCCCAATAACCACGCAAAGTTTTAAATTTATCGATTGAACCTTTATGATTGAACGATTCCTTGTTAATTTCCAAAAATCACAGGATATCGTTCAAAAAAATTTTAAACGGTCATATCAGTTTCATAATATACGTTTGAAAGTTTCTGCTCTAACAATTCCTTGAAGTGAAGATTCGAAGATGCCGTGAAATTTGAAATTCGAGAAATATGATAGCCAACACGCAAAATATCCGTAAACTGTCAATAACTTTTGAATTTAAACACAGTTTAGTCTGAAAATTGTAAAAAAATACAGATAATGTTGGACCCGATGACCATGCAAAATTTTAAGTTGATCGGTCAAACGGTTCAGGTTTAAATTTCAAAAAGCACATGCATTTTTTTAAAAATTTTAACCAATGGGAGGATTTGGCTGAAAATTTGTAAAATAAGAGACAATGTTGGTGTTTATGACCATGCAAAATATAAGGTCGATCACATTTGTCGAAGTTTTTTTTCATTTTTCAGCCTATCAGGAGATGCTTATTTAAATTTCAACCAATGAATGGATTTCAAAAAAATTAGGGTCTGCAAACAGAGAAGGTTGGTTTTACATGTGTGCAAAATTTCAGAACGATCGGTGAAACGGTGCGACCTGTGTATCGGCTATTAGCAGCCAAAAACAAAAACAAAAACAAAAAAAACAGAGGTCCGTGCCAAAAGAGCCAAAAGGAGACGCTCGCTCAATTATCTAGATAAGATAATAGATACAAAATAATTAACTAGATAAGTCACAACACTGGTCTTGGGACTGAAGCATCAAGAAACAGTGATGAATTAAATGAAATTCTTAGACACATTTTGTTAAAGATTAGAATATAATCTAGGATTATAACTCCACTGTGACAGTGGACAGTGGAGTTATAATCCTAGATATAATGTCATTGGCAAAACTACCTAAAATGATGTTCCCAAGATCATGCAAAGTTTTATAGTGAAAGCTGTTAGTACAAAAATAGTGCAAAATGTGATAAGAATTTTTCCTTCGGCAGTTTTATAGGAAATTTTCCGCTCTTTCATAATTTTGAGATCCGCAAAAAATTGGATGGACATTTTGGGCCCCAGGGCTGTCCAAAGTGCCAAATAATTGTATTTCAGTGAAATTATAACTTTGTAACTTTATTGATCTTTTATAATAAACAATGTGTCAGGAAGGTACGATAAAAAAATAAAATTTTTATCCAGTTTAACTTTAAAAATTACAGGATAATTTTATTTTAATTTTAACCAATCAACGATTTTTCATGAAATTTATAACCCTAAAACTATAAGATGGCCTCAACAAAATCTGTGAAAATTTTGACTTGATAAGTCAAATGGTGTGAGCTACAGGTCATTTTCATTTATCAACGAATCACAGGATCCGGTTCAAAAACGATCACAGAGACACTTAGATATCATTAGCATGTGTGAAAATTTCACATCGATGGTTGAATGTTTTGTCCTGGGCACTGAACACAAAAAAACACACAGAGAAAGTATTTGAAATGTTTGAAATGTTATATTTGAAATGTTGAAAAAATTAATAAATATTGTTAATTTGAGGTGTAAGATATTACTGTACACAACCTACTTTGTACCAATCTTAACATATGCAGCAGTAACTTGGCCAATGGGAGGTAAGGAAGAAATGAAAATGCAGGCTGCGGAAATGAAGTTCCTGAGAAGTGTGGCAGGAGTGACGAAGTTGGACAAGGTGAGGAGTGCAAAGATTAGAAAGGACCTAGAAGTGGAGTCTATTAGATTTAAACTTGGAAAAGAGAGGCTAAGATGGTACGGACATATGAAGAGGATGGGAGAAGAGAGGATACCATATAGAGAGGCAGAGCGTGCAGCCATGGGTGGCAGAAGAAAGGCAGGAAGACCTAGAACTAAATGGATTAACGGAATATAGACAGCCGCAGAAGAAAGAGGAGAGTGTTGGGGAAACAGAAAAGTGGTGGGAAGACAGAGAGAGATGGAGGGAACTGGTGGAAAGAGAGGAGGCTGAAGAAGTGGAAGAAGAGATTGAAGAAGTGTGGAGTGTCGGACTTGGCAAGTCGGCTCTGAGAACACAAGTGCCCTAGAACATTGGTGGGATCATCCCACCCCCTGACCCGACAATAGTTGGAAGCAGGGTCGCGATATTCATTTCATTTTAATAATAAATATTTTCAGAGAACCTCAGTTGGGCATCCTCCACCACATGAAATACTTCCACAATTTAAAATAAAAATTATGTATTTACATTTGGTTACACCTACTAGGTAGCATGTATTATCAAATTTCAGAGGATTTGGCTCAATACCTTATTGCAAATGACTCAAAAAGGGTTATGAAGCAAGTAAAACAGTACGCAAATAATTATGATACAATATTCATTTTATTCATCAAATATTATTTCTGCTAAAACTGTAGCGATCCAAGCAAATCGCTCCTAAATACTTATGAGTGACCAAAGTAGCCACTAAAACATCGTCATTGATTTAGTAGTCACATGATGTCGAAAACAACAGGATAACTTGCATTACATCACATGCATACATTTGATCTTGAGTGAATACACTTATAAAGCTTGGAATAACAGTGATATTCTCTAACATGCGTTCACAGAGAAATAATGCAAATAGATCAATGAATATGAATAAACACACCCGATCCAATAATCAAGCCAGTTGTCACTTCTTGATATTCTGTCTTCTGGTCAGGACTTTCAAATAATAGTGTAGGTATTTCTTATGTCTTCACTCGGGTGATAGCTTTAATTTGTACCACACTCCTTAAGCTACGTACAAACTTAGTGTGAAAATAGGTAGTGAATGTTCAAAACCAAAATATGTAACTGTATCCATAAAATTAATCGTGTCAAAAAAGAGCTAAAATGTTATAAAATGATTAGGAATTGCGTAGTAAGTTATACTCCGACATAATACCTGGTTTAATGACAGATGCACTTAGACATGGATCATAATAGACCAATTGTATTGCGTAGATTTTACCAAACAAACAGAACAATATAAAAATGTGCATTAATTTTATGCTCAGTTTGTAACTATGCATTTATAATAGAAAAGGCGTGCAAGTAAGTACACGAAACGTAATGACTCCATCAAGACACACTCAGTTAGAAAGTTCACGTAGAGCAGGTTCCAAACCTGGAGCATATTCCAAAATAACATTAATCATTATATAAAATAAATACATAATTGACCAAACAAAATAAGCAACAAATAATTATGTAATTATGAAGTCGTCGTAGGTACTATGTACTCGTACTTAGAGTTAAGATATTCATCCAAAACTCTACATTTGATTCTTCCTACGCTTCATCGTCACTTCAGAAACAAGTTAAACAAATAATTTATCATATGTATTAAAAAGCAAAAGTAAATGGAAGTGAAGTAATATATATACTTGCAAAAACATTATGAACAAATATTAGGCAACAATGTTTGCCTACTACCTTTATCTAAATCACTGGAAAAAATGCATATTTATTTACCTATTGACAAAATAACAGCTACTGCTATATAAATTACTCTCTACTGTGACCCCTGTGGGAGGGAGGACAGATCTGTTTATATACTGGTTTATCAAACTATTAGTTGTGTTGACGGAGCAGGTAGCAAGTAGAGCTGGGCTCGCCAGCGTAGGCGGTGGGGCGTCTTTTTGGGTACCATTTGAACCACTAGGTGCTGCGGAAACAAACATTCTGTTAGTAAAGTCAATGTCACTGCTAACTATGTATGTAGGAAGATGGTAAAACACAAGCTTGTACAAACTAGAAAAATGTTTCAACTATTTACATATCATGCAGTGGGGTTCTACTTAGCAAGCTGACATGAAAATAAGAGCAAAGAATGAGAGACGCTGAGTTACTTTGTGAAAGTCAAGAGAATTGAAGATCACAACTTCTTGCTCTATTCATACTCGCTTTTTAAGACAATTCTTTAGTTTTAATTGTTTTAATTGAAATGCGACTGTTGCTCAGATTAAAGCATGTTTATTAGGTCATAGGTGAGCATATTTTTTAGCTTTTGTGTGTAATTTTTTATTGCATTCAATTATCAAAATGTGTCAGTTTTCATCAATGAAATCATCATTTGTTGGCGGCTGTTTCCCCATAACAAATAAAAAATACGCGACAGCATTGACTTGCCCTATCCATAATGAAGACAACGAGATTATGTACTTGCAAGTCTATAGAATGATAATAGAGAAGTCACATGAAATTTTATTCTTGTAAATTTGTAAATATAAACACAAACAACAATGACAATCACACTTATCACCAGCGAAATTTAAAACTTTCATTCATAAAAAACAAATTCAAATGTCATGGGATATTTTGGCGGAAAAAACGGCAGGCAACGAGAATCAGGATTGTGATGTCATTTCCAAGTCTCCAACAATGTGTTACCATGGTGATTCCTTTGTTGCCATGGCAATATAGAGGATTGTGATGTCATTGTCAATTTTCCTGTTTTAAAATTGTAAGAAAATTATCAAACTTTGTAACTGAATTTCTCGTAAACTACTTGTCCCACAACAAAAATAATACTATATCTGTGTTCAGCAACATCTCAACTTTAATAAAATAACTATTATTCTGAAATCTAATTGATAAGTGTATTCCCTATTGCGGTAGGTGCTTAGGAATAACTGTACCTTAGAAACAGTAATATCCAAGCAAAAATGTTATGAAACAACATAGGTACTTCGCTGCGAAAAAGGTCACCTGAGTAAGAGTTGTAGAATCACTTTTATATTGAGGAAGAAATGTTCTCACAACTTTGGGTGCAGCAGGACAATTTGGTATGTTATATTTCTACGAACTACGCACCTTGACTAGATCTCTGCGCCTCGACAAAGCTTGCAGTAGAAGTCCACATCATTGAGGTCCTCCTCTTTGAGTCCTAGACAATGCTGATGGAACCAGAGCTTGCAGCCGCCGTCACACTGCACCCACTGGATGGATCCGGTGGGCCTCAGACAGCTCTTAGCCGCGCAGTCTTCCTCCTCGTACTGCCCCTCGTCGTCCTCGTCCTCCTCGCTGCCCTCCTCCTCGCTGCCCACCTCGGCGTACGTCGCCATGGGCACCCGCTTCCGCTTCCCCTCCGCTTCCTGCGTCTTGCGGATCTTCCGCATGGCCACTTCCTTGGCCGGGCCCAGTGGACTCTTCCCGTTCTTCATGAACTTGGGCTTGCGGATCTTCTTGAGCGCCCTCTTCTTGGGTTTGTCGTCGCTGTTGGACCCCTCGGGCTTCTCCACGCGCGTCAGATGCGCGATCAGACTCATCTCGTCCAGGATCACCTCCATTAGGTCTCCCTCAAGCTCCAGGGTCTCCAGCGTGAGCCGGGACTCTGCCGAGAGGGCGGCGCTGAGGTCCAGGTCGGTGATGACGGGACTCAAGGTCGGCTCCAGCGTGATGCTGCACTCCAGGAGACTCAGGATACGGCTGTAGCCCAGGTTGGGGTTCAGAGCCGCATTGGTCATCTCGCTGGCCACTTGCAGCTCCAGAGACTTACTCTGCAACACAAAGATCCTGGCATTAGTTCGGGGAGTTTAGCGAGTTGAAAATACATTCACCCCGCAGAAAGATCTTCTGGAAAAATGAGTGTTGGTACAAGAAAACAATTTTACCAAACAAGATTGGACAATTGGAGATGAAAAGACACTCAAATTGAAGCAAATCTTTGAAACAAAGAACACAACATCGTAATATTAAAGACAAATTTTCTATAAAGACAAATATCAACCGAAAAATGTAATGCTTATTTATTACGGTTTAGGGCGATGCTTATGAAAAAACATAAAGCTATAACCTAACTTCAAACCATGAAAGTGACAACAAAGACAAGATTTGAATCCCCTGAAGGAAGGACTCACCCCTCCTTGTGTCTTGAGCACCAGACCTCCGAGACAGCTCGACACGTTGCGCGCGCCCAACGCAGTCCGCGCGCGATCCTGCCAGTTCATCGCGCGCTCCGTCAAGCACTGGAGCGCCTCGCCCTCGGGGATGCGTACCTGAAAGTCATTTCACTCTAAACGCACACTTTCACCGGTTGACAAGCCACATTGTTGACAATATCACAGACACTGAGGGCCAGTAGGACCTCAGTAGGCTGGCCTATACCTGACAATGCTAAACAGGGTTCATCTTTGCCTGTCACCGACCTTAGGTAGTCAAGATTCAATGATCATTCAAGGAATATCATTGATTATTGCCATGGCAATATCCTAATCAATTGTTTAAAATTCATTCATCAGAGGATTGAAAAACTGGACCTAAAAGCCTCACAAAAGTACAGCAATTCGTAAATCCTGTATGTAGTACAGAAGTTTGATTTGCAGGGGGGAAATACCTACCTTGTGGTTTTAAAGGTTCGTCACAACTCACAAATATTGAATTTTCCTGGCAACACATTTGAAAAGCTTACTTTAAGAGTTACATAAAATAGATGCAGAGTTCATGGCATAACGCATCACAAGATACAAAAATATATTAATGAGAATGTAAATTTTGGAAGACCATTCAGGAGATTATGAACTCATAGACTCAATAAAGCAGTATTTGAGCAAAACTGATTGGCTGTCAGGTTCCTTGACAATCAATCCTTGTTATTATCAATGAAATCAGAGCTCACCTACTCGAGTTAGATGATGAGTAAGCACAGACTTCATCGGATGATGTCACCAAATCATTATCAAACAATCCGTTACTTTCGAATACTGTTTATTATTAAGTTGAATCCGATATACGTATGTTTGTTCTTACGCAGAGCTTCTGCAGCGATACGAGTGCATCGAGGATGGTCTCGAGGCGCGGGCGGCGCGTGCGCTTGCAGCACGGACAGAGGAACTTGACGCCGGCGCGTGACTGGTCCACGCAGGCGCGGTGGAACCAGTCAAAGCACAGCTGGCAGCGCAGCATGGCGCCCAACATGCCGCGCCCGCACGTGCAGTGGCGCGCGTCGCGTGGCTTGCGCGCATTGAGGCCACGCAGGGTGCGCACGGCACGCAGCTCCATTGCCTCCGCGCGCTTGAAAGCAGCGATCACTGAGCTGGGCTCCACGCTGCCCGAGAGAGACACGTCGCAGATCACAGCCTCCTTGGAGCTCATCCTGAAACACAAATATACATCATGTCATTGTTTGAAAATAAAATACAATAACAGTCCTGCTTTCATTCATGGCTTCTTTAGAATGAAACGTAACTGTTCCAATAACATGGACTATCATCTGTTCTGTTGATCATCGAGTATATGTTTTACAAAGTATATGTTTTGTATTTAAACTTGTGGGTATTTATACCTGTTTTAAATAAAGGCTTAATAATAAAAAAAAAATAATAATTTATGTAATATATGTCAATTTGTACGTTTCCCTGCAATCTGGTGAAATATAAGACGATCTCAGCCGGACCTTCACCGAGGTGAAGAACGAGGTGTGTACTTTGCCATAGACTTGCGAATCCCAAACACAACTTCGTAATATTTAATCACATCTTGAATAAAGATAAAAAATTAACAATTAACAATTGAATAATAATTGCTGTTTCGGATGTGAAAAAAACAACATAAAGCTAACCTAACCTCAAACCATGAAAATGCCAAACAAAAACAAGATTTGAATTAGGTAAATTTGAATCTGCAGATTTGAGTTGGCCAACTTGAATTGCAAGTTGTGTTACCTGTTCCACACCGCATGACATGCAACAAGTTGTGTTACCTGTTCCACGCCGCCAGACCGACCACTGTCTTGGGCGCCAGAGCCTCCAACAGAGTCCAGCGAGAGTCCTCCAGCAGGAATGCTCTGGACGTCTTCTCCAGCCAGCTCTTGGCGGCCGCCAGATGCGATGTGAGTCGCGACAGACCCTCCAGCTCCAGTGGGATGCTGGAACCTGGACAGATCATCATTACATTACATTCTTCTCACGTCTCATTCACTCAGAGTTCAACAGAATTAGTCCGTTGAGCAATTGTACATCATTGACCGACGGACACTTCTCTAAAAACTACTTTTTTACTTCAAGTTTAAAACGTAGTAAATTTAAATACCTACCTGTTTAAAACCACTTAAATATTTTGTTTCTTTTACACCTCTTGCCTGGCAAATGTGCAGAGCCAAGCTGCCACTGACGACAGTGTGTGAATGTCGACAGTTTCTCTTTCCCTTTTAAAATCTTCTTCAGGATAATAAATTATGAAACTCCCATCAAAAAAACAAATTGGTCCACATCAAACAAAATCCCCACACTTAGAACATTGCAAAATGCTCACCTGTGGTCACAATACTGTCGAGGTATTCGAGGTACGGATAGTTGTCGCTGGCGTTGATGTCGGCGACCTCGGCGGCCCACTTCCTGCCGTCCTCCAGCGCCGTGTGCAGCGCCGTGAGTGCTGGCAATGTGGCGGGAGTGAGCGCCGCCTCCTCCGTCAGCGCCTCTGCGGCGGAGAAGGTCCGCGCCTCGCTGGCTCGCGTCTCAAGCGCCTCCGCACGAGACAGAAGCGCCCGTAGTTCAACCAGCTGAAGCAGAACGCATTGTCAAGGTACGTTTACAGCTCGCCGCTGGCGTCAAGGTCAAAAGATAAACCCCAATCATCTTTGAATGCTGAACGTCAGGCGGTCAATGAAGAGCTGTAAACGTAGCTTTACACACACATCATGTTTAACAATGCTACAAGGTCAACTAGCAATATAAAAACAGTCTTCTTTAAATTTCCACAAATTTGCAAAGAAATACGAATTTCTATAAGACCGTTTCAACTTGGCAACACTATTTTACATGTAAAACTGGACTTTACATAAGGAAAAAGTCGGAATACAGTAGTAAAACCTTCATAGCTATTATTTGCTGTTAATTGTTGAAAATAAAATATAAATAAAATTAAAATAAAATGAGAATGCTATAAACTGAGTGAAACGTGATTGACTCTCCGCCAGTACCGACCTGTTTGTCAACCTCTGGGCAGCTGGGGAGAGTCTCCCCCACGGCGACGTGCGTTCTCATCTGCTGTGGCGTGAGGCACGGGAGCCGACTGGCGTGGAGCCACTGCACGCGCTTCAGAGCCGCCTTCAGCGCGTCCACTTCCGCCAGACTCACCGCCAGAGACGAGCCCAGCTCGATGCACGCCTCCATGGCCGCCACGTCCGGAGAAACCTGCACAAACATTCATATGTCTCGTATTTCAACCGTCGGGCAGTGGAAATCAATCTTCAACTTTGGCCTTGGCTTTAAGGTGGCTGTATATCACGTGACTTTTCAACCAAAAAGCTACACATTTTCAGTTGGAAGGGTTCAGTTCAGCAAATACTTCTCACTCATCAGATAAGTTAGGACACATCAGTTGGAACTAATGTACGCAGAAAAGAACTGCGAAAATAACATATTAGATGATTTTACTTCCTTGCACCTAAATATTCTCAACCCAAGACCTGAAGTTGAAGGAAATTCTACGAGTTGCCAAGAACAGCAAACATTACTCTAATAAAAAGGCATATATGCATCACAAACCTGACGCAATGTCAGAATATATAACATGCGCTCATTCTTCGTCCTTCCAGTGAAATGTTGAGATATTAATTATATCCACTATTATGAATGTAATGATTTAACGAACAGCACTTGGTTTTGACAGTCTTCACACGCGTACGTATACACGAAATTTGTGTTGTTTTTATTATAAAATCACTGCAAAATTAAATAATATTGACTGCAAATATTGATAAGCTCCAGTATGCAGTGAATTTCCTTCATAAATCACCTTGGATTACTCAACATGAACGATGAAAGGTATGTACTCATATGTAACTATTTCTTTTGATCGGATGTAGAGAAATAAAGTCACGTGATATACAGCCACCTTAAGAGTCGAAGTAAACAGTAACTAACCATTCAATCAAATCATGAAAAACATTAATTATTAGTGTAGGTAGATACATTTTGAGTCGATAAGAATGAGAATTTGTTCTAATTTATACCAAATATTAATGAAATGAAACCAAATCATATTACATACAACTACATGGCAACAAATATTTACCTACTCTAGTATTATAACTAGAGGGACCTGCTTACAAATTGTAAGATGTGTGATTCACATTTATCTGACTAATTTATCGCCAACTAGCGACTACCAAAGTTTGGGAAATGTATAAAAAGAGACAGTAACTGCAAATTCCCACTTAAAGAATACAACACAATCGTAGAGGAAATGGTAAATTCAAAGGTCCGTAATCGTTGGGGAAACAGGATAAATTACAGTTGCACAAAGAAAAATGTCTGTTTTTCCATACCATTTTGCTTTTCATGTTATATCTCTCAAAATACTGTAAAACGATTTTGAAACGGAGTTAATTCATCAATCATTTGTGTAGAATTTATTCCGTATATTTTTTGAACGAATTTTGTCTTAAAGTGGATATAAAGAAGATGCTGACATTTGACATTTTGAAAAACCAGTTGGATCAATTTCAATTGTAAACACACAAACACCCGGACACCCACATGAAGGAAAGTGCGAGAGGTTTTTTAAATAGATTTTTGACCTTTCTTGTTTTTTTTGTATTTTTTTTTTATTTTCGGTAATTTTTTAGATTTTTGGATTTTTTAATTTCTATTTTTTTTTAATATAAATATTGGTTGTGTTGCGTGATTGTTTTTCTTTTTCTTTGATTTTTTGGTTTTGTTGAGTGATTGGTTTGATTCTTTGATATTTTAGGTTTTTTGATTTCTCTTTGATTTTTTGATTTTTCTTAGATTTTTAGGTTTCGTTGCACAATTTTTTGATTTTATATAAATTTATATTTCCTTTTATTTTTATTTTATTTTTATGATTTTTTTATCGATTATTTTTTGCTTCTATTGTTGACATTTTGGCTACGTTGCGTGATTGTTTCAATTTTGATATGAATTTATATATATTTGTTTTGATTTTTAATTTTTATGATTTTTTTGATTTTATATTTTTCTTAAATTATTTGGTTTTGTTGCATACCTATTTTTTGTATTTAAATGTGCCATTTTTTTAATATTTTTTTAGTTTTTTTATGTTTTTTTAACCATTTTTAATTTGTTGGACTTTTAAAAAAAAAATTGCCCATATTTGATTTTTAGATTTTTTATGATTTTAATGTGGTTTATGGTACATGTTTTTTCAGATTTTTTGATTTTTTAACATACCTACCTATTTGTTTTTTAAAAATTTTATATAATTTTTTTATTTTTTATGATTTTTTTAATTATTATAATTTTTATGTAATTTTTTTTATTTTTTTTTTTACCTTTAATTATTTAGGTACTTTTTTTGGATATTTTTTGAAAATGTTCACTGATTTTTTTTTGTTTACCCCTCGCAAATAGTTTTAGACACAATGGGCAATAAAAGTCGGCAATTTAAATACAATCAATTTCAATTGTATGACATACGGACATATGGACTACGGACTCCGCGACATGCGCATGCGTGAAAAGTGTACAGTATGTAAGAGGATTAGATATTCTTGATTGAAGTTCAACTTTTACCCCAGCCATAAGTCAGGGAGCCATAAAATCTTCCCAGAATATTGGTCTATAAATTGATACTATAGGAAAACACTCGGTGTAACGCAACAAGACCGCAGCAAGCGGTCTGCTTGTGTGTGGAATGTAAGGATGTACTCACCAGCAAGCGGTCTGCTTGTGTGCGGAACTCGGTCACCTGCTGCAGAAGCTGCTTCACTTCCGACATCTCCTCCAGAGCACACGGAAGCATCTCCAGCTCGGCGTGGAAGTCCGCCAGCTCCTTCACAGTCAGTCTGCAGGCAGAAGTGTTACATGCCGACTCCACTCCATAATGACATTCAATCAGTTGCATGAAATTAAATTAATGAAATATTGAAAGTACAAACATGTGTCTCAACAAAAAATTATTTTTATGGGATGAAAAGTCATCAAAGGATTCCAAGGAATCTTTATTCAAAGTCTTAATAAAATGTGTACATCGATCGCGCGAAAACGGCTCTATGGACCTCTGAATTCCAAAGGCAGTTTATAACTTTTTATCCCATTTTTAACAGTAATTTGACGTGTTCAAAAGCCATGACCATCACGCACCTGACCCCCGGTGTTCGCGTGCGCGTCCTTTTGCGCACCATCTTGCGCGCGAGGACGGCGCACTTCTCGCCCTGCTCGATGGTCTTGGACAGTCCGTCGAGGAGCTCGCACTGCGGGAAGTTTTTGGCGTTGGCTTCCTCGACCAACGCCTTCATTGCGTCCAGAGTTATCTTGTCCGACCCCGCGCGAGTCAACGCAGCCTCGACCTCCGCGATCCACGAGTCAAAACATTCCGCCTTCGACTGAAACAACACAAGACATGGAGGGAAATGTTGACATTGTAGGGCACTTTGACTTTTAAACGCTCAATATAAATATTGGTACAAACGGGCCCAGCTTCAGGCGTACGGCACCACATTCAGCATTTTTCAAAAATTAATAACTTGTATCATCATGTTATTTGATCAATATCAAGCTCGAAAGAAATAACTTTTTTGGGGGAAATGATGAAAAGGAATTAGCACATGATTTATATTTCAATGTCATTACAATGCTCTGTTTAAAACCAGTGCTTAGCGTAAAGACATAACTTAAAGAAACTGAATAATCGCGTTTCAGTAATTATTTCAGCTGTTCATCAGTACGATTGGCAAGAACAAATACAAACACCAATCCTTGTATAGAATGGAGCGCACAAGATGCAGGAAGATAACCGACCTTGAGCCTCTGCATCATGGCGGGGAGCTCGTCGAGAGTGTACCGGTAGCGCAGCGCGTGGTGCGCCGGCGCGCACTCCTCGCACAGCTTGTCGAAGTGGCGCAGACACGCCAGCTTGTCGGTGGCGCAGCGGCAGGACACGGCGGACAGGAAGCAAGTGGTCTTGCACTCCTCGCATTGCCTGTGTTCAACACACATTGTCAGTCCTGTCATTCAGTAATAGGTACGTAGATACTGACATCCGTTGGGATGCGTTACAAATTACAATGCAGCATGGAATGCTTTCGTTCATGTCGAAAGCCGCAATATTACACCAAATTCTGGCTTTATAAAGACATAATATTACTTCCGTTGTGATTACATCATGTACACATTTAATTTACGACTAGATCAGAAGGATGCTGTTGTACTTGGTCAGGTTTCTCTGCAATCTGGGGATATGTAAGACAATCTCAGCCAGACGTATTTGACCTTGGTCTATATGTAAGAACGAGGCGGCGTGCTTTGTCAACACCAATACATGGGACACAGACTTGCTAATCCCAAAGAAACGAGCGTTTGTCAATGTCCATTGATGCAATGAAGTCATAGAAATATGTAGTCGTATGTGTAAAATTAACAAAATAAAAGAGAGACAGACATTCGATTCCCACTCGAGGAAAGTTTCATTTCCAGTTATTTTTTATAATCTTGAAACTTGGTTCGAGTTGACCACATTTTCTTGCCATCTTTATGAAGAACATCCCTCCTGAAACAGTGGCTTATCAACCATTTATCAAATAAGGAGGGCAAGATTTAATCAGAGTTTATTATTGTACAAAATCTTTCATACTAATCTTACATAGAAGTAAGATTAGTTCAACCCTTTGTTGTTCAACAACTGGAGGCCTGCAATGTATAGTTTATTCCATTTCACAAAGCTCCAAGAATATCACTCAAGTGTTGGAACAACCACTAGATCTTCAAATCAGCCATAAAATAAATAATTAATAACTTGTTGCCATAAAATCATAGCCTGGGTTAACAAAATACATTGAAAAAGTAATTTACATATGTTGTAAAATGTTAGTACTTTTTCAGCTAAGTTGGCAGTGAATCTTTTCCGTTGCTTCCTTTGAATTAGTTCCCCACCTCGAACCAACCAACCAACCAATAGCGATCTGGTATTGTGGCGCTGGTGGTGATGTCTGGTGGTAGACTTATGCAATTGTATGTACGTAACCTACCTACGTTGTAAATGCTCTTAAGTCAAAGAATAGATGTGTTCGACTCACCGGCCGTCGTCGGGCAAGAGCTCGAACTCCTCTCTCTCGGCCTCGGTGACGCCCCAGTCGAGCAGCTGCTTCCTGAGCGTCTTCTCGGCGTCGACCATCTTCACCATGTCCTCGTACGCAGCGCTGGCCTCGTTCATGTCCAGCCGGTCGGCGGCCGCGGCCATCTTGCACACCAGCTCGTCGTGCGAGAAGACGCAGTAGCGGTGCAGCGAGGAGTAGTGACTCACGCAGTCCCGGCCCTGGGCGAGCCAGTCGGCAGGGGCAAAGTTCACCGCCTCCGCAAAGTTGTATCTGATGGGGAAGGACATAATAATTCTTTATTTAGCGCAAGTGCTTTCTTTCACAATAGTAGTACAATTAAACAACATGACGTTACACAAATAAAGATATAAACCAATATAATATACCAATATAATCCTGTGAATGAATCCTCCAGATATGTGATTTGGTGACTTTAAATTTAACAGAAAAGTTACTGAAAAGTGTCAAGTGACTAATCTTAGATGATGACTCCACATTTATTCTCATATTCCAATAAATTCCAATAGTTGTGAAGATACCTACCTACCGAGCAGCATACATGTTCCACAAAATAGAAATGTATCGTACTCAAATAAAATATTTTTTGAGCTTGCAAAATGATTATAGATAATAGTGCCACACCCAAAGGGGGGAGGGGGGGGGGGGGAGGGGGGAGCATAGCCCTCCAGTTCTAACCTTGCAGGGTGTTTTAAGGAATACATATTATAAACAATTTATAAGTGATTCTGGGGTATTAAAATGCATTAACTGAAGCAATCAATCCTCTTATTTTAAAACACACATTTTCAAATAATTCTGGGATGCTGGAAATTGCAAAAAAAGCTGTTGCCCCTCAGGGTAAGAATAGGTACACTTGGACCAACAAAGCGGTATTTGAACGTAACTGTTTGGCAGGTTCCTTGACATCAATCCTTGTTATTATCAATGAAAACAGAGCCCATCTACTAGGTTAGATAATGTGTTAGCAGCACAGACCTCATCGGATGATGCCATAAAATCTGTATCAGACAATCCTTTTCTTTCAAATACCGTTTATTATTTGTTCGAGTGTACACTCGACAAATCAAAGAACGGTATTTGAAATAAATGGATTGTCTGAAAAAAATGTGATGGCATCATCCGATAACTATGCTTACTCGTCATCTAACTCTAGTAGGTGAGCTCTGATTTCATTGATAATAACAAGGATTGATTGTCAATGAACCTGACCAGCAGCCAATTTGTTTCGATTAAATACCGTTTTTGATTTGTTGGGTGTAGGTATTTATGAAAAGATGAAAGGGACTAGAGATTAAAAAATTAACTTTAAATGATAATGAGTTAACAATTAACATAGTGAAAACATTTTTCGATTTTTTACTGATGAAGCTTGCTGAAAGTACCCCAAATATTGAGAAAACTTGATATAAATAAACAAGTGTGTGAATGGTGGCACGAGTCCCCTACCCCTGGTTGAAGCCTGCGTGGTACGCGCGCGGGAACGTGACGACGAACTCCCCCGCGTGCTGGTCCGTGCGACACACCGGCACGCCCTCGGACATGAGGATGTTGGGGTTCATGATGGTGACCAGCTGGTGCAACAGGTCGGGCTGCGTCTGGAACAGCTCCGGAGCAGCCGACTTCATCGTGGCCTCGAACACCTCGGCCTTGGACCCCGGCACTCCGTACCTGTCGATACATTCCACGTGATGTCATCGCATTTAGTGATGTACATGTTGAAATATTTAAAAACTTTTGAAAGATTTGTCTTTATGTATGAAATGAAAAGATATTTTTACCCATTTTTGAATATCCTCTCCCTATACAGCGTTTACATATTGAAGGCTGTGGACGACTTGTGAAAAGTAAATCTCATCTAAAGACAGTTCTAGTGAGTTGACATGGTGGTCGTCATGCACCAAGGTAGGTACTACTATGATTATTATATCACATTCCAATAATGTGAAGGTTTCAAGGTGATATTTCATAGGTATGTTGTCTAGAAAGAAAGAAATATCGAATCCTAAAGTGTACTATTTTTTTGAGTACCTACAGAAGTCCTAAAAACAAATTTTTTAAATAGTACCTATTTCACAAATTTTTAAAAATATTTGAAATTTTTCAAACAATTAATTTGTTTGAAATATTACATCACTAATCTCATTGGTGCGCGACGCGACCATCTTGGTGTAACATGTCAGAACGGCTGGCAATCTGTTTCTCAGTATTTTGTTGATAGTCTTTATGGTTACCTGTGCAATTGTAGACAGCTGCTGAAGAAGTTTTTATAGAAAACCACTCATTTACAAACTATCTTCGACTAACCGATAATAATTAGTTTAAATCAACTTAAAAACTGTAGGTACACCAAAATGGCCAAAAATAACTTTTTTACATTGTTGATGT
Organism: Leuctra nigra; assembly: GCA_934045905.1. NCBI lineage: Eukaryota > Metazoa > Arthropoda > Insecta > Plecoptera > Leuctridae > Leuctra > Leuctra nigra. The sequence continues at coordinate 202,040 of OW203764.1, read as the reverse complement.
AAAACAAAAGAAGCATGCGCAAACTATGAATTGTTTTGAACTCAATTTGACTCATTTGAGTAAATTGTATTTAATTTTGTTTTATAATGAACTTAATTTTGACTTTTCTATTTCAAATGGAAGAATACAGTTGGTAATATAGGTTGTGGTGGGTGAAGGAATATGGATTTTTAGATTCTACTCAGTTTGGTACTACAGTAAACCCTCGTTATTACGAACTCGGATAATTCGAATTTAGAGGTAAATTCGAACTAGGTGGATGGTTCCAGTGGTCAGAATAGGCGTTTTAATGTTAAATCATTTTTTTAAATCGAATTTTAGTTTATTTCGAAACTCGAATTGAATTTTGGTTCCAGCCCATGTTATTCTTTGCATACAGTTGTTTTAATTCAAACTTTGCAAAAGGATTGACAAAATAATCGTGAACAAACTATGAAAAAACAAACACGCAAAACAAACACAAACTTCAAAGGCATCATGTCACTTTCAAGAGAATCTGGCTTGGGAGATTGGCCATTCTGCTGTTACAGCTTTGCCAACCCCACTTTTATTTTATTCCACAGGGGGAAATATTCCAACTTCATGAAACTGATCATTTGTTTTTTGCATTAATTACGTAGGTAGGTACCTATATATTTCGAACTTTTAAAATTCAAACCGGGATTTTTTGGGTCCCATTGAATTGGAATTAACGAGGGTTTACTGTATTTCAATGTAAAACTTGCGGGATGTCGAAATGGTACTTCAATACTGTATATCAGGATTTTGACTTTGACATTGATTTAGCTCCTGTGTTCCAATGATACAGTTGACATTGCACTGACCATGTCTTGGGCTCCCCCCAGTGCAGATAGTTGATGCTGTAGCTCCAGTGGTCCTCGTTGTGCCAGCAGAAGGCGGCGAAGCACATTCCCACGTACATCCACGGCACCTTCATGCCCGAGATGTCCGCGTTGATGTGCGCCAGCACCGAGCCGGAGAGGTTGGGCAGGTTGTTGAGGTTCCAGCCAGAGTCCGCGTAGGCCTGGTCCACCGGATGCATGTCCTTGATGGACTGGAACAAGCAACATTACAACCAGACCAGCGAGAGTGGAACCTCCTAAGTACGTTTTTTCAAAGGTCCCCCAACTTTTAAGAACACGTTAAATTGTTTCTATAGCATGTTTTTCACTTTAGTAGGTATGTTTTTTATACTGGTCCCTCAAAAACGTACTAAAGAGTGCCACTGTATGTTTTGTGAGATATTCACAAAGATTCTAGTAGACTTTTAATAATTTGTTTCTTGATATTTACTTTGGATGCATATTGAGAGTTTCATCAGAGTTTATTATTGTACATAATCTTCTTTATAATCTTACTTCTTCAACAACCGGAGGGCTGCAATGTAACATACAACTTATCTACTTTGTAATTTACTATCTGCTCCTAAGTTGCCAAATAAATCTATTTTGAATCTTTGAATTAAAACCCTCTCTTTGAAAGATTCACAAACTATTATTTGTTTATTTTTAACCTCAATATTTCTTATTCTCCTACTTTTCAGTCGGCTTCATTAGGACTACTGAACTCCTGATGCAGCCCACTGAAAAGCATGAGAAATATGAGTTAAACTAACGAACCTAAATGATGGAAATGGAAGACGAAGGGTTAAAACAAGTCTAAAGCAGGATACTACTCTCGACAATTCATAAAACGGCATTTGAAAGAAATGGATTGTCTGAATAAAATGTGATGCCATCATCTGATGAAGTCTATGCTTACTCGTCATCTACCTCTAGTAGGTGAACGCTGATTTCATTGATTGTCAAGGAACCTTACCAGCAGCCAATCTGTTTTGTTCAAATACCGTTTTATGATTTGTTGGGTGGGTGTACAGTGAGATTCAGAAGAAATCGGTCGGTACAGTGCCTGGCTCCGCTTTCTTCTGAATCTCACTGTACATTCCTGTTTCTAATGTATGTGTTGAACCTGGAACCTCTGGCCAACATAACGGACTAGAAAGTGAGCCGACCTTGGAAGGGAAGCCGGAGCCGTGGTCCATGGTGTGCAGATCCGCGCCGTACTCCACCGTGACGTCCTCCTCTATGGCGGAGACAATGCGCCAGAACTCGCGCTCCACCGTCGCCACGGGAACCAGATGCACCGGCATGTTGAAGTAGTCAGACTTGAACTGGTCCGCCATCTCGCCTGAACACAGAACAAGTAGAATGAAACGCTCATTCCACCTTAACATGCATTAGATACGCTAGTTGAGGCCCCTCACCATCAACCAGTAGGTAGCACTGGAAAAGTTACGTGAATGTGGTGGGGGGTGACTGAAGAGTTTACCTTTTATCTTTCCATAAAACTAAAACATAGCTTTAACTGAGTGAGAATTTTTATTCAAAATACCTTGTCATTACTCATTTGGTAGACCTATAAATGAACTCCTTAAGACACAATAATATAATATAGCTACCTACTACTGGATTAAAGTGAAGCAGTAAAAAGTATGAATTATTGATGATGATTTTCTAGGCGATTGTGTAAGATTGCAATCAGGGAAAAGTTAGCGGCTTACCTAGTTGGTAGAACCTAGGTAGGTACATCTACCTGAGCTACTATTATTGGAAATTCTGGAAACGTCTAGAAGACAAAAGCAAACCAAGGTCCAGTTTTCCATACCTACTCTGCTTAAACCAGTAGGTACCTATGTACCTACTAATGAAGTTTTAACACAGTCATTCTAGGAATGTCATAGTTGTTCCATGACAATACAGTCCTATACTACGTATACCAGGGCAGTTCAAACCGCTTTAGTCAATTCGGTTTGAGTTGAAATCGGTTTGAAACCTGTGATATACACATCGGATTGAACTTAATTCGGTTTCGTTCAAGTCGCTTCTCAAAGTGAACTGGAGGTTGCAAACCGATTTGAAATAACCTGATATACTGTTCAATGCGCATTGACGGTGCGCGCGCATCTCATCATAATACCTTTTCCGGTAAAAGTAGTTGCGATTTGAGACGTGTGTTTGTGAATTTGTAACGTGTTTGCTTGACGAGTTGATTCTATTTTGTAAAGTACAGAATAAAGTTATTATGGATGATTTACAGAAAGTAGATTCTAATTTTCTAACGTCAAAGCCTAATTCCTCAAATGAGTGGCCTTCAATACAGGTTTGACGTTTAGGTACCTATTTCTATTTCCGGTAAGCTACAGGAGGGAAATTTAATTTCAAATCGGTTTGCTTCAATACGCATGTGATGCAGCTTGGTATACGGTCACGCCCCAAACCGATTTCAACTCAAACCGAATTGACTAAAGCGGTTTGAACTTGCCTGGTATACGTAGTACTAATCAACCGTTTATAATTAACTGAAACTGAGAGTGAGAAGTTAGCAGAGTGAGTTGTATTGAAAGACTGGCCTCAAGTAAAGTAATCAAATCAAAACAGTACTCATCAAACTCTAGCTCTAGATGAGTTTTTGGGGGTTGCTGTTAAAAAAATATTTTCCTACAAATTCATAATTTTAGTACCTCTAGAGGTAGGACTATACGGTAACTACCTACCTAAATTACAAAGTTTGAAATTTTCAAAGTCTTCGAGTAGGGTGTCCATATTTAGAATTTGGAAAATCGGGAAAATTTTGGGTTACAATGGGGGGTCTGGGGGGAGGGCCCTCCAGCAACACGCAGGTCCGGGCCGCGCAGGCACGGGAAAATTTTGAAATTCAAGAATGATATAGGTAAAGTCATCTGCAGTCGATCTGTGGATTGGAAAAGGGTCTTTTTACTTTCCCGTCCCCTACTTTACCTGCGTGCGCACCATGCCCCATTGTTCATGCCGAGCCTTCTCTTGGGTTGAGCTCGCTAAGGGGTTCGTAAAATACCTGTTTTTCAAGAAAATCCCAATACACAGATCGACTGCGGATCACTTTAGAGCCATTTCTGTGCGTTTTGGATTTGAATTTTCAGCGATTTCGATCACCTTAAATTGTTAGTTCACAATATAGAAATTATATTTCAAAGTACCTGTATTAGTTTCCGTAATAGATATTCTCAAAAATTTGTTTTATGGAAGGATATTGCAAAGTCGCCCAAATCGGCGATCGGCGACAACAACAAATAGTTGGTCGCGATATACTAGGGTCAAGTCGCCCAATCTGGCAACCCTGATGTCCATAACAGTCACTCAAGCAAATTGGACAAATTCAGCTGGCTGTCAGTCAAGTGGACAGTGGCTGTCAAGACTCAAGACGACTGTGAACAAACTGTTCATTCACAGAGGCGCAGACAGCAGACTATTCGCCGTGCGGCAAATTATGAATTTACAAAAACACGGTAACATGTAAAAAATCAGGACAAAAGGCGTCCCGCTTGAATTTGATGGTCCTGGGGACAGCGGGAGAGGTTGCTAGAAAACGGAACTGTTCCAGCAAAATCGGGACGAATGGACACCCTATCTTAGAGAGCCTCTCGGTAGAGCTAAACCTACTTGCTTTCAAGTGTATTGTTGAGCGAGCGTCTCCTTTTGGCTCATTTGGCAGGGACCTATTTTTTTTTTGTATGTTTTTCTGACCATATGTTATATGTATATGATATATACCTACAGGTCAGAGTTTTTCTTCGATCGAGCTGAAATTTTGCACACATGTACAGACCATTTATGGGCGTTGCAGACCATAAATTTTTTTGAAATCCACTGATTGGTTCAAATTTAAAAAAAAAATCTTTCGATTGGTTGGTTCGATATAACATATACATATGTATGTTATATACCTGACGATATATACCTACAGGTCAGAGTTTTTCTTCGATCGAGCTGAAATTTTGCACACATGTACAGACCATTTATGGGCGTTGCAGACCATAAATTTTTTTGAAATCCACTGATTGGTTCAAATTTTAAAAAAAAATCTTTCGATTGGTTGGTTCGATCAATTTGAAATTTTGACATGTCATTATACGACCAACAATGTCCCCAATCTTACAAAGTTTCAGCCAAATCCTCCCATTGGTTAAAATTTAAAAAAATATTTCATGTGATTTTTGAAATTTAAACTAGAACCGCCGATCAACTTAAAACTTTGCATTGTCATTGGGACCAACATTACATATCTGTATTTTTGACAATTTTCAGACTAATCTGAGTTTAAATTCTAAAGTTATAGACAGTTTACGGACATTTTACGTGTTGGCTGTCAAATTTCTCGAATAATTTCATATTTCACGGTAACTTCGAATCTTCAGTTCCAAGGTACCTATGTAGTTAGGTAGAGCAAAAACTTTCAAACGTATGAAACTGATATGACCGTTCAACAGATCGATCTAATATTGTGTTCACACACTTATGTTATTGATATGAGTGGTCCCAGGTATATTTTTTGAACGAGATCCTGTGATTTTTGAAAGTTAACAAGAAATCGTTCAATCAAAGGTTCAATCGATCAACTTAAAACTTTGCATGGTTATTGGGAACAATATTTTAGGAATTGTTGTAGATTTTAATACACTTAGTCTTTGACGAAATTCAAGAATTATTGGCGTTTAAGGACATTTTCGATAGACAGAATTTCGGGTTCGAGGTGTGCTCGCTCATCAACGCGTTACTCAGAGCGTTTTCCTAGTAATGTGTAGGGGAGCCTGTTGTACCTTGGGCCACTTTTTACATTTTTATTTTTTGCATGCACAATATACAATACAAAAATGTAAAAAAATATAAGTATTAACAAATGCACTTTCTGCTAACAGCTTGATTTTTTGGGGTTTCATTATGTCATAATTTCATTAATTACACTCAATTATCCAATGTCATATTTAGTGGTCCAAGGTACAACATGCTGTTGTACCTTGGACCAGTAGGAATTATCATGCATATGATACGTATTATGCATATTGTGCATATAGAGGAATTATCATGCCTCTTAACCCCTGCTTTACTTCGAGGCATTGTTTAAAGAAAAAATTATGAAGTTTAATGAAAAATGTTATAACCCTAGCAAGGTGTTGTACCTTGGACCACAACACCACGGTATGGTCCACGGTACAACACAAGCACATGGCAAACTAATTTCCCAATATTTTTTTAGGGTATGACAATAAGTTTCACTGAAACACAGTTCAGACAGTTGAATTACACATCTTCAATAATTAAGAAGTACTGAATCAAAAATTTTGGTACACATCCTCTAAAACCAAAGATTATTTATTTCGATTTACTTACTTGAAATGGAAAAAACTATAAAATGAAGTACAGAAGCCCCAAAACTTCAGCAAGGCAGCTGATCATGACATGTAGCACTTCCTAGTAATTGGACTTATAACCAGTAATTTTTCAAATTTTTTTAAAATAAAACTGGCGCGAAAATAGACAAAGGTCCAAGGTACAAACATGTCCAAGGTACAACAGTCTCCCCCTAATGTAATTGTAGGTAGGTACCTACCTAATAATTGTGTAGTAATGTCCTTGTAAAGAATGCTCTTATAGCTTGATAAGTTTAAACAGGCTAGGTACCTAGATAAGTGGCAACTGATGCAAGCAAAGTAGAAGGTAATAAATAAAGTAAGATAATTATAGTTGACTATGAGATAATTATATCTCATAATCATGTAGACCTGCTAGCTTGAACATTTCCAACAGATTCGTGATAAAAAATTTCAGAATAGTTTTTAGAGAACTGCATAGTAGTAGTTAGGTGGGTAATTAAAACTAACCAAGTGTCTGTAGTCACTCTGGTAGTAAAGTAGCAGCTGCTGGTCAGTTTTAATTTTAAGTGTAAGATTGAGACGAGTCATGTAGCGCGTACTCACCGAACTGCTGCAGCGTGTATTCGCGCCGCGCCTGCTCGAACCCGAACGCCTCGCCTGGCTTGGACACTTCTAGCGCGATGCACTTGGGACAACGCCAGTCCCCTGCTGGGACCTCGGTGAGGGGGGGCACGAGACAGTGCGTGTGATAACTGTCGTCACATCCGTCGCACAACAACATCGACTCCTCCGCGTCCCCGCGACCACACGTCAAACACGAGTACTTTGCAAGCGGGTCAAAGTCATAGTCCACCTTCTTCACTTTCTTGGTCTTGGGCTTGTCGGCCTCGCGGGTCTGATAGCCGGCCATCTTGGGTCCCGGTCCGAAGAACATGAGTCTTCGCAGCTCGGGATTCACTTCGTCTGCAGCTTCCAAGGACAGCGAATCGATCGGCGGTTTGATGTCCTCGTTGGGGTCGTAACGCTTGGAGCGTCGCATCGCAGAAGTGTTCTTAGAGCACGACGCAAACGGTTTCGCTTCCTTCTTGATCTCGACCGGCTCCTGTTTGATTCGTTGTGCCAGTTTCTCTTTCTGAAACACGTCGAAGGGGTAAAGAATCCTGTCGTAGTGGTTCTTGAGGAGAGTGCAGGAGTTGTGCGCGAAGCCGAGCCTCGAGCAGACCTTGGACCACTTTCTGTCCTTGGTTATGGCATCGAGGCCACCCTCTTCTTGCACAATGCGATGCAGAGTGTACATGTCCAGCGGCTTTCCTTCCATCACGGGAATCTTCAACTGCTGTCCTTGCAGTTCCCAGAACTTTGCGATGGAATCCATGAAGTTTAACTTAATCCGAGTCTTGGCCTCCAATTCGTTCAGACGCTGGACGCGAGGAACGAACTTGAACTTGTCTACGTCGAGCGCGAACGGAGGCTGCCAGTTGGGAGGGGGTTTGATCTTGCAGATGCCGTACTTCTCGGCCACCGGACGGATCTTCCGGATGTACGCCAGCGGATCTTCCCAATCCTCAGCCACGGGAAAGAAGACCGGAGCCTCAGCAGGCACTTTGAACTCGAACGAAGCATTCTAGAGGCAAAGATATTGCATTCGAGTTAATATCATTGCTGTTTAGTAACACTAATAAATTAGTGTTGAATGACGGATGGATGAATGGCGACGGATGAATGATTTTTATTATGAAGATTGGGAGATATGAATGAGAAATATCTATTGGTGGATGGTTGGAAATCAATTAGGAAATCTTTCCAGCTATTGCTAATCAACGGACAGAGAGCATGAAACATCTGACAAAAGTTAAAAAATGTATCTAGGTAGTAGTAACAAACCAAGTTACCTACATAGTAGGTAGGTAGGTACTTAGAGAATCTTAGTGAAAATTGTTCCCTAAAATTCTTTCTTGTACCTACCTAGTAGGACATGTGCCACATGGCTTTCATGATTGTAAAATGCAATGCAGGTCAGTTTTCATATGAAATTACGTATTAATTAGGTACAAGGAAACTTCTTGCTAAAAGTGAGAAAGGGTATCAAAAATCTCGTGGAACGATAACTGGATGAATATCAGTCTTCAAATTACATTCAACAAACTACACATCACAAGTTAGTTACAGATGTTTAGTAAAACTAATAAGGACTTACAACAAAAAGATGTGATAGGTTTAGTACCTATTCTCTATCTCAAAGGTAGGTAGCGTAGGTATGAAGCTCGGGCACAGGTAGATAATTAGATAATATGCCACCTAGATGTACCCATACAGTAAGGTGGCAACAATTAAAGGTGTAACTTGAAGACAACTTTTATGTAACTTCAGAAGGTTTAGGTACCTAGCACTTCGGAAAATAGGTCAGGAAAAACATTTAATCTGCCTCAATTGAAACGATACATAAGCTAACTATAATTACCTCCAAGGGCCGTCGTAGACCACCTATTTTCTCTGGGGATGACATGGTTTAGCTTTGTTCACTGTTTCATCAATGTCGTCACTCTGGGTCAAACAGTAGATTTGTTGGGCCTAAACATAGGGCCAGTGCCCACTGTGTGCCCTTTAAACCACTTTCACTTATTTTATACAATTGACATCAACCTATTTCAATATTTCGTAATATGGTAAATAAGTAATCGTTACCCGAAATGTTCAAAAGTACTATTATAATTCCACATAGAAATTTATGCCAGAAAACAAGAGTGCAAGACGACGGATGGCACCATGGTGCGGGAGGCGGAGGGAGGGTGATGGTGTACGTGATGAAACGCCTCAGTATCTTGGTAGCCGTGCATGAAACACAGAGCGATGATTGGTTGTTCTGCAACATAATTGACTCCGTGAGCCAATCAAAAGGAAGCAAACAACTCAAGACAATGCCAAAGAGTTTCTTTCTTTCTGATTGACAGCTGAGTTGACGTTTGTTTAGAAATTTTGATAAAATCCCTCGTGTGTTTTAAATATGCCTAAAGTTGTTTCAAGAAGTATTGTGTGCTCGGACACTAAAGATCAAGAAGAATACAGTGAAGAGAAACCTCTCCACATATATTATTGCCTTTGTGGGCAAATGACCTTAATTTTAGGTTAGTTCTGACACTAGGAGGACCTTTGTTCATTCAATGAATGTTACCCTTTCATATTGCAAATTATTAATTAGTTACTAGGAAAACGCTCAGTGTAACGCGTTGATGAGCGAGCACAGAACATGCAACATCCCCATAGTAACGATACACGACACTGCACAAGACGATTTTCTCTGCAAATTTTCAATCTCCATAATACTCTGGATGAATAACAGATCCATTGTGTCGTGAAGTCTTACCTACATACTTTCTCCAGAAATCTCTTGTGACATCCCATACTAAATTCGTAAAATTACAATTAATACTTGACTGATTGGGCTTACAATATGTAAAATTTAATATTAGTTGGTCTTGATCACCATGCATAATTTGAACTTTATGTGAACATTTTGATTGTCGACCAATCAGAAGATATTATTTAAACTTAAACCAATTAGAGGATTTGTCCTTCGTACTGCATCCGATTTTATGCGCTAGCTCAAAAATGCTTTCATTTTACTTTACATTGTGGATAGCTTGGCTGCTCTACAGGCCTTGCCTTGGAGCAGAAGCTTAAAGAAGGCAGGGATGACCATTTAGTATACATTTTTCAAGATTACGGAATAAAATGACCTTAAAATGACAAAACTTTTGAAAATAACGACAGATTAGACTGAAAATTGGCAAAAATACCTAAAATGTTGGTACCAATGACCACGCGAAGTTTTAAGTTGATCGGTCAATCTGTTCTAGTTTAAATGTCAAAAATCACATGAAAAATGGTTTTAAATTTTAACTAATAGGAGGATTTGGCTGAAACTTTTTATGATTGGGTACAATGTTGGTTGCAATGTTTTTGCTAAATTTCAAATTGATCGAAGCAACCAATCAAAAGATAATTTTTTTAAAATTTGAACCAATCACGGGAGCCCGTTCAAAAACGATCCCAGGGACCGCATAGATTACGTTAGTATGTGTACAAAATTTCAGATCGATTGCTTGAGCGGTTTGACCTGGGCTGTGACCACAAAAAAAAAAAAACAAACAAAAAAAAAAAAAAACACACAGAGAAAGTGCCATAAGAGTACCGTGGTGACGCTCGCTACGCTCGCTCAATTAGATCTGATAGTCTGAAAGTGCTCTGAATTAGGTTTGCTAACCATCTTCATGGTTACTTTATTCCAACTCCAAAATTTTACCATTCCGATCGGAACTCGCCTAATGTACCTACGTTCCACGCATTTAGTTCAGTTTGCAGTTCGGTTTATTTTCCATGTTTACATTTGGTTATACAGTAGTGGGTATACATACATGTAACACAAAGTAGCGACCCTTAAGCAATTATACTTTATTAGGGCATGTGGAAAATTGAATTAATACTAGGTAGTAAGTAGTAATATAATAATATTATAAATAAGTAATAATGATAAAGATACTTCAGAAGCTTAAAGCGGTCTTCCAAAGTACCACAAGGATAATGCAGAACTCAGTTTTTAATGTCTTCTAGGTACTCTTCTATAGAGTAGTAAGCTTTTTTTATAAGGTATTGCTTAAGTTGATGTTTGAAACTACAGTAAATTTATCAATTTCCTTGAGATTGTTCGGCAATGCGTTGCTGTATTGCGAGTTCTCTGAGTGCATTTGGTTCTGTATTGTTCTACGTGTATGTTTTGTGTCTGTCTTATGTTGTGTGTGTGTACATCCGTGTTTTGCGTAACATCTTTTCTTAATTTAGTCGCTTGGAGAGATTCTAATACCTATAGGCTGGGGAAAGTTAGAATTTTGTATTTTATGAAGTGGCTTTTACAATCTGGTTTTTTGTAGGTACGAGGTAGTGTTTTTATACTTTAATCCAAACAGTGCATGTATTGCCTTCCTCTGCACTGTAAAGATTTTATTGGCATTGGTTGAGTTACCCCAAAATGGTATTCCATACCTTACGTGGGACTCGTAATTTGCATCGTAGACTAGCTTCGCTGTCTTCATATTTGTTAGCGAAATAATTGTTTTGAGGGAAAAATATGCAGAATTCAATTTATTTAACAGTTTTTGACAGTGACTATTCCACTTAAGGTTTTCATTTCATCAATAGTTATTCCTAAGAATTTAGGTCTCTTGTACCTCTTTTATTTCTGTGTTATCGATTCTATTTTTGACTATTTTTTTATTTTTATTAGGTACGTACCTACAGCTACAGTTTATTTCATTTCAAAAGGGGAATTAAGGCTATTAAATAGACGATTTTATGGCATCTAGTGATACATTATAAATTTATTTTATGACTGATTTAAAGTTCTATTGGTCGTTTCAACACATGAGTGATAATCACCAAAGCAAAATTTTTATGGTAGTGGTACTGCAAACTTCTTGGAACGTTTATTCCCCTTTTGAAATGGAAAAACTGTACCTGGAGGCCAATTCTTGAGTTTTCATGTTTTGAAACCATGTGTGTTTTCATTGTATAAAACTTGAAACAGTTGACAACTATTGCTTAGCCTTCAACTTTTTTACGTTTTAAACAATGAAAACACACATGGTTTCAAAACATGAAAACTCAAGAATTGGCCACTACGCCTTTAGATGAGGGAGCATGCCCCTCAGATTAACATACATTCTTGTCATGGAACGTGTTAGGATAAAGCCTTCTGATCTTCTTCTGTGAAGATCTGTGTGTCTGTGGGTAGTACGTTCATTGGATTATAGGCAAGGTGTTTTTATTCTCTCCAGATTGTGCTATCGAGAAGTTACCTCTACGTCGACGCGACGGTGCTCGGGTGATCGACGGAAGCAAGCATGCTCACAAGATCACCTGCGACCAAGACGAGACCGTGCACCTTGCAAGACCAGAAGGCATCGAGAGACAGTTTAGACAGAAGTGTAAAAAGTAAGTTGATCGTAGAGCATTATACAGGATGAAAATAATGAAAGTAACTACCTAGGACGAAAGTAGGTTCTATTTCATTGAAAATTTTCTGTGGGTCATCACTTGTATACGCACATATTTCACACATAAGTTGTACAGCGTATACCTATTTAAAAGGATATGCAGATAGTTGGTACACCTACTTTTTAGTTGGTTCGGATCAATTGAGATATTAGAACCTACTTGTTGATCTGTTAGATGTGGGCTGCTGCTGTACTACAAGCACAATCTCAAGAGCAATGTGTGCTTCATCGTCAAGGGGTCGGTCATCAAGAGCTCGGGGGAGGGCCCCATGACGACCATCTACAACCAAGTGGCCGTCGTCAAGCCCAAGAAGATCATGGTCACGAAACACACCAAGAACATGGGCAAGTTCAGCTCCGTCACCGTGTCCACCATAGACGAAGAGGAAGACGAGATCGAAGCTGTGAGTACCTATCTTGTTTTGTTCAGAGTTTGGTTCTTTCCATTTGGGACCCAAAATACAAAAAAGATAAGAAAACATAGACCATTTTATGGACATATAAATTGTGGTCTACTCAGACATGGGCAAAATACTCTGTTTCAATGTATTTGGAATACAAGATACTGATAATTTGGGTATCTAAAATACAAGATACAAGATACATTTAAGAGATGTATTTAAAATACAAGATACAAGATAGTATCTTTAGATACTTCAAAAAAGATACATTTAAGGATACTTTTTTTATTCTCATACATATCATCCAACAGTAAAAATTGTAGGGACTTACTTTCTAAATTAAATTTTAATTTGTTCTATTTGTAAGGCAACATACTCAACATTTTCTTGATCGATTTAATACGGCAACTTGTATTATTTGATGCTTGTTTGAAATCAAGCAAGAGATCTAGCTGTCTTTGAAATTCTAGGCGCATAAAAATGTATCTTGTATTTTAAATCTTCAAAAAAGATACAAAATACTTTAGAAATGGGTATTTAAAATACAAGATACAGATACATTTGGCCCATGTATTTAGAATACTAGATACAAGATAAGATACAAATGTATCTAAGATACGTATCTTAAGATACAAGTATCTAGATACTGCCCATGTCTGGGTCTACTCTTTCATTGAATGGGTAGTAAATGGATTAGGGTAGTAATTGAATGGAAATAATAATAATAATATATCCGCTGGTTCCAATTTAATGGGTCAGGGGGTGGGTGTTCCCATCAACACTAGGGCCGCAAGACTACTGGAGACCGGCTGGCCACGCCTGGCGTCTCCTTCTTCTTCCTCCACTTCCAATTGTTCCACAAATTGCCTCCACCTTGTTCTGTCCTCCCACTGTCTCTCAGCCTCCAACTCACTCCTCTTTCCAACACATCCTCCTTAGCTCCAATCCACCTCTCTCTTGGTCTTCTTGGACAAATTTTGGCATTGACATAATTTAGTGTAACTACCTAACAGTATTTTTCGTATGTCATACCTAATCATTATTAAATTATTGTGTCCTCTTACAAGTTTGACTTTTGGATTAATATTCAATGCACATTCATTGAAGCATTCACAAAGTTTACATTGAATATTAAATTTTATTCAATAATAGGTACCTAAATGTTTTCAAGTTTGTGAAACGGTCAGAGTTGGTTATGTGTAGGACATATCCCTTTTTAGTTTTTTGTTCAGACGCATCTAAAAATGATGTATAAATATGTTTCATGTGTTCCTGATTTCAAAAATGTGTGTTTCATTTTGCCTGAAAATGCCTTTTTCTCAATTTTTTATAAATTCAGTCCTTTTCTTGCTATTTTAAGATCTTTTTGTCCTTTTTTTAGATAATCGGGGAAAATATTATGAAATGTTTGTTGCAAGTTACAACAATTTTATGAATTTCTGTCTAGACCATTTGGATGCGCCATCAACAATTACCTATCATAAAATTTCATTGGTCCTTTTTCGGGATTTTGTGGTCCTTTTTAAATAGTTTTAAGGTACTATTTGCCTGCCTTTTTTGACGTTTCAAAGGTCATAAACATCCTAGCCCTAGTAATGTGTATTGATCATCTTTTGCACTACTATTTGACGCTAGAAGCAACTGAACTGGCACATGATGTCAGGCAGAAGCAAGAGAGCTGTGGAATGGAATATTACCAGCTCAACACTATGTCAACCATGTGATATTGCCTTCTGTTTGCAGCGCGAAGTGGCCGACTCGTACGCGAACAACGCTCGCATCATCGAGAAGCAGCTGGAGCGGAAAGGCATGAACAAGCGGAAGATGGTCGTGCAGCAGACTCAAGCGGAGATCGACGCGAAACGAAACCGAGTGCGCGGAACTCTTATAGACAAATAGTGCGCTCTTACTGAAACACTTCTAGATCTAGGTAATTGTTCAATCTTCAATGAACCTACGCACAAAATAGATACTTGAACTTGAACCGTTTCCAAACAGTGTTCTGTTTATGCTGCAAGTAAGTTTATCATTAATTGTGACTTTTTAGTTAATAAAGTAAATTCGTACCAATCTGTGAATACAGTAGCAAGTAGTAAGCAGATCAATGAATGTAAATAATCTGCTTGCATTGTTTGATGAAGTATCGTAAATCAAGCCTCTATCTGAATGTGATGTGTAGATAATATTTTATTTTGTATGCACACATCAGGGACGCTGCTTTGCTTCCGTTGCCCACTTATCATCTATTTTATAGGACTTCACTATTTGCCACTTGATTCAATAGTCATTTAATTTTATACTTGGCCACCCCTAATGGCTCAGCCTCAACTAAAAAATTATAAAATGTGGTCCTCATTGTGTCAAAATTTTGTTTTAAAAGGTTTTAAACAAAAAAATCTCCCTGCGGAGCATACAGGAATTGCAAATCACTGGAATCAAGTGCGGGTTGATCAAAAACACATTATTTTGGAAAACAATGCCTATAAAGTACCTTCCAAAAACATGATTTTTTCACGACTTTCTAGGTTTTTCCCCTAAAAATTTATTTTTAATATGTTTTGGGGCATGCACCCCTCACCTTATTGTAGTGAAAAGGTGTGTAAAATTAAAAAAATAAATGAATCTTACTTATAGTTACGCAGTTCTGTCCGTCATTCTGTGAGGAACGTTTGCGCGCGCATCCTCTCAATTTCACGCGCACACTCTCTGTTGTATTTAAAATTAAAATGGTCGACGTTACATTGCCCAAATCATGTCCAAAATACATCTTCTGCTCTTTGTGCATAAATAAATAACTGAAACTTACCTAAATGGCAATCCATATCCCTTTGTGTTTATAAGAAATGTATTTTAATTAACACAGAATAACCATTGACTACCGCTCAGTATGGGACTCGTGACTGCTATAGCTGCAGCACTGAATGCTTCCGCCGATGTCTGAGGCCGCACTACAAACCACGATTCTGGCAATATAAATACATTATTATTAATTTTGTTCAATGCTACAATATGCCTTCATATTTATAGCATATGCCTAAATTAAGCTTATTGTTGTGCTGCGTCAGCTTTCCGTGCAATCTTTCCATATGTAAGACGATCACAGCCGGCCGAGTGAAGAATTTGACCTTGGTCTGTACGTAAGAACGGGGCGGTTCCGTTTGTCACTAGACATCGACGACAGATGACTGGCCAGTCGCATGTCCCCACTCCCAGTGTACGTCAATGGAATAACTGTCTAAATCTTTACATTACATTGAAAACGGCACTATTTTGTATTTAAAATGGTGGCCTTTCATTGCCAATCGTGTCTAAAAATACGTCTTTTGCCTTCACAAAGTAAAGAAATAACCATAACTTACCTAAAACGTAATCCTTATCCCCTTGAGTGTGTAAAAAATCTACTATAACACATAATAACCGTTCCAAAGAGACATTACATAGAAAACTTCTTCACGTTAAGAAACGTCAAAGTGTAATTTTTATAAATTTTTCATTTTCTCTGTATTTTAGAGGGCCATGAAAACCAAACAAAGCCGATAGATTTTTAACATTGGCCTCAAGATACAATTTGCAAACGATCAAACGTATTAGTTTCTTCCTACATTTAATCGACACGGCTCTGTAACCCTCAAACCAACTAACCGACGAAGTTGGGGGGGGCGCTCCCCCCACACCCCCCTTCACCCTTGGCAATTTTTTTCCTTACTTTCCCCCCCCCCAGTCATTAATCCCAGCCGGCGTCCATGTTGGCCCCCCCTAATGATATCTCCTGCGCACGCCGTTGAGGATGGGTGAATATTTGAATGAAACCTGTAAGAAAGAATGCTGATGAATAAATTGTTTATTGCAACAGTGACTTGTGGTACATTTAATTACATTCAAAGATATCGTAAATAACATACTGAAGCAATTCACAACATTGCACATGTATGGACGTGGACAATGATTACATCATCGTCACCCACAAAACTGCGGAAACAATAAAGAAACACACCTGCACATGAGCAACAGGTTCCTCGTTTACAACGGCATTGCACGATTACTGGCCAGCACATTGCATATGCAACACTTAGTGGAAATTATAAATAGAATGAGCATACGTAAACCCAAAAGTGATTGCTTTGTCTCTTTGTAGGTCCGAGATAAAGTAACAAACAATACGCTAAATTACAGGTAATAAATGCAGTTAATGAAATCACAGAATGGCGGAGATTGCAACGGAATGCGAATATATTGATTATGTAGCAGATTTACAAATATGTCTTCACTACTATAGCTTGTTTAGATTTTACAAAATTTGCCTGAATTAATGCCGAGCAAGTATTGATAAAATAATTCAAGCCATTTGGAGCTCATCAAAACAGTGGAATTTGTTTTTCTAAATTTACAATCTTAGCTTTTTCATTATTTTATGGGTATGTAGTATTTTTGGGTGATGGTGTGTGTTGTAGGATGTAGGTAACGTAAACTTATTTTAAACAAGTTTCTCTAACAAAACTGAACTGTTTTTATGAGAATGAAGTGATGTAATTCCGTTAGTAGATTTAACAGTCTTTGACATGAAATGCATTGATATTTCCTAACTAGAACTAGACTAGAACCAAGTCATTTTGCTTTGACTTATTTCAAGTCCTGTCTAAGAGAGATATGAGTGATGCAGCAGGTGAATGACCTCGGGTCAGGTACAAGAACTTCATATCAGAAAGCTGCTTCGGATATACGTGTCGACAGTTGGACCACTTGGTAGTTTATAAAAAATACACCTCAAATAAATAGAATTTAGTACATAGGTCCCCTATTAGTTTTAGAAACTCACAAATAATGTGTAGCTTTGATCTAACTGCCCAGTTCTATTTGAGTAATGCGTTATGCAGCTATGGGCTCGCTATGTTGCACGTGGAAGATTTATTCTATGGTTAAATTTATTCATTCTACCATTAAATATTATTAACTTCTTAACTAACCACAATCAGACCCAATTGTTTGCTTTTAGCTAAAAATATTGCACAATTCGTGAGTTATTTAGTAGTGAATGGTGATGCTTTCAGTTCGATAATATAAGTTGCTGCTAATCTAAGACATCTACTTAAGAAGATCCAGAAGTGCTCGCTACCTAATATCATAAGAGTGATCAAATGTGTGGGTAATGCAAGAGGTTTTGCTCAGTACAAACAACGAGAATTCCGTTACTGTCAAGAGGGTAATGAATTGCTGACGATCAAGAAACATGGAACTGTCGTATTAAAAACATGTTGCCTATTTTGAAATTCGTCATTAAAAAACATTTTCCAACTTCTTCCAACTTTTTTTCTCCTTCAGACGCACCTTAAATTTGGCACAACTGAAACATTGTACCTGTCGCAGTCGCAGCAAACCGTAAAGTAATATTTTTTTACGCAAGCGCACACACCTCTATTTCAATAGTACATTTCATAATGACACCATTGACAAATTAAATCAATGACTTTGATGAACATATCAGCAATTCAGTGTGTGAATTAGCTAGACACACAACTAACATTTTCCATTTACACTTTTAAAGAATCTGGAAAATTTACGAAGTATTTTCTTTTTCGCAACCGGAGTTGTTTTGTACTGAAGGAAACCTCACTATATCGAGTTCATGGCAATTACTATCGGAGGAAGATTACGCGCTCCGTAAAGTCAGAAGCGGAGACTTCTCTTCTAATATTAATGTGTTGAACCCTCGCTAAGTATCTACGCTTGATAATGCCTCGACTACAGACCGAGAGATTCTAGAGATATGGACTGAAAGGTTGAGACAACGTGAAATGCTATTTACTCTACTTTTGGAATGCAGAGCAATAGAGGAAGCCACAATACAAAAGTATCCATCACCAATATCTTGTCCCAAATCTCATTAAAAATAAATAAATAATTTACTACAAATCTAAAATAAAATCTGTTTTAAATTGTAAAATAATAAATATAATACTATGCTTGAACCCTTGGCATTTGTGTCCTCTATTTACTGGTTTTGCCATGATAATGCCACGCACACCTGAATTAAATGCCAAGCAAGTCGGCTGGCACGATGACTAGAGTACAGAGAAGATTACAACGCAGAATATCTTTCACACTTAAAGCCGCGATGTGGAGATCAAACTTCCACTCGCCCAAGTAATTCACTTGTTACATTCAATCTGGCCGTTTTAAATACACACCAAGGTACTCAGTTTGGAATATAACATTTCTTCCAAGGTGAAGGTTCACCAATGAAGACCTTGCCATTTTTGGGTTAGTGACCATTTCATTAAAGATAGACTATATTTTAAAGTAAGTTAACAGATAATTGTGTACCGTTGACCACTTTTTAAAATTGTGGTCTATTAAAAAAACCTATTAACAGTTTCTAGTTGACATTTTATGCTAAATAAACTGCTAGTCATAACGTTTAGGAGAAATTTAAATGAAAAAATAGTGAACTCTCAGCAAAGAGCACTTCTTCTAAACAACCAGGTTATGTTATTCAATGGGCCGGTCACATGAACAAGAATAGCAAGTGTCTTCTACCCTTAACATGACGTGTGACTTTTCACCCTCCTGTCGGTCACTTGCGAAGGGGAACATATCGTACAGCCCTGGCACTTGACATTGTTACGCAATGGAAGTTGGTTTCACTCCACGGGCTTCTTCAACACGGTCGGCTCGTCCTTGAGGAACGTCCCTGAGCGCGAACCCAGGGCCTTGGGGGCGGCTTCGCTTGCTTTGGGGGAGTCTTTGGCTTGTCGGGCTTTGCCAGTCAGCGGACTGCTCTTGCTGACGTCCGCACTGCGAGTCTGCGGGGAAACAATGCCAATGTCATTCTGTTATCATGTCTAGGGTTGGGCGAACCTATTATTTTTTTACCGAACCGAACTTCAAATATTTGACGGAACCTTCGAACCGAACCGCTGGCCCCTTTTACCTGCAGTGCTTTCATCACTTATTGAGCGAGCGTCACCACAGTACTCTTATAGCACTTTCTCTGTTTTTTTTGACTGCACTGCCCAGGTTAAATTGCACAACTATCGATCTGAAATTTTGCACACATACTTACATACGTAATCTATGCGGTGTCTGGGATCATTTTTGAATGGAGTCCTGTGATTGGTTAAAATTTTAGTAAAATTATCTTTCGATTGGTTGGTCCAATCAATTTGAAATTTAGCAAATCATTGCAACCAACATTGTACACAATCATACAAAGTTTCAGCCAAATCCTCTCATTGGTTCAAATTTGAAACCATTTTTCCGGTCATTTTTGAAATTTAAACTAGAACCGATTGACCGATCAACTTAAAACTTCGCTGGTTATTGGTACCAACATTTAAGGTATACCGTATTAACTCGTGTATAAGACGCAATTATATGTCAATATTTTGATTCTGAAAACAGCCCTGCGTCTTATACACGCATACCAAGCTTTTTTCCCAGTAAATCCAAGGTGGATGTTTGTAAACAGAGCTGTGGTAGACTGCCACATGTTGTCTATCTCTGCCTTTCCCTCTCACTCTGTCCGGACTACTCATACTTTGTCTAGACACAACACTATTAACATATTAAATGTGTGCAACAAAATGTTTTCTCTTGCATTTAGATCAGGAGACAAAATATATGTTTACGTCTGAAAAACATTACTCTGACAGACATAAAATAGACTAAACACTGTTGAATGGCGATCTTAATGGAAGGGGAGGAGGGGAGTTTGGTTTGTTTTGGAATGCAGAGGAAAGGCAGGTGCGCGCCTGTTAGAGCAAACAACAGCTGCTGGGAAGAGACTTCCCTCCCCCCTTTCTCAGAAGCAGGAAATTACTGTTTGTTTACAACAAGTTGGCAGTGATTTTCATTCAAATAGCTCAGTTAGCTGGAAAACCAACATTTAGATGGATATCATGTATACAAACACACAATGTTTTTCATCATTTTACTGCGTCTTATACACGCATGCTAAGTGTTTTTTTAAAAATAGACTTCTCAAAACAAGGGTGCGTCTTATACACGAGTGCGTCTTATACACGAGTTAATACGGTATTTGCCAATTTTCAGTCTAAAGTGTAGTTATATCAAAAGTTTTGTAATTTTAGGGACATTTTATTCCATAATCTTGAAATATTTGTAAAATGTATATTCGAACAAATAAGCGATACGTGATGGAGCCACTTCTGACAGGAAACTTTTTCAACACACTTTTTTTATTTAGAAGTTCGTGCTTCTGCTTTCATATCTTCTGATTGGTCGACAATCAAAATGTTCCGATTAAGTTCAAATTTTGCATGGTGATCAAGACCAACATAGCCTAGGTAATCTAAAATTTTACGCATTGTAAGCTAAATCAGTCAAGTATTAATTGTCATTTTACGAGTTTAGTATGGGTTGTCAAAAGCTGGAAAAAGTATGTAGCAAAGTCACGACACAATGGATCTGATATTCATCCAGAGTGTTTATATGGAGATTGAAAAGTTGCAGAGAAAATCGTCTTGTGCCGAGTCGTGTATCGTGACTGCGGGGATGTTGCATGTTCTGTGCTCGCTCATCAACGCGTTACACTGAGCGTTTTCCTAGTTACTTAGTCACACACAAATAGCACCAAACATTGTTTGGCATAGTTTGCACAAGGGGATTTTGCAATTTATAGTTCCTTCCTTCGTAATACCAACACTTTTGCAAAATTGTCACCTGGTGCAACTCTGCTCTCAAATAACTAATTAATGCCCATCATTTTCACATCATTGAATAAAAAGAAAAGTAAAAAAGTAAAACAAAATTAAAATGATTAATTCTGTAACAAAGGTTCGGTTCGGATATTTCATTTTAAGGTTCGATTTGCGAACATCTAAAGTCGGTTCAGTTCGGGTTTCGAACCGGTTCGCCCAACCCTAATCATGTCACCAGATGTTTTTACTGCACTCAAATAGTCATCACTGTTGTACATAACATTCAAATCAATTTATTACAATTTTGAAAAATAATTAGTGTAGCGAACTATTTAGTCGACATTAGCAATAAGGCAGCAACTTATTAGGACAAAAATTGTGTACTAACTCTAGTTTAGGCTTAAATGGACTTCCCCTTTGAGACAAGTTTAGACACATTGCATTTATAAGTCAGTGTTTATATTCCTAAGGTCGACTAGAAAATTAGCTAGGTAGGTATTATAATTAATTTTTCACATTTTTCATAGCTTTAGAGGTTCCAAAGTAAGTTTTTACAATTTTTGGGAAATATTTTCTCCCAAATATGTTACATTGTTGAAATATGTTTACATTTTAGTCCAGCCTAGTCCAGTCCAGCCTAGTTATTTGAAAGTAGAATATAATATCTTCAATGAGAGGCTTACCTTGGTGGGCGTGTCCATCTTGGCCCTCGGTCTTGGCGAGAGGACATCTGCCTTCTTATTGGTCAGCCCGGCCACGGCTGGCTTCCTATTGGCCGGAGCCACCGCCGGCTTCTTATTGGCCGGGATGCTGGTGGTCGTCTTGCGGCTGGTCACCACCGCCGCCGGCTTCTTACTAGCAGTTATGGCGGCCTGGGCGGCGCGCAGTCGCGAAGTGTTTGAGTCGCGAGGGGAAATGAGCGGCGCCCGGCGACCGGCAGGCGACTTCTTGGCGACCGGGTCCTCGGAGGTTGCGAGAGAGTCGGTCGAGATCGCGACCTGGCGACCCAGCTGCTGCTGTCTGGTGACCACCGCGGGAAGCAACTGCCGGACAACACACTTCATATTCATACAAGATGGCTACTGTCAGTCGACAGAGTCACTGATTTGTTTTCACAGTTCAGTTTCCAAGTGCAGTGAAAAAGGAAATTGAAATTTAGTTATAAATAAAATAAGTACCTATACTTTTGTATCCATAACAAACTAAAGCAGATGTATTTAAATGTGCCTTTTCGTTCACCATGGACTTAGTAGGTACCACAATAGCCACCAGAGTGCAGTCGTGTTCCTTGTGTTTTCCAATAGATGACATTCAGATATCATGGTAAAGGAACACTAAACCATTAGGCGATGAATGATGAAGTAATTTATTCCTCACACTTTATTTTAATTTTGCCAGTTCACAAATATAAATTGTGTACAGTTTTTTGCAAATGCCAACTCAAGTGATGAAATGACATGTTCTTATGCTTTGAATAAATTGTTTGCACTTGTTTGCAATGTACCTCATTTATGACGATCAAGTATCTTTATTTTTTTTTTGCAATAATTTGTTCACAAATAAGGAAAAATATTAGGGTAGTATAAACTACAGTTTATTCCATAAAAAAAAGGGACTGGAAATTTCATAAGTCCACCACCAGATAATAGATATCACCATCACCAATTAGTGATGGGCGATTCGAATCGATTTTCTTGATAATCGATTTTTTGGTTACGATTTAATCGATTTTTTGATCGATTTTCTGCGTTTTGATTAATCGGTGGATCGATTATTCCAGACTGATTTTCAAGATGGCGTCATTGTGTGGAAAATTTATGTAAATTTGAATAAATATACGCCAAATTTGCCAAAAAGAAGGTTTTTGTCGCAAAATTTTGATTCGATTTTATCAAAAATCAATTTTTGGCAGTCGATATGCAAACAGCCCAGTATAAAACGAACAATCTGCGCTCAAGGTCACTGTTTTACTCCCGCGCAATGTCAAACCCATACGTTTTGCATAGGGAAAAATAGGCGTATTTTTCGTTTCGATTAATCGATTTTCTTCCGATTATCGATTAAATCGAATCGCCTTTTTTAGATCGATTTAATCGATGCATCGATTATTTTACTTGGATCGCCCATCACTAGCCACAATACCAGCTCGCTGGTATTGTGGCTACCAGCAACCACCAGCAAAACACTATGTAAAACACTACCTATGCAAAACACTATGTAATACTGCCTATTTGTTTTGAAAATAAATAATAATAATAATACCTATAGACACTTCTTGGAAATCCATTCCCTGTATGAAATGGAATAAACTGTATGTACAATAATTGTAAATTCCATCGAAGAGCTGCATTCATGATTCAATCAAGTGTCACATGACGTGAACTGGTTTGAAAGCTGACGAGACTCACCCGATTGGCGCTGGCTTTGGGCTCCGTCTTTCTCTTGACGGACGGAGTGTCGGGTCTGACGGCGGTGTTTTCCGTCAGCGAGTCCGTAGACATGGCGAGCTCGCTTCCCTCGGCCAGCTTCTTGCCTGATCGCAACAATAACACGACAAGTCAGGTGCGTAGGAACTACACTTCTCATTGCATAACAGTGGCGAGAAATACGATCGCTTACATAGACAATGCGGGTCCGGGTGCATAGACCCGGAAGTTTTTTTGAATTTACGTAATTTCAACAAAACTATAAGGAAAATTTATATATTGGCATATAAATAGATAAAAAATATAACTATATTTAAGCATATTTGAGCATTAAAACTACAACCCCATAAAAACACTCCGTGTAAAAATACCAGCCAAGTCTCTTAAACTGACCCTTGAGTAGTCTGTCTGTCAGGCTGGGGTCTGTCAGGCCCCAGCCTTGCCATTTCTCCTGTTTCTTTAAGGATGGCTGCAGGCTTTTTTCCTTCTCAGTACCTTCAAGTTAGACACTGAACTCACTGACAGACAATGTTGCACATCTAAAAAACAATCGTGTGACAAACAGCAGGGCTTCAAAGTTTTGGTGGACCTGTCAGACCCCAGGTGACTACTCCCGTCACTATTTTTACACAATTATCAAAGAAAATATTTTGCTTTTTTCTGTTAATTTATACTTCTAATACATTTTAATTAGTTATAACTTTAATGTTTTGATATATCCATCACGCATTATTCATTTTAAGTTTTCGCGACGACTTGATCGGATTTTCTAAGAATGTGCTTTTTGGGAATAAAATGTTTCCCTATGCTAAATGCATGGGGAAATACGTGTAATTCAATGGCTATGAAAACAAAACATCCATGCTACTTATTTATTGTATATTTTCTCCTATTATATGATCAATGTATCCATAGAGTATACAAATAAATAGGGCTGTGCAAGTCTCGAAAGTTCTCGAATATGAAACTCCATCTCGATCGTTTGTTCAAATTACCATCTCGAATTTTCAAGTCTCGAGCATATCAACTAAGAGCCATCAAAATTTCCCATTTTTTGTTATTTTTACAGGACTACGCACGCTAACTTTCTTTGTATCGTCCATACATTTGATTTGTATTGTTTTATAAAGCAGACAGTTCTGCATATTATCAAATGTTATTCTTGTGTGGCTGGTAGGGATGTTCCATGGAAAAATTTCCGACGGAAAGAAAAATATGGAAATTTCCCAGACTTACCCATATTTTTCCATAAAAGTGGAAAAATTGAAATTTCTTACTCTAATTGTAGTTGTTATTAAAATTTAATTTTGATAATGAAACACACTCTGTTTTGACAACTATAAGAAGTGTGTACAATCTGATCAATGAAGATAGCCAGCTTTCACGTGTGGATTACAATGAATAGCTTTTTGAGAGCGTAATAATTTGCATAACTACGTGCTATCTAGTATTCTTCATAGTCCTTTGTAATGCAATTGCCAACTTTACTGAAATAATTCTGTTCGCATGTATTGAAGGATGCTAGATGTGAAAAATAAAATACCCGTTGGACTGGAACGCAAACCGTCTCTCATTTGCCGGGTGAGGACTTTACCACCCGAGCTACCAAGACGGTTACATTCCGATACACACGATGGTAACTGAGACCTGGGTTCAAGCCCTGGTCCTGCCGGATATTTCACATGGCCGTTCAATGCATCTAGACCACTGCGTAAAATTTTCGAATAACGTAGATAATGCAATGTTTTGGGTTATTTTTCCTAAAATTAGAAATATTTCCATATTTTTCCGAAAATTTTTCTGGAAATTTCCAAAAAAATATTTTTCCGAAAAATTCCCATCCCTACCTACTATACTGTAGTAACATTACGTGACATAAAACATAGAAACAGACATACAGACAGACACGTCATCATACCTCGACAGAATCACAAATATACGATACAGTCGTTACGTGACATAAAAAATAGAAACAGACATACAGACAGACACGTCATCATACCTCGACAGAATCACAAATTTATACGATACAGTAGTTATGTGATATAAAACATAGAACAGACATACAGACAAACACGTCATCATACCTCGACAGAATCACAAATATACGGTACAGTCGTTACGTGACATAAAACATAGAACAGACATACAGACAAACACGTCATCATACCTCGACAGAATCACAAATATACGGTACAGTCGTTACGTGACATAAAACATAGAACAGACATACAGACAAACACGTCATCATACCTCGACAGAATCACAAATATACGGTACAGTCGTTACGTGACATAAAACATAGAATAGACATACAGACAAACACGTCATCATACCTCGACAGAATCACAAATATACGGTACAGTCGTTACGTGACATAAAACATAGAACAGACATACAGACAAACACGTCATCATACCTCGACAGAATCACAAATATACGCTACAGTCGTTACGTGACATAAAACATAGAACAGACATACAGACAAACACGTCATCATACCTCGACAGAATCACAAATATACGGTACAGTCGTTACGTGACATAAAACATAGAACAGACATACAGACAAACACGTCATCATACCTCGACAGAATCACAAATATACGGTACAGTCGTTACGTGACATAAAACAGACATTCAGACAAATAGGTCATCATACCTCGACAGAATCACAAATATACGGTACAGTCGTTACGTGACATAAAACATAGAATAGACATACAAACAAACACGTCATCATACCTAGACAGAATCACAAATATACGGTACAGTTGTTACGTGACATAAAACATAGAACAGACATACATACATAGGAAGACTAGTGCAAGAATGACAACTTTCAGACAAAGTTTAACAACTTTCTAAGAAAGATCCATTCATGCATTCAGTATCTATAATTGTCAGCTGCTTTGCCTCTACGCGATAACGGAAACTAAAAATCAAATGAACAACAGAACCTAACGGAATGAATCTAACTACGTTATTAGACATTACAACTATCAAATAACAGACACTGGCTTGTATTTTGATCTTGTATTCAATGAGCGTCTACAAGACTAGTGCAAGAATGACAACTTTCAGACAAAGTTTAACAACTTTCTTAGAAAGATCCATTCATGCATTCAGTATCTATAATCTGTCAGCCGCTTTGCCTCTACGCGATAACGGAAACTAAAAATCTAATGAACAACAGAACCTAACGGAATAAATCTAACTACGTTATTAGACATTACAACTTCAAATAACAGACACCGGCTTGTATTTTGATCTTGTATTCAATGAGCGTCTACAAGACTAGTGCAAGAATGACAACTTTCAGACAAAGTTTATCAACTTTCTTAGAAAGATCCATTCATGCATTCAGTATCTATAATCTGTCAGCCGCTTTGCCTCTACGCGATAACGGAAACTAACAATTTAATGAACAACAGAACCTAACGGAATAAATCTAACTACGTTATTAGACATTACAACTATCAAATAACAGACACTGGCTTGTATTTTGATCTTGTATTCAATGAGCGACTACAAGACTAGTGCAAGAATGACAACTTTCAGACAAAGTTTAACAACTTTCTTAGAAAGATCCATTCATGCATTCAGTATCTATAATCTGTCAGCCGCTTTGCCTCTACGCGATAACGGAAATTAACAATTTAATGAACAACGGAACCTAACGGAATAAATCTAACTACGTTATTAGACATTACAACTATCTAATAACAGACACTGGCATGTATTTTGATCTTGTATTCAATGAGCGTCTACAAGACTAGTGCAAGAATGACAACTTTCAGACAAATTTTAACAACTTTCTTAGAAAGATCCATTCATGCATTCAGTATCTATAATCTGTCAGCCGCTTTGCCTCTAAGCGATAACGGAAACTAAAAATTTAATGAACAACGGAACCTAACGGAATAAATCTAACTACGTTATTAGACATGACAACTATCAAATAACAGACACTGGCTTGTATTTTGATCTTGTATTCAATGAGCGTCTACAAGACTAGTGCAAGAATGACAACTTTCAGACAAAGTTTAACAACTTTCTTAGAAAGATCCATTCATGCATTCAGTATCTATATTTCTGCCAGCAGCTTTGCCCCTACGCGATACCGGAAACTAAAAATCTAATGAACAACGGAACCTAACGGAATGAATTTAACTACGTTATTAGACATTACAACTATCAAATAACAGACACTGGCTTGTATTTTGATCTTGTATTCAATGAGCGTCTACAAGACTAGTGCAAGAATGACAACTTTCAGACAAAGTTTAACTACTTTCTTAGAAAGATCCATTCATGCATTCAGTATCTATATTTCTGCCAGCAGCTTTGCCCCTACGCGATAACGGTAACTAAAAATCTAATAAACAACGGAACCTAACGGAATGAATTTAACTACGTTATTAGACATTACAACTATCAAAAACAGACACTGGCTTGTATTTTGATCTTGTATTCAATGAGCGTCTACAAGACTAGTGCAAGAATGACAACTTTCAGACAAAGTTTAACAACTTTCTTAGAAAGATCCATTCATGCATTCAGTATCTATATTTCTGCCAGCAGCTTTGCCCCTACGCCATAACGGAAACTAACAATTTAATGAACAACGGAACCTAACGGAATGAATCTAACTACGTTATTAGACATTACAACTATCAAATAACAGACACTGGCTTGTATTTTGATCTTGTATTCATGAGCGTCTACAAGACTAGTTCAAGAATGACAACTTTCAGACAAAGTTGAACAACTTTCTTAGAAAGATCCATTCATGCATTCAGTCTATATTTCTGCCAGCAGCTTTGCCCCTACGCGATAACGGAAACTAAAAATCTAATGAACAACGGAACCTAACGGAATGAATTTAACTACATTATCTAGTGGAGCGGTCGCTCCACTCAGCCAAGTCTTACCGTACACTCACAGTCACTCAACATACCGTAAATGCCTATATAAACTGAGGAGCAGACCAACTACTTTTACTGTAAGCAACAACATAGCATTTTCGGCCTACTGGATCTCAACAATGGAAAATCTCTCATTGTTGTGAAATGTCTTAATTTTGAGCTATGGCCCACCTAACAACATATACATCACGCGACAACAACCAGTCATGCCGTTTACGACCTAGAGGGCAGTGAAAATCGTGAAATTACACCGCTTTCATCTGCTTCTTCTTCTTCTTCTTCTTCTTCTTCTTCTTCTTCTTCATATGATTCCCGAAAAAGTTGCTGTCACCGCCACAGCCTAAACGGCTGAACCGATCAACCTGAAATTTTTACCACATATGCACTTTTGGCGTCTGATGATACCTTGCCTCTTATAAATTTTTTGTGCCGCCATTTTTAAACCGGAAGTGACGTCATATATAAAAAACGGCTGGACCGATTAGAACGAAATTAGCGCCATTCGATTTAGATGGTCATCTATATGAAGTATGATACTAAAAAACATTATTTTCTTTTTTTCTAAACCGGAAGTGACGTCATAAATTCACAATATTTAGCTTATTTCATCAAATTATACTTTAAATACACATATAATTAGCTTACATTGTAACATAGACAATACAAAATAATTATAATTTCAATACAGTGTTCTCGGTCGCCATTCCTGAAACCGGAAGTGACGTCACATATCGAAAACACCTGTACCGATTGCCACTGAACTAGCTCCTGTCTATGCATTCTGCAATCTTTTTGAAAAATCAATTGGGATAAATGAATATACAAATAAACGGTACCGGAAATGGCGGCAGGAACCACTAAATGAAACCGGAAGTGACGTCATATATTGAAAACGGCATGACCGATTTGACGGAAATTTGCGCTAAAGAATTCAGAAGGTCATTCATGAAGTATCAACTAGATAGAACTAGATTGTTTTCTTATTACCTATACCGGAAATGACGTCATAAATATGCTAAATGACGCCATTAATATGCTAAATGACACTAAATTCACCAATCTATACTTTTAAATAGATATTTAGTAAACATACATTGTGAATAATTATAAATTCAAGATTGCGGTGTACTCGGCCGCCATTTGCAAAAACCGGAAGTGACGTCATATATCGAAAACGGCTGTATCGATTGTAACCAAATTTTGGAATTGTGTAGGACTAAAAATTATGAATTCAAGACGACATTATTTTTGGCCGCCATTGTTTAAACCGGAAGTGACGTTATATATCAAAAACGGATGTACCGATTGCAACTAAATTATGTAATTATGTAGGACTTATATTTTTGAATTAAAGACGACATTATTTTCGACCGCCATTGTTAAAACCGGAAGTGACGTCATATATCGAAAACGGCTGTACCGATTGCAACTAAATTATGTAATTATGTAGGACTTATATTTTTGAATTAAAGACGACATTATTTTCGACCGCCATTGTTAAAACCGAAAGTGACGTCATATGTCGAAAACGGCTGTACCGATTGGAACTAAATTATCTAATTATGTTGGACTTATAATTATGAATTCAAGACAACATTATTTCTGGCCGCCATATTTAAAACAGGAAGTGACGTCATATATCGAAAACAACTGCAGAGATTGCAGCTTAATTATGCAATTATGTTGCACTTTTATGAATTCAAGCGGCAGTATTATTGAGCGCCATTTTTTAAACTGGAAGTGAAGTCAGATATCGAAAACGTGTGGACAGATTGTAACGAAACTTAGACTCTTCTTCTTGGATAATCATTTTAAGCTTGTACCAAATGCAACTTTTCTTACTAACCAAATCGGTTGAGGCGTATTTTTTTAAAGAAATTAGTCCTTGGTAGGACATGTGCTACAAGCTGTATGAATAAACTAACAAAAGAAGTGATATCCCAGAAAAAAACACTCCGTGTAAAAAAGGCAGCCAAGTCTCTTTACTTTAAAAAAATTCAACACCGAAAAGGAGTGATATCAAAAAAGAAGCCAAGTCAATGACATTTCCAAATATTTAATCGTATCTTTGAAATAAAAGTATAAACACCGAGAAATACTTTACAAAAGGACTTGGCGCATCGTTTTTTTAAAGACATTTTTCTATTCATAAGCATATGCCATTTATATACAACCGTCATTTAGAATTTTTAGAATAATAGGGATACATCTTTCAATTACATATTATACATACCTACTGTAAAATATTTTCTATTTGAATATATACGCTATGAAACTTGTTGCCTATGTTTTCTATAAATACACAATAGTTATCTTCGTAATATTGTTTCGTGGTCAACATAATTAAGTCTCATGCGTTATACCTTCACATCATGAAATACATTTCTATTAATCCGCATTTTATAACAATACATTTCACAAAGTACACAGAGACGGCACATGGAATTTCTTTAAATTTTTTAACTTTATACACTTGACACTTCAAAAATATATAATAGTGTTCCATAGATAGTTAGTAATTATTTTACAACGTTTCATGATTTCCCTCAATCAAGATCAAATTATGAAAACATACCCTTCTAATATCACCATATTAACAGTGCTATAAAAATATAAATGAGCCCACTTCCAATTGTTATTTAATTCTTCCACCCTTACATTACTTATCTATTACAACATGAAATCTTTCTTCTATCGCCATTGACAAAACTATAAAATAGCCATTACTAAAAGTAGCTTGATTCATAGATACTGGCTCTAAAAAAAATAGGAAAATGTACCTAATTGTAAATTTCTTTCCACTTATAGGATAGAATGATGTCTTTAAAAAAACGATGCGCCAAGGCCTTTTGTAAAGTATTTCTCGGTGTTTATACTTTTATTTCAAAGATACGATTAAATATTTGGAAATGTCATTGACTTGGCTTCTTTTTTGATATCACTCCTTTTCGGTGTTGAATTTTTTTAAAGTAAAGAGACTTGGCTGCCTTTTTTACACGGAGTGTTTTTTTCTGGGTTTAGTTTACTTGCCCACCACTTCTGTAAGGTACCCTTTAAATTAAAAGCAATTTCTCTCTTATAATGCCATGTCGTGATGAAAAGGGGTAAAGCCCCTTTTTTTTGGTGTACAAATTGCGTAAATGCACCAAATCCAATCTTGAAATTCAAAAAAATTCCCGGGGCTATGCACCCCGGACCCGCATGATACTGGGGGGCCCTCCCCCCAGGCCACCATTGTATTCGTGAGCATTCGTATTTTTCGCCTTTGCTATATTCCCCAACATTCTCGGAATTTTTATTTTTCCTATCCCCGCAACCTGACAATGAGGTAGGGTACCTATACACTCGACAAATGATAAAACGGCACTTGTTTTTTACAATATTCTACCAATAGTTACAATAAAATTAATTGTAAATAGTAAGTAATTCGAAAGTTTTGGGTAGGTAGTTGCCTACTAGACAAAGTGCCCATGCAATACTATGTAAATTAGTTCTTATCTTTTGCGTCTGGAAGTTGAGTAGGCAGTCCTTCAATTTATAAGTTCACTATTATTAATTGCTTTGTAAGATCACTATTATTGATTGCTTTATAATCACTAATAATCCTCGATATATTTAAAACACACGCTAAATTCACAAAGTCAAAGAAACCACTAGCACTGTCACACGTCCGCTCTGCTTGAAGGTTGTGTGAGAACTGTTGGTTTGAGTTGACAGTTGAGATTTCTGCGTGGCGTTGCAAGCTCCAGCCGACTCCGCTTGTGAGTGAGAGAGATAGACAGAGAGAGTTGAGCGTGGGTGGGAGAGAGACAGACAGACAGTGACAGTTGACACATTTTGTTGGAGTTTGCATTCTTGCTTGGGCTGGCGGGAGAAAAACCGTTACAATAATAATATGACGACGCAGCTTTGCGTGGGATTTTCATCCGTTGAGTGTTGCATGGTTGACGGTGATGATTTCAGTCATACCCAGGAGGTCTAACACCCCCTCCCCACCCCTTTCACAAATTAAAATTAATTCGTCCTTTAAAGAATTTTGAAATACACATTTTTCTGCTGAAAAAAAAATCAGTAAAATTGAAAGTCAGCAATGATTAAAAACCATTAAAATCCTATACAAAAAAAATCGAAATTTTCCATTTCAGAGCCCTGGGCCCGCATTTGGTTAGGTGGTCCTCCCCCCCCCCCCCAGGCCCCTCAGTGCTAACATTGTCAAGGGCCGTGGAAATGTTTGACCACTGTTTTGCATAATTATTTGTTTATGCGCAACCAAAGTTTTGGTTTGTCAAGTCTGAAATCATCACTGGTTGGGTATAGCGTGTTCTGGGGAGGTAGGGGGGGGGGGGGGGGCAAAATGTAGTTTTGCACCGGGCGCCGAAAACCCTAGTTACGGCACTGGTACATAGGCACGTAATTCGAATGTTTTGCTTTGTTCTCCGGCTCGGCTAGTAATCCATACCAAAGAGATTCTCGAGTCGGTGACAGGCAAATACTGGGTTCATCTTTGCCTGTCCCCGACCCGAATGTAGCTTCTATACTAGGAAAACGCTCTGTGTAAGGCGCCTTCTTATTGCATAAAGAGCTTGGAATGAGACGTCGAAGTACCTAAAATATTTGATATTCCCTACACGACAGTTGACTCAACACGCAAAATGTCCGTAAAATATGTCAATAACGTTTAGATTTAACGTCAGATTATAGTCTGTGTGTATTTTTGAAAATTCTCAAAAATACAGAAAATATTGTATCCAAATTATGACCATGCAAATCGGTCAAACAACTCATCTTTATTCTCAAAAAAACACAGGGGGCCTCATTCTACAACTCCATTGCTGGTGGCCTAGCAATTTCTTCCATAAGATTAACATTGAAATAATTGCTAGGCGACCGCAATGCAGTTGTAGAATGAGGCCCAGGATCTCGTTCAAAATATATACACAAGACCACTGCAAATGACGTAGTGTGTAACTAAATTTCAGATCGATCGGTTGAACGGTTTGAGAACACAGAACACAATAAAGTGCCGAAGTAACACTCGAACAAATAATAAACGGTATTCGAAAGAAAAGGATTGGCTCAAGGTTTGATGGCATCATCCCATGCAGTCTGTGCTAACGTATCATTTGATGTCCTTGATAATAAATAACAACGATTGATTGTAAAGCAACCGGACCAGCAGCCAATCCGGTTTCTTCATTCCGTTTTTAAATTGGTTTGAGTGTTGAGTACCTAGTATTTCTACTCTTTACCTAAAGGGCCATGCCTTTCAATACTCTGCTAACTTTTAAACGGGTGATTAGGACTGTATTGTCCTGGCAACAATCAATGACATTTAGAGTATTGAAAAACTGGACCTAAAATATTTTACTTATCTTAAAATGCATCTGGAAGAGGTCCTTCACTTGAGATTGAGATCACTATCACCCGTTTAAACACACCCTGAATTTAAATTATTCAAAGAAACTGCCAGTATTCACTTGTTATAATACCTATTAGTCAATGGTTATGAAACACACGGCAATTTCAAATGATTCAAAAAACTCGACTCGCACTGCACATTCTATCCGCTTGAAACTGGAGAGCGACTAGCACTAGGTAACTCTTCATCTCTGCCACCGTTGTTTTGCATCGTTTGCACTCCTGGATTGTTGTCGGCGAGCTTGGGAGTGCGAGCGAGACAGAGATTGTTTTATCCGTTAGAGACAAGTCGTTACAGAATCCAGACACAGCGTGACGCGTGGGATTTGACGCTCTGCATTCTTTCGCAATATTTCTCACACTGCCCCTCCTTCATTCCCCTCCGCCCACACACACAGCCATTTCATTTCATTACATTGAGTTTTTGTTTAGTGATTTATGAAAAACAATAATTTAACATAAGAAAATATTTGTTCGTAGATCACACTGTTTTAACACTAAAAAATTAAAATGTTCATTCATAAAATATGAAATAAATCATTCGTGTAAATTTTGGCTGGAGCACGCCAACCCGGCGAGTGATGTCATTTATATCAACCAACAATGATGTTCCCATGGTTACAATTAAACGTAATAAAATATGACATCACTCGCCGACGCCGTGATGGCGTTTTCCCGCCAAAATTTACATTGATTTTTCTTTTCAAATTTATGAAGGAAAATGTACACTTTTAAGATTGAAAATAGTGTGTTTTACCAACATGTTATTTTGAATTATTGTATTTAAACTTTAAACTTTATTAATTCTTTTGATTGTTCCCTGATTTTGTTCGGATTTTGTCCAAAGTGAAGAACCTATTTATAAGGTATGCATATGTAATGATTGGAAATGGTAGCTATAAATACTTGTTGAATTTTCACAATTACACTTAGTGCTAAAGATCCAGCCTACTCGCAGAATTAGTGCGCCTATAGTTTGCCGAAAACAAATGATTGTCTACTTCAAGGTGTTACCTAGTGCTCGGTTAGTTGATGATATTTGTGATTGTAATGAGGGGGTCACGTTCACGCTGCCCCCCCCCCCCCCCCCCCACCCCCCGCGAAGTGAGTACAAATCAGAAATTTGCCACGATTTAGTGCTAATTTAAAGGATTGGTTTTAGATTTCAGAGAAAAACGGGATCAGTATGAACCCCCAAAAAGACAAAATGAAAACCCAAAAAAGGCATAAAAGGCAGTATCAAAACCCTCAAAATAGGCAGTATAAGCGTTAAAAAAAGGCAGTATCATCGGCAAAATCGCAACTACTCCATGAAAAATGTGAAAATAATGTGAAGTGATCAGCTAGAAATCTCATATTCTATGGGATTTTCATTAAACAAGTAATTTTTTATTTTTCAACACGTTCTTTGTTATTATACAATGAACTAGAGAGCCCCGCCATGTAATACATGACCCAATAAGCTCTCTTTCTGGGCAAGGCAATGCATAACTGAAGATGGACCACCTTTAAAATAAAACTACTCTGAAATGCTGGCAAAGAATTGTATCTCGTGACAATTTTTTTCACCTCACGGAATAACCGATCATAAATGCAAATCAAGGCTCTTTTATAGTTATATCTGAAGAAGGTGCACTAACCCTACATTAACCCCAATGCACACCTGTAGTGTACATACGTAAATAAGAAACAAAGAAAACATTATGTAACTCTTTTGAAAATATTTTAAATATATCGTGAATAACTCAATTTTATTAAAACATTTTAAGCATGATAAAAAAATGTGAATAGATAGGACTCAATGAAGAATAAAAACAACAACTTCAGTTGCATGGTATATAGAATTACAATTATTTTTATAATATTTGAAACACAACAAAATAAAATGTATCAACATGATGATCGAATTCAGGTTCCAAAATAAGAATACATATTTGAAACTGAATTAAAAACAAATAGGCGTGACTGATAATAAAAAAGAATATGATTTGATTTACAATTATGATTAACGAAAAGTGGTAGGTATCGAGATTTAATCGAAGTTCGTCACTTTTTATGTAATAACTTAAAAAATTACGAAATCTACAAAATTTTGTGCATTTTTCCACTTTAGAACTTATCCTGATTATTTAATCGCTTGCATATTCTCTGCACACATCAAAACATCATCGAACGATACAGTATTATGTAGGTGTACCAACTAAAATCTTTCGATAAAATGCTAAGTTGTGAAGTACGCAGAAAATGTATGTTCTTGCTTGATTGATCTTTGTTATTATTATTAAGTCTATATTCTCAACAGAGCCAGGCTCCACTAGTGAGAATGTAATATAGAGAAGGGAGGAGAGGAAACCCGGTACCGGCATGTAGCCTACTCCTGACGAAAGATACCAAGGGGACCAACGGCTTAACGTCCCTTCCGAAGGACGGTGTAACATTCACAGCACGACCTTCCGAAGGACGGTGTAACATTCACAGCACGGGCCTCCACAACCCGCGCCGTCGAGAGACTGATAACAGGTGGAGGGAGGTCGTCACACTGACCCCCAAACACCCCAGTCTCTCTGGCCCAACGGCAGCAACCTGGCAAGGCAGAGTTGAATGGTCACCCATCCAATCGCTGACTGCGCTCAATGTTGCTTAACCTCGGTGATCTGACGAGAACCGAGGTATCCAACACACCAGCCGTTGGGTCTATTCATATCAAATCAAATATCAAATGAGAGAGGTATATTGGAGATTAGGTCCAATATCAAAAGGTAACAATATACACTCCGGACCGAAATGTTCCGTTGTGCCCCCCCCCCCCCCCCCCCCCCATAACCCACCCCAAAAATGTCAGCATTTATTCATATGAAATGTGCCCGTGATTCCAGTCAAGGTCTCCAGTGGAAATTCCAATATTTTCTTCACTGCCAAATGGATTCACGGCTTCCTATATATGGAAAGTTTCGAAGAAAGTGATTATTTCAATGATAATTTTGTTTCTATTTAATATCTCTCGAAATACCTATCGGATTCAAACGAATCTTTTTGCTTGGCAGTTCGCTTGAAATTATGTACAGGAAAAGTCAAGTTTCGTTGAAAATGGTGTGTAAAGCCGCTTTCACATAACACGCGTTTCGCGTCTTTTTTTAACCAATCAAAACCACCGAAAATATCGCCGCCGGCGGTTTTTTTTCTCGCCGCCTCACCTCGATTGTCGGGAGGTTTTTTGAAATAACGCGCGGCGAAAATGACGTCATGACCTAGCAGCCAATCAAGTGCGACTACGTCGGTTCTAGGGTAGTTTACCGACGGACACATTACCGAAAAACAGGGGAGAAAATTTTGACAAAATTTTATAAAATTTCCACAAATATTTTTTCAAAAATTTAGATTTTTTTTTATAATTTCCACAAATATATTTTCCAAAGTTATGACTATATTTTATAAAATTTCCACACTTTTTTTCTCCAAAATTTTGACAAAATTTTATAAAATCTCTACAAATATTTTTTCCAAAATTTTGACAAAATTTTATAAAATTTCCACAAATATTTTTTCAAAAATTTTGATTTTTTTTTATAATTTCCACAAATATTTTTTCCAAAATTTTGACAATATTTTATAAAATTTTCATTATTTTTTTCTTCAAAATTTGGAGATACACATTTCCATATTGAATACATTTCCAATATTTGTGGAAATGTTATAACATTTTTTCAAAATTTTGGAAAAAAATATTTATAGAGATTTTATAAAATTTTGTCAAACTTTTGGAGAAAAAAAGTGTGGAAATTCTATAAAATTTAGTCATAATTTTGGAAAATATAATTTGTGGAAATTGTATAAAATTTTGTCAAAATTTTAGAAAAAATATTTGTGGAAACATAAAAAAAAAATATATATATATTATTCCATCTAACAACACACAAATGATTACTAACAAAAATAATAAATTTATATCAACATTCTGTTTTCCACGGTCTCCTTTAATCAAGGCAAAACCAAGGTGCCGCGCCGCGTCGCGTCGAGGTAATGTGAATGGTTCTGGCAAAAGACGCGAAACGCGTGTTATGTGAAAGCAGCTTAATTCGCGATGTCTATAGACGTGAATCGTAACGCAACTTCCGAGCTCCGGATTCCATAGCCAAATATTGTTCTGGTCGATTTTGGAAAATTAGTTTCACCGCCTACTAAAATTCATTTTCACTGCACAATTAAAATTGACGTTTAAAATAAAGACATCAGAAAAAGTTGTGTTTTTCACAAATAACTCGGTAAATACTGAATAGAATATCGCGAAAGTGTTACTATAAATCAAGTCACGTAATTATATACATTACTGGCGAGTTTCAATACGATCGGTGGAAAATTAAAGATTTGTATAAAGAACCAAATTTTCAGCCACGTTGCTACGGGGACGACGTTCTTCTCTTTTAAGCGTATTATAGTAAAGGATACTCTTAATGCAAATTTACATGCAGGTAACTTTGTACAACAGACATAATATAATTAGGAGGATAAAAGCAAATACATGCCACTTCGCCGTTCCATTCCACTTCAGACCAAAACATAAACTAGTGGCGCCCTCAAAGCGAACTGAAAAAGGGCGTGTCACTATGTGTGACCACTCTTAGTGCGCATGTTCCAAGTCACTTAAATGTCAATCTTAATAAGTTCAGTAAAAGTTATAATTACATCGCGAAATAACAGTAATTGATGCTTACCTCAGTGTCAACAATCAAATACAATCAGCATATTTCATTTCAGCACATATTCATTCAAATTCTTGTGAAAACTAGATGTCTGTTCACCAAAATCGCCTTTTGACAGATTGCAAATGTTTTTATCACGGCCTTCTGATTCACGGCCTTCTGACATTTTTGTTGACGCCTCGTGCAAAACAATGTCCCGAAACGAAATTTCTAGGAACTATAGTGGACAATGTGATGGACTGGTCTCAGCAAATTACAGTGTGTGCGAAAGTGGCCTCAGGCTGTTTCATGATTAAAAAGCTTATGGACGTTGTAAACATTGCAACGGTGAAAAAAGTGTACTACGCTAATATTCAGGCACATCTAATGTACGGTATTATTTTATGGGGAGGATCTAGCTACACCAGACGTTTGTTTTCTTTACAAAAGAGAGTCTTAAGAACTATGGCTAGAGCAAGTAGAGATCCGTGTGCGGATATTTTCTACAAGGACTCATGTAGGCCTCTTTTTAAACATTTCAATGTTATGTCCCTTCCATCTTTATACATTTATTGTACTGTTTTATTTGTAATGGAACACGGACATTTAGTTTCGAATAGTGTTGTGAACCATCAGTATGATCTCAGAAATACCGGTAATTTTAAGAAACAGACGCACAGACTGAAATTATTTACAAGTGATCCGTTTTATGCAGGCTGCAATTTTTTTAATGCACTGCACTCCCTAATGAAATAAAAGTAATCAAGGAGAAAAATAGTTTTAAAAATAAACTAAAAATGTATTTTGTAGACAACTGCTTTTATAAAGTGGATGATTTTTTAGTTAGGTAGTCTTGTTTTTCTTATATTGTTCGCAGTGGCGGCCGGTGCCTTGTCTAGTAGGTGGGGCGCAATACCGAAGTTGTCCTCGACCCCACGGGGGGGTCTTGTGGTTCCCCCCAGCCGGCGGAGCCAACCCGCCGGAGGCGGAAATTTTTGAAATAATGAACACTATCAAGTCATAAGTTAATGATTTGGGAGCGTTCCATTTAAGTTTAGAGTAGTTGAGAAATCGCACTTATTACGTCGTGCAGTAAGTAGTTTCTTCTGTCATCAAAAGCATAGCCGGGTTTTCTCTGATTCCGCACCAAGTATAGGCGCGCTTTTTTTATCAGGTTTCCCCGTAGCCGTCTCATTTTCATCTTGCATATGATTCCATTTTATTTTTCCATACTAATATTGTTGTTGATTCTTATATTGTTGCCTAGATATAATATTGTTCCATGAATTCATTAAAGCATTGTTGAGTATAAATAAATAAATAAATAAATAAATAAATAGTATAAATAAAGTTTATACTCTCTAGCTCAGCGGTCGCCAACCGGTGGTCCGTGGACCACTGGTGGTCCGCGAGAAAATTTTGGTGGTCCCCAGAGAAATTTTGAAGTTTACTTTTAAGTTTCCATGCAATTTATTTAATTTAGAAAAATGGCAATCCAATACAAATGTACTGAATTCGGACATGTTTCAATACGTACCTAGGCCTTTTACAAAGTATACATATTCACTAGCTCTATAATGAAATAAAATCAGTTTCTGAGTATTTTTCCAAAACCTAAGAGTCATTTTAAACGCATTTTCTCGAAATAAAAGTTGGCTGAAATCGCGTAGAGACGCGCCAAATGACTTCCTGAATACAAAAATTTTCCGGGACTAAGCGCCCCGGACCCGCTTACTACTGGGGGGCCCTCCCCCCAGACCCCCCATTGTCTCCCTCACTTATCGTATTTCCCGGCACACGTATTTTACGCGCCTGAGTGGTCCGCGAGATATAAAATTGTCATAAGTGGTCCGCGAGGTTCTAAAGGTTGGCGACCGCTGCTCTAGCTCATAGTTCCCTAGTTTTAGAATGGTTTGGGTGGATGACCGTAAATATTTACGAACCCCGCCATTTTGCACAATGATGTTTGATGTTTGTATACTCATTTGTCAAATTGTCAAAATTGTCATTGTCAAATAAAGAATTATCTTATCTTATCTTATCTTATCTTATCAACTCAACAATGAGTCTGGTAGCGATTGGACGAGTTTTCCTATTGTTGTTAAAAATTCGTTCTTAGTGCGCATACGATACGGCATTTTCGACGATTTTGGAAAACATTCATTGGCTTATATTTCTATTAGGTAAATAAAGAGCAAGCAGTGAAACAAAATAACGCGTTTATAGTTCACAACCACTCATTCATGTGTGCCATTCCATCCAAAGATAAAAACATTGATTTGAGAATTCTGTGTACTAAGAAGACACACAGCTCGACAAAGTTGATGCGCCACTTACATTATGAGTCTAGTAGAGTAGGAGACAATGATGTACCGATAGGTACTGATGAACAAAACATAATTTACACTGATAATTATTTAATTTATCTGAAGAAATCCATAAGAAAAACATTAACGCTTCAAAACGATTAGAGCGGGAACGTTGTGATGGACGAGACGTATGATCCACGAGCTAAAAGCATCAAGCCCGATGATTGCCGAATGCCGTGGGCACAAAGATTCTGTGCCCCAACACCGCGGTTCGGTTCGAGCGCTGCCATGGCGAGAACGCAAGAGCGCATGCGTCAACTTCTAGAATGACGTCAGGAATGGGGCACGGTATTAGCTGTGCCCCTGGTTGCCTACCCAGCCAGGTGCCGCTAAGATTTCAAGCGGGCGACGGAATATACAGTAATTTCATTGATTTGGAGAGCGTATGGATGGGAGTTTCAAAATTTTACATTACAAATTGAACATTTAAATTGTTCAAATTGAACATTTAATTTGTTCTCAGAATACTTATTGGTTGTTATTTGCAGAATATTATAATAAATCATTGAGGAATTAAATTATATTTTTTTTAGGTATAACCTGGTATTTTAGGTAGGGCACGTGCCCCTGTGCCCCAATGCACCAGCCGCCACTGATTGTTCGTTATTGTACGTTAGTGTATGCTATGTTATGCTTAGCATAGTTTGTTTGACAATCTCTATGGTTTGACGTTGTCTATACCATTGTAACTGGTCAACAGACAAATAAAAGATATTCTATTCTATTCTAATTGCAATCTGTCAAATGCTGCTTTTGTTGAATAGACATCTAATTCTCGCAAGAATTTGAATGAATTTGTGCTGAAATGTAATATGCCGATTGTATTTGAATGTTGACTCTGAGGTAAGCATCAATTTCTGTTATTTCGCGATGTAGTTATAACTTTTACATGCTTCTACTGAACCATTGAGATGAAAGTGCGCACGCAGTTTTAGTTCCGAATAGGTTAGTTCAAGGTCAAATGTCACACATAGCTGGAAGAGAAAATGGCGGATTGGGCATGCGCGTTTAGTCTATGTTTTGGTCTATTCACGTTGAAAAAAGTTGAGTAAAGTTGAAAAAAAATTGAAAAAAGTGGGTTGAAAGTAGTAAAAATAAAATAGCATTAAAGTAGCAAATAGGCAAAATGAGCCAAAAATGCCAAAAAAGGCATCATTAAATGCCCAAAAAGGCAGTATAATTTCTCAAAATGCCCAAAAAGGCACTATCAACCCAAAAACGCCCAAAAAGGCAAAAAGGCAACATCAAGTGGGTATATTTGGAATCAGCATGACATGAAACGGATATATCCCTGATTTTGCCGGTCCTCAGGAGCATATTCAGAAACAGGCATTTGCCTGAAAATCCTGACTCTAGTTATAACAAAGACCTTACTATTGGTGCCAACCGTGGTGCCAACTAAAGAGACTAGACCTACATGGTCTAGGGAAGTGTAGGTCTAGTCTCTTTAGTGCCAATCACGGTGGTGCCAACCAATAGTAAGGTCTTTGGTTATAACTTACACGTCGACTTGCTGTGCAGGACATTGCAAATGCATTGGGATGACTATTTCACGTTTTACATTACTAACAGAAAATAAAATCCACTTTCAATGTTGCATCCCACGCAGTTGCGGAGCTAGGTGGAGGGGGGGGGGGGGGGAAGGGAAGGGGGGAAATTGATCAAATGAATACCAAAAATCTATATTATTGAATGAAAATAGTAGTGGTATTATGAATTTACGTGATCTAATCGACCAAAATTGACCAAAATGCACTAAATTCTCATAGATAAGTTCAAATGTTTTCTGGGCCTGCGCGGCCCGGACTCTCATGTTATTGTGAGGACCTCCCAAAGACCCAAATCGGACCAAATCTACCTAACTTTACTACACAAATCACTGCACGCAACAGGATTTACAATACAAGGTGATTGAGAAGTGCCATTAAGTATTTAAAAAATAAACAAACAGATGAATATATTTTTTATTTTTTTTTCTGTGGAGGCTATGAAAAACATTGAGGCAATTAAAAAAAATAATTGGACACCAAACTCTTTTCATATTACCAGAATGAAAGATGGCCACAGTGAAAATGTACTGATTATGATGTAATATGCAAGGATAATATTGTTGTCACTTACCATCACAAAAAATGAAATTAACAGGAACAAAAGGAGTATGAGGAAGGTCTACCTGGAGGAACAATAACCTACAAATAATATTCCCTCGAAATCAAAATGGCGGCCATGACTATTTTAGGTTGGAGTTTTAGACTTTGCAGCAGTTGGCAGCATTGAAAAACACTCCCATATGAGAAATGGCGGGATAATTTTGAATTAAAAGACATGAACTATTAGAAAATTTTCGAATATTCGAATTTTCGAAATTTCGAATAATTTATTTTCGAATACCAAATCGAATATTCGAACCAAATATTTTCGAAGTATTCGAAATTTCGAATATTCGCACACCCCTAGATATTTTGCAACAATGTGAAATTTTCGAATTTTAAGATCCAGTAGGCCGAAAATGCCATGTTGTTGCTTACAGTAAAAGTGTTTGGTCTGCTCCTTAGTTTATTAGGCAGTAACGGTATGTTAAGTGACTGTGAGTGTATAGTACGACTTGGCTGGGTGGAGCGACCGCTCCACTAGAAACAACAACTGTAGAGACTCTCAATCTAGGGAGTGGCTGGATGGGCCCAGAATATTCTCTTCCTGCATATTTGGTATCATTCTGTATTAAAAAATCAATTTTCAACAAAATTAAATATAAATTAGGGATGTCGGCGGGTACCAGGGTACCCGGGCGGTTCCGGGTAATCAATTACTCGGGTAATAAATAATAATCGCGGGTACAAAAAAAAAAAAAAAATATTTGTAGAGTGTAGCTGAAAGACATTTGTTTATGCACAGTTATCAGCTGCGCCTCAAGGGGAAGCTCAACGACCTTGCTTGGGGGGGGGGGGGGAGAGGAATGGGGAAGGAGGGGTGAAATCATGTGTCGGGAGTAGGAAGCATGGGAAAAATGCGTCTGTATTTTTTTTTCAATCACACTGTAGCACAGTGAAAAAGTTGAGTCCTGGGTAGAAAGGTGCACAAATTCGTGTTTTCTTATGATTGAAGTTGTTAGTTATCAAAGAATGTTATCATGTCCTGTCCTGTTTTCTCAAATTCTTGTCAAGGACAAGCACACAGATGGCCCTGAGAGAGGGTCATTTTCTCCGCTCACGCAGCTAAGTGCCACGTGTTTATTTACCTAAACCCCTTACCTAGCCACCCTCCACAAATTTTTTTTTTTTAGGGGGGTTCAATTACCCGATTCCGACTTGAGTATTTATGACGGGTACCCGATTCCTGATTTTTGGACCCGCCGAAATCCCTAATATAAATGTAGATAAAATTTACAAAATATATTTTCAAGTACAACCAAAGTCGGGTATTTTCCTCCCTAAGTTAGATTATGAGGTTGTTTTATATTTAATATGACGGTGTCTCTAAACTTAGTATCAGATGCAGGACAATCTTCCAAAAACACTCAAAAACGCTGTTGCATACAATTTCAAAAAGAATCCCTGCAGAGCGGTTGGGGTCTTGTCCCTAACGCCCCACGTGGGTCATGATTTTCACAAAATTTCGTCTGCTACCCAAATTTTTGGTCCTAGAACCGCACCTGTGAGAATGAAATGAATGAATCCT
Organism: Leuctra nigra; assembly: GCA_934045905.1. Taxonomy (NCBI): domain Eukaryota; kingdom Metazoa; phylum Arthropoda; class Insecta; order Plecoptera; family Leuctridae; genus Leuctra; species Leuctra nigra. The sequence continues at coordinate 157,245 of OW203764.1, read as the reverse complement.
GCCACCCACCAGTATTGTTCTCGACGGCTAACTGGGAGCGCACTGCTCTGTGATTGGCTGCTGGAGACGAAGTCCGGGACGAATCAGACGACGAGATCATCTTGCGTCGCAGGGTCGGAGTTTTATCCAAGTTGCTGCGGTGTTTCACGGAGACCTGAGCAAGTAGACAAGTCAGGGATGAGAACACAATACCACATTTCATGCAGTCACATTGGTTTCAGTGTACTGTTTAATTGTTTAATGCCACATGTAATTATGATAGACTGAATATTTTACTAGTTTTCTCTTTATTTTAGTAATTAGTTATTTCTTGAGGAATATAAAAAGAAATAAAACACAATTCAAAGACTTGACACTCAAGATTCAATCATAATTATTTAATTACATTTATTTATTTATATATTTATTATATAGCAGACGCAAGATACTCCTTTTCAAAAGCTATTTCCTGCCAATACTCACCTACGGTTCCGTAACGTGGGCGATCGGAGGAAAGGAGGAGAGCCAGTTGCAGGCAGCAGAAATGAAGTTTTTACGAAGCATACAAGGAGTAACTAAGATGGACAAGATCAGGAGTGAAAAGATTAGAGGAGACTTGAAGGTAGAGAGGTTGGCATTTAAAATGGGGAGAGAGCGGCTACGGTGGTTTGGCCACATGAAGAGAATGCAGAGGGAGAGAATACCGCGTCGGGAGTTCGAAGCTGAGAGAAGTGATAAAAGGAGAGTGGGAAGACCGAGGGAAAAGTGGAGAGAGCTGGTAGCAGAAGATGTACAAGAGAGACTGGAGAAGTGGGAAGAAGTGGAAGAAGGAAGGTGGTGGGAAGACAGGAAGAAGTGGAAAAAACTGGTAGAGAAGAAGAACGAAGAGGAAGAGCCAAGCCTGGCCAGCTAGCTTAGGAGTCCGGGCCCTAGTAAATGGTGGCCTCGCCACCCCCCGACCCAACTCTTGGAACCGGGAGGAAGATTATTATTATTATAATTATTAAATAAATAATAATAATAATAAATATCTGTCTCCCGTTTCCAACACAATGTTGGGTCGGGGGTGGAATTCCACCGTCAATCTTGGGCCTTCGCTTCAGTGATGTCGGGTGGCCGGTCCTGACACATCACACTCTTCTTCTTCCTCCTCCTCTTCGTATTCTGGTTGCTGCCGCTCCACCATGACTCTCCACCTCTCTCTGTCCTCCCACAATCTTCCTGCAGTCACTGTTCCCCACTCCTCACCTCTTTCCTCTACATCCCACTTCACAAAATTAAATAATTATGATTGAATCTCGAGTGTAAAGTCTTTGAATTGTGTTTTTTTCTAGTTTTCTCTTGTCCAACACTATTCACAAACTAGGTATACAGATGTAAGTCGAATAAAAGGTCATAAGTTACTCCCTTTGGTCTCATTATTTTAGATTGACAATAACATGAGTAAGTTGCCTTATTTCCTAGATATGCAACAGATATTGGTTCAATCTAATTGGCGTTTAATATTCTTCTCAGGAACAGCCGACTCTCTCTGACTATATAACAGTGAAAAGTCTTAACATCACATGTTCTGCAACTAGACGCATTACGACATGAACCACTGTGAGATGATTAGTGTTGTGAGCGAACCAACTTATTCATAAAATATGAGTAGGTACATATACTACATTATGATTGTAATGTTAATTATTTAAAAACTGTTAACAGAAAATTGACATTTGTGTGTATTTTTCAAACATTTGCTGCATTGTGTTTTGAACCACCAATGGAAATATTGTAGTGGACATAAGTCCATGAACATATTGTCTAACTGACATTTATCATCATCAACTGAAAATTAGTTTAAAAATAAAATTCTCTTAAATTTCTCCATCGGGAAAATTCTCAGAAAAAAATTCTCTATAAGTTTCCACCCCTAGAGACAAGGATGAAGATAATGTAAGTCTCACCTCTCTCTCCCTGGACTTGGTCTCCTCTCTCCGAGGGTCAACGTCCTCTGCCAGCTTGACTCTGTGTGGATGAATGACTGCTATTGGCTGAGACTTCCTCGCGGGCTTCGTGTCGGCGATGAGCGAGATGACTCGGCCGCCCGACGCAACCCGCCGCGCTTGCTGAGTCATCGCCAGCTTCACCTGCAACATACCTCATCTCATTGTGGCGACCATCTTGATGGCACGACTCAGAATAGCTGTGATTCGGTGCTTTTTGGCAATATCTGACACTTTTAACAGTTACATGGGCAGTTGTTCCAGAGAAATCATTAAAACGAAAAGGAATCACTCATAATATTTAGCATTGCCGATATAAAACAAAAGAAGTCCGGGCAAGCTATGAATACTCTTCCACTTCTTTGAGTGGTAAACTCTATTGCATCTAGGAATACTCAACCTTTTTGAAAAATTATAAATGACTCATCAAAGAATGCAATATGTAGGTACATTTGAAACATCTCATTCAAATCATTTATGGACACATTGATGATTAAACTCAAATGAATTGATAAGGAGGGGTTTGCTTCAACATCTCCAACCGTTAAACAATGAAACCACATGGTATCACCCACGCACCTGTCTGAGATCGAGAGTGCGCGATCCCGGACTGGCGCGATGTCGCGCGGGGCTGTGGCGCATCTGGCGCGCCTCATCTGGTGCCGGCACCTCGATGCTGGCGGCGTGCTGGATGCGCGCCCGCAGCGCCGCCTCCATCAGCCACCACGAGGACTGGCGTGCACACCGCGCCGCCTGGCGCAGCACGCAGCCCTCCGCGTGGGACTCCAGGCGCCGTACCAGCTCCACGTAGCTCGGCTGGAGGGCATAGAACGTCAACTTCACTGATAGTATGTGTTTTAACTGATATCTAACTGCCGGAATTTACTGAAATATAAGCCGAACTTGAATATAAGTTTCATCCGAGTTTGTGGACGTCTGTTCATTCAACAATTGGTATAGTGCTGTATGGGAATATAAGACTCCCTAAGGTTACACTTAAAAGAAAATATTAGACCTGCGGCATTATATTCAAGTAAATACAAATGCACGACTACTATGTTTACTATTAGTATTTCGTATGTGAACATTTTTCTATTCAATATTCAAACATGAAGTAAGTAGGTAGGTAGTATCCGTACTTTTAAATAATAAACAACAAAATGACAACATTCTTTATCAAATCTCAAAATTATCCCACCTGAATTAATCCTGATTTAATAGTAGTTAACACTGAAGTCATACAAGAGGTTAAATGTACTCCAGTGTGAAGAGTGAGCTAGGAATGTAGTATATAAACACTCACCACTGACAGTTGCTCTTGCAGCTGAAGCGACAAGTGGTGCAGCTTGGAGTAGCTGAGACAGGCCTCGTCGGGAGGCAAGCGGTCAGCGGCCTGAAGCAGACTCTCCTCCAGTCTGCTGATGTTCCAAGACATCTCCTTGCCCAGCGATGTGAAGCTGGAAGATAGCAACAAGCAGGGGCCATTTGTGAGTTGGAGGCTTGTGCAATGCTTAAATGATAGTATATTTTATAAGGGTATAAGAGAGTTTAATAATAATAATAATAATAATAATAATCTGCGGCCTAGCTGCAGGCTACCAGAAGCGTCCACAGGGTTGCGGATAGTGGAACGGCCCTCAGATATGAGGGTTAGCTGCGAGATAAGATGCTAAGTCTCTTAGTATACGAATAAGCAGTCGCTGACAATGCAGCGCCGGGACCAGCAGGGCGTGGTGGGAGGTCCTGGGAACACCTCCCATGCAAAAGCCACAGGTGCCCAATGACGGTTTCGGGACATGGCGAGCAGCACCGCCATTAAATATGTGCCCCCGGGTAGGATGGACCCGTTAGCCTGGTGAGGCGACCATCTAACAGGCACCCCGCCCCAGCATTTTGCTGGGGTTCGCGACTTGTGGATCCGCGCCTAGGGCTTCCACGATGGCGGAGTAAACCGTGTCAAAAAATCCCCAAACCTAAAGTGGAACCAATCGTGCTGATGGGTTGCATGGCTACCGGGTATGGTAGCAGCAAACGATGGACTCCGGATACCAGGCGCCCTCCGGTTTTAGGTATAGCCTTACTTGCATATCGAGCTCTGTGCGAGTTGACTGTATATGTCTCGTTGTACTCGTGGGAAATAATGGAAGAAAATAATAAACAAATTGCATCCCGTACCGTTTACTCAGGGGATAATCTGAGAACGAATCCGACTTCAGTGGTAATCCAGGCTGAGGACGATTTAAACACTGAAGCAACTGGAAACAATAGTCAACAATCCCCTTCAGATCGTGCTTCACAAACATCTAGTAATGTTGCGACCACACTGCAAGGAAGACCTCGACAGCGCATGAAATGGACTGAAGAATTAAACCAATTTATAATGCGCACTTATTATATCGTAACGAAACTTGAAACAAATAAAACCATGTATCGGAAGGAACTGCTCAATGCTTTCAAACAGGAGTACCCTGATCTGAACGTTTCAGAACAGAGGTTATCCGATCAAGTAAGGGCTATTGTCCGTAATAAGCTTCTTGCTGATGCAGAGATTCAGCGAATAAGGGAGCAAGTAGCACGAGACTTTCTGGAAGCTGACATTGAACCACCTGATATTTCGACCACACGGGATCGTGTGACGTCAACACCTAGTATACCAGAGCAGGATGACAATGAAGATGATGGTGTACAGGACGACGTGATTGAAATGCCAGTATCTAGTGAAGAAAATGGTGCAGTAAGTGAAATAATTGACATTGATACAATGGAGATTAACCACAATTTTAAAGCTTTTGTCACAATGTACAATGGGACAGATCCTACGAAGAGGCCAGATATTTGCAAAATCAACACTTCTCGCAAAGCAAGTCGCATTATTGAGTATATTAACAACACTCTACTTCCTGAATATTTATTGGGTGATGTCGACTTGCTCCACCTGCATACAGGTGTATATTGTGCTGCGTTAACAACAGTAAGCGCCTTGGGGTTGAAGATTTCCCGCGGAACCAGTCGGTGTGCAGGGAGTGAAGAAAAGAAAAAGCAGAAGAGTCAAGTGACGGAAGCTCCTTGGCTTCTAAGAATCAACAAGCAGGTTGAAGATCTTCGGAAGGATATAGGGAAGCTTACGTCATTTATCAACGGGACAAGAACATCGAGAGTGGTGCATCAAGTCAGAAGTATATGCAGCAGATTTTACAAGCATTCTAAATATGAGATGAACAATGAGATTCCACTTAGAACTCTGGACACACTTAAACAAAGATTGGTAGTATTAAGCTCTAAAAGGCAGAAATATATCAAATCTAGGGATAGAAAAAATAACAACAGATTGTTCCAAGTGAATGAGAAAAAGTTCTATAGAAATCTGCAACAGATGCCGAAAGATGATCAAGAGAATCCACCATATCCAGAGGATATTGAAGAGTTTTGGTCAGAAATGTGGTCACAACCAAAAGATCATAAGGAGGACGCTGAATGGTTGAAGGCGGAAGAAGAGAAACATCGCAATTCTCCGTTAATGCATTTCAACGAGATCACTCTTAATGATATCCGAAATGTGATCTCCACTTCCCATAATTGGAAATCTCCAGGTCCTGACAGAATTCAGAATTTCTGGTATAAGAGGTTCTCTAGTATCCATTCTATTCTTGCCAGACTCTTCACAGAAGCAATAGAAGATCCTGAGACCGTTCCGAGTTTCTTCACGCAGGGTAGTACTTTTCTGATTCCTAAAGGACAAATGACGAATGACCCTTCGAAGTATCGTCCCATCACATGCCTTCCAACAATCTACAAATTCCTTACTGCTTGTATAAATGTCAAGGTATATAATCATCTTATTGAGAACAATATCGTAGCAGAAGAACAGAAAGGGTGCATTAAGAATGCAAGGGGGTGTAAAGAACAGTTAGTTATAGATGCGACAATATTGAAGCAGGCTAAGCGGAATGCAAGAAACCTACATATTGCATACATCGATTATAAGAAGGCTTTTGATAGTGTTCCGCATTCATGGCTAATTCATGTATTGAGAGTTATCGCGTTAACTCTGCTTTAGTTACCTTTCTTGAAGCTTCGATGCAATCTTGGAGGACCACGGTTCGCCTTATGACAAAGACGAGAGAAATTGAAACGAGCCTAATATCTATAAACCGGGGCATATTCCAGGGTGATTGCCTGAGTGCCTTATGGTTTTGCGTTGCAATGAATCCTCTAAGCAGCATTCTCAATGAATCAGGCAAGGGGTTTGCAATCAGGAAGGACAGAAAAACTGTGTATTTACTCAACCACCTCTTATATATGGACGATCTTAAGTTGTATGCCTCTACGGAAAACCATCTTCAGGAATTGTTGAATCTCACGGCGCGTTTTTCAAGTGATATTAACATGGAATTTGGACTTGACAAGTGTAGGACACTTTGTATTACTAAAGGAAGGGTCCAAAGAAATGAGGAACAGGCTGGTGATTTAAACATACCGAGCATGGCGAATGATGAACTCTATAAATATCTAGGCATGATGCAAGCATTGCGAATTGATGAATCAAAAATGAAGGATAAGTTGCAAAAGGAATTTAAGTCCAGATTGCATGCTCTTTTAAGATCCTCTCTCAATGGAAGGAACATTACAAAGGCTATCAATTCGTATGCCATTCCAGTCCTTACGTACAGTTTTGGTGTTATTAGCTGGTCAGCTACTGATTTGATAAATTTGCAGAGGCTGATACGTACTACAATGACTAAATATAAAATGCATCATCCAAAGTCATGTATGGAGAGAATGACTATGCCAAGAAGATTGGGTGGCAGAGGTCTGTGCGACATCGCCATACTACATGACAGACAAATAGCATCACTTTGGCAATACTTTCATGACAAGGCTGTTGCGTCTCCTCTACATAAGGCAGTTACTCAAGCTGATAGATTATCAACTCCTCTCAAGCTTTGCGAGGAATATCCACACATTCGGATGACTCTCAGGAAAAAGGAAGATGAGTGGTCGAGAAAACCACTTCATGGCAAGATATACCATGCACTTCACGATCCATGTGTTGACTTTAATGCGTCAAACAAGTGGTTAACGTGCGGTGATCTGTACGGAGAAACGGAGGGTTTTATGTTAGCTATCCAGGATGAGGTAATTGCAACTAGAAATTATAGGAAATATATACAAAGAGACCCCACACTTGTAACGGATACATGTAGAAGGTGCAATAGGTATACGGAGAGTATTGATCATATAACGTCAGGTTGTACATTACTAACACAGACTGAATATCTCCATCGGCATAATCAAGTGGCAGCAATAATCCACCAAGAACTAGCAATGCAACATCATCTAATATCAGAGAGAACACCATACTATAAGTATGAACCTGAATGCTATCTTGAAAATGGGGATATTAAGCTCTACTTTGACAGGACAATACTGACGAGTAAGACAGTCGAGAACAACAGACCAGACATCACAATAATTGATCAGGGAACTAAAACGGGAACCCTCATCGATATTGCCATTCCGCTCACTAGAAACATGCAGAAGACATACAGTGAGAAGATCAGGAAGTATTCGGATCTGGCCTACCAAGTGAAGGCACAATGGCATTTGGAGAAAGTACGCATCCTTCCCATTATTATTTCAAGTACTGGAATGATACACAAGAATCTGATCGAAAATCTGGACAATGTTCATGTAAAGGAGGGGTATGCTTACCTAATGCAAAAGGCTGTTATTTTTAAGACATGTCACATTGTTCGTAACTTCCTGCAGTTAGAATTTTAATACGTTGGTTTTATGTTTAAAGTAAAATAGTTTTCAATAAACTGTAATATGTTTGGATTAATCCCGCATTTACTGTAAACCGAGGAAAACTCGTGAGAAAAATCAAATAAAAACATAATAATAATAATCCTTCGCCCGGTTCCATAGTTGGGTCGGGGGGGGGGGGGGGGGGGGGGGGGGGGGCCAAGGCCACCACTTGCTAGGGCCTCGGACTCCTGACAAGAGGCAGCTTCTTCCACTTCTTCCTGTCTTCCCACCAACTCTCCTCTTCCACTTCTTCCCACTTCTCCAATCTCTCTCGCACATCCTCTGCTACCACTTCGCGCCACTTCTCCCTCGGTCTTCCCACTCTCCTTATGCCACTCCTGGCCACTTCAAACTCCCGCCGTGGTATTCTATTCCCTTGCATCCTTTTCATGTGCCCAAACCACCGTAGCCGCTCTCTACCCAATTTAAAAGTCAGCCTTTCCACATTCAAGTCCCTTCTAATTTTCTCACTCCTGATCTTGTCCATCTTCGTTAATCCTTGCGCACTCCGTAGGAACTTCGTTTCTGCTGCTTGTAACTGGCTCTCCTCCTTTCCCCCAACAGCCCAGGTGACCGACCCATATGTAAGTATTGGGACAAAGTAGGGCTTGAAAAGAAGTACCTTACACTGCTGAGGGAAATGCTCATTCCTGAGAAGCTTTCTCACTAGCTGGTAAAACAAGTTAGCCAGCTGAACTCTTGCTGTGACTCTTGCTGTAACTCTTGCTGTAAATAATGTAATTTATTGAGCACATAAAATAGGTACACAATTGGTCTGTATTCAACAATCGAGTCGTTGATCTTCCATACATCCATCTCTTCTCTTCAGCTGCTTCACCTATTCACCGTTTACATATTTCTTCTTAAGCTATTCATAATAGTCATTATACATAGTTGTGCTTCAATATCAGTGGTAATATTGGAAGAACATCCAAGCATTTGCTTTTTAGCGGAGGGAAAACCACTGAAAAAACATTCTCAGCAGGATGTAGTCTTGATTCTTGTCTTCCAATCTCATTACTTCGTGAATTCTCTTTCTTGAATTAGCGTGAGTTTGTTCTTGACTAGAGTCTTGAATAGTATTAAACTTAATGTCTGCTCTTCCCTAGTTGTTGCATTAAATGAAGTGAAAAACATTAAGAAATTGCATAAATTTAAACTATTGGTAACTAATTATGTAAAATGTAAAGTGACTAACAAACAACTATTGCTGTGTATTGAAATAGCCTTCTTGGCTAAATAAATACTTGACAAACAAACAAGTATTGTACGGACATTGGGCATTTGAATCGTGGAATAATTTGCAGTGTAAACAGCAAGTTTGTACCGACGAAAGACATAACAATTACCCTGACTTAATTTGGACTATTTGAGACCATCTGTCCTCCCACTTTTGGCTTTACCACAGACTACTGGCAGGTTTCGGCAGCACAAACAAAGCATTGCCAAAGAATGTCGTACCTCTTAGAGTCGAGAACGCTGCTGAAATGATGTGCCGTGTATTTCACTGCCGCCTCCAACAGCTGTGATGCGATGGAGAAGACCGGCTCGGCCCAGCGGACATTAGGCAGAGTTGCCAGAAGCTTGTCGCAGCTCATCACGGTCTCCAGCACGTTCTCACTCGACTGAAACATGTGGCAACGTGGTGTATTCATTTCAGTTTATTGTGTATACACTTCATAACTAATAAAAGAAAGAAGTTACTCTGGACAGCACTGGTACTCCATAAAAAGACAAGTAAGGGGAGTGGGAGTTTTATTATACTTCAAGTATCAACAACTTTTTATTTTATAACCTGTTGTAAAATTCAAAATGCAAAAAACAGTTTGTAGCTAATTCATCAGTCAACACGGTACCTAAATAAGGCCACCATTTTTTTAGTGGCCAATATTTTGTGCCCAAACTCATCTTAGGTCAAATATGAATTAGTATAGCCGCTTTCACATAACACGCGTTTCGCGTTCTGCGTCCTTTTCAAAATAAAAATCGCCGCTTTGCCAGAACCATTCACATTACCTCGACGCGGACGAGGCGCGGATTATAAGCACCTTGGTTTCGTCTTGATTAGAGTAGGCCGTGGAAAACAGAATGTTGATATAAATTTATTATTTTTGTTAGCAATAATTTGTGTGTTATTAGATGGAATAATATGCATGCACAGGTATTTATTATTAACCATAATAAACCGTATTAACTCGTGTATAAGACGCAATTATATGTCAATATTTTGATTCTGAAAACAGCCCTGCGTCTTATACACGCATACCAAGCTTTTTTCCCAGTAAATCCAAGGTGGATGTTTGTAAACAGAGCTGTGGTAGACTGCCACATGTTGTCTATCTCTGCCTTTCCCTCTCACTCTGTCTGGACTACTCATACTGTGTCTAGACACAACACTATTAACATATTACATTTTTGCAACAAAATGTTTTCCCTTGCATTTAGATCAGGAGACAAAATATATGTTAACGTCTGAAAAACATTGCTCTGACAGACATAAAATAGACAAAACACTGTTGAATGGCGATCTTAATGGAAGGGGAGGAGGGGAGTTGGGTTTGTTTTGGAATGCAGAGGAGAGGCAGGTGCATGCCTCTTAGAGCAAGCAACAGCTGCTGGGAAAAGACTCCCCTCCCCCCTTTCTCAGAAGCATGAAATCACTGTTTGTTTACAACAAGTTGGCAGTGATTTTCATTCAAATAGCTCAGTTAGCTGGAAAACCAACATTTAGATGGATATCATGTATACAAACACACACTGTTTTTCATCATTTACTGCGTCTTATACATGCATGCTAAGTGTTTTCTTAAAATAGACTTCTCAAAACAAGGGTGCGTCTTATACACGAGTGTGTCTTATACACGAGTTAATACGGTAGTCTATTTTTATACGACATAGTCACATTTGAGTCGCTGCTAAGTCGTGACGTCATTTTCGCCGTGCGCGTTACTTAAAAAAACCTCCCGACAATCGAGGTGAGGCGGCGAGAAAAAACCGCTAGCGGAAATATTTTCGGTGGTTTTGATTGTTAAAAAAAAAAGACGCGAAACGCAAAACGCGTGTTATGTGAAAGCGGCTTAGTGTACGGTTGAGTCAAGTTGGGACACGATAATTATAACTACTTTTAAATTTATATGACCATCTGATAATTATAGCATAAATTACAAAAAGTTTAAAAAAAAATGGCCTCTATACTTGAGTTGGGCCACAAATCTACCTACCTATTTAAAAGTATTTGTTCTATTTCGTGTTTTGAAAGCAAATGAATAATACTAATACTATTATGTACATGTGTGTGCTCACCATGTGCACGAGATGATGCTGGAAACACTTGTCGAGCAGCTCCCGAGGCAGCGTCGCGAACCCCTTGGTCGGCCAGACGCGGACAAAGTGCTTAGCGATCCAGCGCAGCGCCTTGCGATACACGTCGTCGAGTCCGTACGCCGCCGCCAGAGGGAGACACTCGAGCACGCCCACCGCGCACATCGAGCACGGCTTGTGGAAGAAGTGGCAGTACTTGGACTTGAGCGTGAAGCTGATCACCTCCTTCAGACCCTCCAGAGCCAGCATGTCGGCCAGCGTGGCCAGCTCCACGATGCTGATCGTGTCCGGGATCGTGCTCGCTCCCGAGTAGATGTGACAGAGTGTGAAGAACACACAGTTGTATGAGAACCTGTTGATACTTGTTATTAGGCGAGATCGAGAGTGATATTTTATCCTCCAGATCGAGAATATAAAACTAGGTAGATAGGTTTGTTAATTTTCCAGCCATACAAAAATATAAAATTTGTTTCAAGTCTTTAGGGTTGTTTCTTCATACATAAAAAAATACAAATCCTATTTATGTAAGTGCTACACATGGAGATACAAAGAAAGTTAGGTGCTAGTCCTGCAAAATGAACAAAACATTTGAAAACTCTATGACTCAGTCGATATTATTGAGACTTGAAAATTCAATGTAATTTGAACATTCGATCGAGAAGGAGTGTAATAGCTATCTCCTTGAGAATTTTTGAGAGTTCCACAGTCATACTTTTTATGTAGATTCATAAAAATGAAATAGAGGATATTTATTTTTATTCTCCAAGAAATTAAGCTTTAATGATTCCTTTAAGTGTACCTAAACATTTTATGCTTTAAAAAAAACTGAAACATGATATCTACTCCCAAGGAATCCTCCGTGTAGATTCCCTAATAAATTGAGCTTACTTTTACTTGAGTGCTTGCCAGTTCATAAAGTCCACTGGTCAAGACTCTTGATACGGATCACATTGGCTGCAGAAGTGAGTTGAAGGTGGTATTTACCCCTGCAGCGAGATGACATCTCCCGCGCTCTGTACCCAGCCTCCCGACAGCACCGCGGCGAAGTACTGACATCGCGACGAGAGGATGCATTTGTGAGCCTTGATTCTCCGTCCCCCGACGTCCACCGTCACATCGGGGCTGATTTCCTCCAGGAACATGCGCAGGAGATCTTCGCCCAGCCGAGATGACGGTCCAGTGCGGGAGGCCGAGGTGTCCGTCTCCTCCGTTGAGCCTTCTAAACATACACCATACGACACGTGAGGGAGGTCTTATTCAACTCAATAATCATTTCAATTATCACTCATCACTGTCCGTCACTGATAATTAAGACACTTTGAAAATAACTATATACAATTATAGGGAGAGAATACAGCGTCGGGAGTTCGAAGCTGCGAGAAGTGATAAAAGGAGAGTGGGAAGGCCGAGGGAAAAGTGGAGAGAGCTGGTAGCAGAGGATGTACAAGAGAGACTGAAGAAGTGGGAAGAAGTGGAAGAAGGAAGGTGGTGGGAAGGCTGGAAGAAGTGGAAAAAGCTGGTGGAGAAGAAGAACGAAGAGGAAGAGCGAAGCCTGGCCAGCTAGCTTAGGAGTCCGGGCCCTAGTAAATGGTGGCCTTGCCACCCTCTGACCCAACTCTTGGAACCGAGAGAAAGATTATTATTATTATTATATGTACAGTGAGATTCAGAAGAAAGCGGTCATAGTGCACACTGCCTGGCACTACGACCGCTTTCTTCTGAATCTCACTGTACAATAGAAACACCGTACCTATTTTTTTCAATAAAATGCACACAATTGTAATGAGCGTTTCTACGAGACTGTTATGCCACTTTTTCTCTGCTTTGTTTATTTCTTGTATGCATTTTATTGATGCAACATAGTTTCTCTCTTAAAAGTTCAATTTCTCACTTAATTGCTAGATAAATTTTAAAATACCTACACTTGAATCACAAATATTTTGCTACATGAAGGGCCAGTTTTAGTTTTCGTACCCCTAGACAAAGTTCTGGAGAGCTCCAGCTAAAGTCAGCAAAAATCTACATTTCTTTTGATAGTCAACGCTATCAGGCATTGTATCTGCTAGCTGAGCCATCAGGGACTTGAGCCGAGGTACTAAAGCTGAGGAAACGTACCCATGCCATGCTAGTACTAGAGGGACGCAACATGTCAACGTACCCATGCCAGATGCGGCCATGCTACTCTGCAGACTGCTGATGTCTGACAGCTCCGACTGCTCGTCGGGTGATTTGCTCCTCGTCATCGAGTTGAGATGCGGGAAGAGTCGGGAGAGCGAACGACTCGCGCCGCCCACAGAGCGACTCATCAGCTTGGAGCGACTCTCCGCGACCCAAGACGACTCCGGGATGCTGCGGCTCATGCGATTGGTCGAGGGGAAGGACGGAGACTTCACCTCCTGCAAGCAACACACAACCAATCATAACACTCGGATCCCAATACACGTCAACACAAATATGTGGTATTGAAATTAGGTACCAATATTTATTAATCTACAGTAAAACCTCCTTAAATCGAACAACCATTAGCCGAAATCCATCATAAATCGAAGTAAACTCAAGTCCGGCCCACAGTATAGCCTGTTCAATGTTAAAATAAATTATAACTCGAAATTTGCGTAAGTCGTAATTCGAAGTAATATTTGTGAGTAGTATTCGAATAATAACATCGATTATTGAAGTATTTTTTTTGTACAATACAATTTTTGGAGAATACGCGATTATTTCTATAAAAAATGTCCTCTATTTTTGGAGCCGAGTGTCTGCCTGACTTCCCTCCCTTTCCCTTGACACCCCAGCTGACACTACCTGCTCTATCTCAAAGACAAGTGGGTCTCTTGAAACCAAGCAACAAAACACCAGACAGGTTGAGGGTTGAATCCATGTTTCTAAGAATCAGAGCAACTGTTGTGGCGCCAGTAAGTTTCTGTGAAAAGGGCTATACGAGGGGAGGTCATTATATTCGCGGACTCAAAGGGTTATCCTAGCGGTGTGTGTTTCTAGAGTACATAGTTATTGTGTGACCCTTTTTAGGCATATATAACAAATTTTAGCAAAATTGTGTCATTATTGTATATGTTATCACCGAATAAGCAAATCAACCTCTAAGAACATTTTAATCGTCAAATTGAGTGTCGCGCAGTCATCAAATTCATTCAAATTCAAGGAAAAACACCTCTAACAGTATTGGAAAAGATTTTTCTATGGAAAACCATGTAACAGTCCCCGTAAACACTAAAATCTCTTCCAAAGTGGTTTGAGGTGTTGTGTTTTTAATTGATTTTGAATGAATTTGATGACTGCGCGACACTCAATTCGACGATTAAAATGTTCTTAGAGGTTGACTTGCTTATTCGGGGATAACATATACAATAATGACACAATTTTGCTAAAATTTGGTATATATGCCTAAAAAGGGGAACTATGTACTCTAGAAACACACACCGCTAGGATAACCCTTTGAGTCCGCGAATATAATGACCTCGCCTCGTACATAGTCAACAACTGACAGATGGCATAAACATTGGTCATTGACAGAGCCAGTTGTTTGTGGTGACAAAAAAGCCAAAATTCGTTTTCAACGTTCTGAAAGTGGTGAATTGGTGGTGATAATTATGTTAATTTTCGCGATTGGTGGTGAAATAGAACAAAAATTATTTTTGTAAGAATAAGTGTGAAATATGACGCGCGAGCGAGCCGCAATACTACCAAACCCCCTCTCACTAGCGAGACTCGGCGCGTGAGCATGCGCACCCCTGTTAAAGGCCATGTAGATGCGTCAATCCATGCTCAGCAGCCAATCAGCTGGCACCCCCATACATACACTCTTTGGCTGGCACTGACAGCTGGCTTACGAAGAAAACAGTGTAAGTCTTTCTATTTTGTGGTACTTGAGACACAGATCGAGGAAATTTTCGTAAAATATATACTCGGAATCGGGAAATGTTGTAAAACACGTAGGTTTAGGACAAAATCGCGTGAAATCGCGAGAATTCGTCAATTTCGCGTCAAAACACAAATTTCACGAAAATTCGCGAGAAAAAGATACAAATATTTGGAATCAGGAGTGTATGAAACGTAAAGATATGACAGAAAATTCATGTTTCTAAACATTTCGCGTTTATCGTGGAAACCATTAACAACTGGCCCTGGTCATTGAATTATTTCATTCTGCATAATATTTAATCTTATGTTTACTTAATTAATATGGATGCCTACATAAAAGAAATATTCTGTCGGCTGAAAAACAAACTGAAATCAGAGACTTTTTCAAGAATTCTTAGACCTTTTTAATTTTTTTCTCAATCTTTTGGTGATTTATAAATGACAGCAAACAATTATCTTTTATTTCTGTCACATTTATGTTGAATATACAACACACATATAGCTGAATAAATAATAATTGTGAAATCGATTTATTGTCAAAAATGAAGTGTGTGTTTAATTTGTTTAATCCAGTCTGCAGATAATATGTAGGTAATTGCGTAAATTATAAGAGTCCTTTAAACCATTGGAGGCATTGACCCTTCACTAAACAGCTGTCTTCAAGTGGTCTAGACCCTTGCGCAGTGGGAAGGGGTAGGTTTATGAGGCTTATCTTTACTACACATCTGGAAAACATCATTCTATGAAAATACTTACCGTATTAACTCGTGTATAAGACGCACTCGTGTATAAGACGCACCCTTGTTTTGAGAAGTCTATTTTAAGAAAACACTTAGCATGCGTGTATAAGACGCAGTAAAATGATGAAAAACATTGTGTGTTTGTATACATGATATCCATCTAAATGTTGGTCACTGCCAACTTGTTGTAAACAAACAGTAATTTCCAGCTTCTGAGAAAGGGGGGAGGGGAGTCTCTTCCCAGCAGCTGTTGCTTGCTCTAAGAGGCATGCACCTGCCTTTCCTCTGCATTCCAAAACAAACCCAACTCCTCTCCTCCCCTTCCATTAAGATCGGCATTGAACAGTGTTTAGTCTATTTTATGCCTGTCAGAGCAATGTTTTTCAGACGTAAACATATATTTTGTCTCCTGATCTAAATGCAAGGGAAAACATTTTGTTGCACAAATTTAATATGTTAATAGTGTTGTGTCTAGACACAGTATGAGTAGTCCAGACAGAGTTAGAGGGAAAGGCAGAGATAGACTACATGTGGCAGTCTACCACAGCTCTGTTTACAAACATCCACCTTGGATTTACTGGGAAAAAAGCTTGGTATGCGTGTATAAGACGCAGGGCTGTTTTCAGAATCAAAATATTGACATATAATTGCGTCTTATACACGAGTTAATACGGTATAACTCGAAAATTCATGAGTCGAAGTGCTTTTTTTTGGGGTCCCTTCAATTTCGACTTAAAACGAGGTTTTACTGCACCAACATTTCAATTATATAATTGAAATATAATTTAAATAAATTTAAATACAAAAGATTCATAAAATGTCATGTAAAAAAATCATTCAATCAATGAAATGATTTCAGACCGAATTGATTTCCCTTTTGTTATGGAATCAAGGCTCATAGCACGTTCCTATAGTGAGTAACAGTATGTATTTATTTAGCAAAACAATTGTAGAAACCATTAAAAAATTAAAATGTCATATTGTCACGATTACTGTCTGGGTCTGGATATACAAGAAATAAATTATTATCTGCTAATCTTTTGTATTATCTTTCATTAAGATGGCTGGGTAGTGGGCTTGACCTTGAACATGTTTTTAATCGATTTATTTCAATATCTTTTTCCAATGCAATTGTTTTTTGAAATAATGCTGTATACACATCTTCAGGACCGTTAACTCAAAGTTATTTCATAGGTTGCATTGATTTATATTAAGTTATATTTTATTTTATCCTACTTATTTTATCCTATTTTATCCTCTGTTTAGAGCACTACCTACTACGATATTTTTTTACCATTTTTCAGGCCCTAGGTAAACATCTGTAGGACAAATGTATGGTCATAATAATAATCTTCTTTTGGTTCCGACAATGTTGTCAGGTCAGACAGTGGGAGCAGAGCACCCACTGGGTCTAGGGCCTCGGATCTCTTCCAAACCGGCTGGCCAGGCCTGACGTTTCATCCTCCTCCTCTTCTTCATCCTCGTCACCTTCCTCCAACTTCTCCACCAGCTCCCTCCAGACTAACCCAAATTGTGGCATTATTTAGATTTAACAGTACAATGTGTGTAAATTTCCCCATTTCATGAACAATTACATTTGTAAAAGATATTGATAAGAACCGGATTAAACAGTCTTCAAGGACAAACTCTTAACAAAGTGTTTATAATACTTGTGAATCCAGGCCCTGCAGAGTTGATGTGAAGTCGCTTGCCTTGTCCATGTCCGAGAGCTTGACGAAGCCCCCCTCCTTCTTCTCCTCCTCCTTCACCTCCTCCTCAACCTTCTCTTCTCGGACCGATGAGTTGAAGCTCTGGTCGACGATGGGATCGACTTCGACGTCGGTGTGCGATCCCTCCTCCGTCTGCAGCCGGCCGTCGGAGATGGTGTCGGAGTAGAAAGACACCTCGTCGCGCGGCTTGTCGCTGCGCGATGAGGACACCTCGTCGCGCGGCTTGTCGCTGCGCGATGTCGAGAGCAGACGAGAGGAAAGTTCGCTGGGGGCTGTCGCGTCGGAAGATTCCCCACCGGTGCTGGACAAACACACAAACATTATCATTGACATCCGTTGTATGGTAGGGGTCTTGGAATCTTGCAGCTTGGAATCATTTCGTCATGTCGAAGGCGACAATTCTAACTCAAATTCTGGCTTTATAAAGACATATTATTTCTTCCGTTGGCAATCTAGTGGAGCGGTCGCTCCACGCCAGCCAAGTCGTACGGCGCGCACACTCTCATATAAAGGCTGGAGCAAACCCACTTTTACTGTAAGCATCAAATTGGCATTTTCGGCCTACTGGATTAGATATGTACACTACACATCTAATATACGACATGATCAGAAGCATATTGTTGTACTTGGTCAGGTTTCCCTGCAATCTGGTGATATGTAAGACAATCTCAGCCAAGCGCGTGAAGAATTTGGCCTTAGTCTATACTTGGAGGGAGAGGTAAAAATTCAGAACTAATTATTTTATAACTTTAAAACGACAAGTGTAAAACCTCTAAAAAAATAATATCAGCTATTGGGCTGAATACCTACTACTGAAGGGGCCATAATACCATTAGTTTAATATTCAGTTTAGTTAAACTCCACTTCGGGTATTGTGATGTGTTACCATTATGTACTGCGGCATTGCTTAAACTGCAGTCAATGCCGCCTGAGGTTAATGTAAACTGAGGAAATAAGCACCAGAATAAATTGCAGTATACTAATGGTAAACCGGCCCTAAAATACATATATCTGGAATCTATGAATAACTGCATAGTGTTGTGAAACTAACGTCTTGGATCTTGAATGTTGGTTTGAGAGCGACGTGGAGCTCGAGAAGCTGTGAGCTCGCCGATGTCTCCGGCTCGATGTTCGATCAGCCTTCGCCTCGTCCGTCTGATTCACCAGACTCGGGCTGGGCTTGGATTGGTCGGACTTGCGGTGCGAGGACAGTTGGGGCGACGCCGCCACGCGCTTGGCTTTCGCGTCGCCGATGTCGATGAACATCGAGAACAACGCGGCCTTCTTCTCTCTGTAACACAAAGTACGTTACATTCACAGCACTCGGAACAGTTCTTGATATTCAAGCTTTCATCTTTTATACAATGCAAACGTAGAACAGTTTCAAAGCGTGAAACTCAAGAATTGGCCTCCAGGAAGCAAAATATTCTTATAGAAAAGTTTCTTTTCATTTTTTATAAATGTTAGAAAAGTTTATGGCTATAGATGTTGACCAAGAAGTGACCTAAAATCAAGCATTTTATAATTATTTAGACGCTTTTCCACTCAAATATTTCACAAATAAAGGCACAAAAAACATTTTTTTTGGACATGCCAAAGAATCAATTAGTAAATTGCAAATCTATCAAAAATAATGTCAGAAAAACATAAAATGTGGAAAACAGTAGGTAACTTTTTCACTAATGAAGAAAGTAGGCAAATAGTAATGTTCACCAAAAGAATACAGTGGAACCTCTTTATTACGTTTCTCCAATTAATACGTTCTTCTCCTTAGTATGTTTCTTAAAAATTTCCATTCCCCATAAGAACACATGTTAAATTGTTTCTTTTGTACGTTTTTTTTCTTCAGTCCCTTGAAAAACGTACTAAAGAGGTTCCACTGTAGTATAAACTGGTTAGTGGAATGCTAATGCTAATGTAACGAAGTAACTCCCGTCCTACCCTGCACTGTTCTCCTCCACCTCCTTGGCGACGGTCTTCTCCGGCTTCTCGGGCGGACTCGACACCCGAGCCAAGTCCACAAAGAAGCCGCAGCCGGCCTTGGGCTGTGATCCGACCTTGGGCGACTGACTGGAGCGAGGGGAGGATGAGTCGCTCTGCCTGCGTCCGCAGTCGCCCATGTCGACCACCCATGCGGTCGTAGCAACCGGTTTCCTGGTCGCGCAGACCACAACCGGCTCCTAAGAATTACACATCACTCAGTTGTTATACACAGTACCTACAATAGTTGCTGTTTACCAATAGTTTAAATTTATGCTATTCCTTAATATTTCTCACTTTGTTTGGAAGCTTATTAAATTCTCTTATTATTGTAAAATTGAAAAATACCTTGTAAAATATGTTATCATATAATTTTTTGTATTAAAGTGTCCTCAGTACCTACAATTATTTTCATTTCTGGTGTCATATTCATGTTCCTTCATTTCCAACTTAAAATATTTTGGCATCTTTTCTTGGCTAATCTTATAAATAAAAATACTAGGGAAACGCTCTGTGTAACGCGTTGATGAGCGAGCACGGATACGCGCAACACCTCAAACCGAAATTATGTCTATTGAAAATGTCATTAAAAGCCAATAATTCTTGAATTTCGTCACAGACTTGTATGAAAATCTTCAAAAATTCCAAAAGTATTGGTCCCAATAACCTTGCAAAGTTTTAAGTTGATCGATTGAACCTTTATGAGTGAACAGTTCCTTGTTAATTTTCAAAAATCACAGGATATCGTTCGAAAAATATACCAGGGACCACTCATATGATATTAGTGTGTGTTCACAACATGAGATCGATCTGTTGATTATAAGTGTCATATGCGTTTGAAAGTTTTTGTTCTAACTACCTTGGAACATTGGAACTGAGGCGTCGAATTGGCCGTGATCCATAGCAACAAGCAAAATGTACGTAAAATGTCAATAACTTTTGGATTTAAAAACAGATTAGTCTGAAAATGTTCAAATAACAGATAATGTTGGTCCCAATGACCATGCAAAAAAGTTTTAAGTTGATCGATCAAACGGTTCTAGTTTAAATTTAAAAAATCACAGTAAAGATAGTTTTAAAATTTAACCAATAGGAGGATTTGTCTGAAACTTCGTAAGATTGGGGACAATGTTGGTTCTAATGACTTGTCAAAATTTCAAATTGATCAGAACAACCAATCAAAAGATATTTTTCTAAATTTGAACCAAACAATGGATTTCAAAAAAATTAGGGTCTGCAACGCCCAGAAATGGTCCGTACATGGTGTGCAAAATTTCAGCTAATCGAAAAAAAACTGTGACCTCTATATCGTCAGTAACAGAAAAAACACACAAAAAAACAGAGGTCCGTGCCAAAAGAGCCAAAAGGAGACGCTCGCTCAATTAACAGCAAACTATCATCTCAGAAACCGAGCAGCAATTCAATCTCTTCCTCGTAGTAGATAGACCCAGAAAAAAACACTCCGTGTAAAAAAGGCAGCCAAGTCTCTTTACTTTAAAAAAATTCAACACCGAAAAGGAGCGATATCAAAAAAGAAGCCAAGTCAATGACATTTCCAAATATTTAATCGTATCTTTGAAATAAAAGTATAAACACCGAGAAATACTTTACAAAAGGACTTGGCGCATCGTTTTTTTAAAGACATCATTCTATCCTATAAGTGGAAAGAAATTTACAATTAGGTACATTTTCCTATTTTTTTTAGAGCCAGTATCTATGAATCAAGCTACTTTTAGTAATGGCTATTTTATAGTTTTGTCAATGGCGATAGAAGAAAGATTTCATGTTGTAATAGATAAGTAATGTAAGGGTGGAAGAATTAAATAACAATTGGAAGTGGGCTCATTTATATTTTTATAGCACTGTTAATATGGTGATATTAGAAGGGTATGTTTTTATAATTTGATCTTGATTGAGGGAAATCATGAAACGTTGTTAAATAATTACTAACTATCTATGGAACACTATTATATATTTTTGAAGTGTCAAGTGTATAAAGTTAAAAAATTTAAAGAAATTCCATGTGCCGTCTCTGTGTACTTTGTGAAATGTATTGTTATAAAATGCGGATTAATAGAAATGTATTTCATGATGCGAAGGTATAATGCATGAGACTTAATTATGTTGACCACGAAACAATATCACGAAGATAACTATTGTGTATTTATAGAAAACATAGGCAACAAGTTTCATAGCGTATATTCAAATAGAAAATATTTTACAGTAGGTATGTATAATATGTAATTGAAAGATGTGTCCCTATTATTCTAAAAATTCTAAATGACGGTTGTATATAAATGGCATATGCTTAGGAATAGAAGTCTTTAAAAAAACGATGCGCCAAGTCCTTTTGTAAAGTATTTCTCGGTGTTTATACTTTTATTTCAAAGATACGATTAAATATTTGGAAATGTCATTGACTTGGCTTCTTTTTTGATATCACTCCTTTTCGGTGTTGATTTTTTTTAAAGTAAAGAGACTTGGCTGCCTTTTTTACACGGAGTGTTTTTTTCTGGGATATCACTTCTTTTGTTAGTTTATTCATACAGCTTGTAGCACATGTCCTACCAAGGACTAATTACTTTAAAAAAATACGCCTCAACCGATTTGGTTAGTAAGAAAAGTTGCATTTGGTACAAGCTTAAAATGATTATCCAAGAAGAATAGTCTAAGTTTCGTTACAATCTGTCCAGACGTTTTCGATATCTGACTTCACTTCCAGTTTAAAAAATGGCGCTCAATAATACTGCCGCCTTGAATTCATAAAAGTGCAACATAATTGCATAATTAAGCTGCAATCTCGGCAGTTGTTTTCGATATATGACGTCACTTCCGGTTTTGAAATAGCGGCCGAAAATAATGTCATCTTGAATCCATAAATATAAGGGCTATATAATTACATAATTTAGTTGCAATCGGTACATCTGTTTTCTATAAATGACGTCACTTCCTGTTTTAAATATGGCGGCCAGAAATAATGTTGTCTTGAATTCATAATTATAAGTCCAACATAATTAGATAATTTAGTTGCAATCGGTACAGCCGTTTTCGACATATGACGTCACTTTCGGTTTTAACAATGGCGGTCGAAAATAATGTCGTCTTTAATTCAAAAATATAAGTCCTACATAATTACATAATTTAGTTGCAATCGGTACATCCGTTTTTGATATATGACGTCACTTCCGGTTTAAACAATTGCGGCCAAAAATAATGTCGTCTTGAATTCATAATTATTAGTCCTACACAATTCCAAAATTTGGTTACAATCGATACAGCCGTTTTCGATATATGACGTCACTTCCGGTTTTTGCAAATGGCGGCCGAGTACACCGCAATCTTGAATTTATAATTATTCACAATGTATGTTTCTAATATCTATTTAAAAGTATAGATTGGGGAATTTAGTGTCATTTAGCATATTAATGGCGTCATTTAGCATATTTATGACGTCATTTCCGGTATAGGTAATAAGAAAACAATCTAGTTCTATCTAGTTGATACTTCATGAATGACCTTCTGAATTCTTTAGCGCTAATTTCCGTCAAATCGGTCATGCCGTTTTCAATATATGACGTCACTTCCGGTTTCATTTAGTGGTTCCTGCCGCCATTTCCGGTACCGTTTATTTGTATATTCATTTATCCCAATTGATTTTTCAAAAAGATTGCAAAATGAATATACAGGAGCTAGTTCAGTGGCAATCGGTACAGGTGTTTTCGATATATGACGTCACTTCCGGTTTCAGGAATGGCGACCGAGAACACTGTATTAAAATTATAATTATTTTGTATTGTCTATGTTACAATGTAAGCTAATTATATGTGTATTTAAAGTATAATTTGATGAAATAAGCTAAATATTGTGAATTTATGACGTCACTTCCGGTTTAGAAAATAAGAAAATAATGTTTTTTAGTATCATACTTCATAAAGATGACCATCTAAATCGAATGGCGCTAATTTCGTTCTAATCGGTCCAGCCGTTTTTTATATATGACGTCACTTCCGGTTTAAAAATGGCGGCACAAAAAATTTATAAGAGGCAAGGTATCATCAGACGCCAAAAGTGCATATGTGGTAAAAATTTCAGGTTGATCGGTTCAGCCGTTTAGGCTGTGGCGGTGACAGCAACTTTTTCGGGAATCATATGAAGAAGAAGAAGAAGAAGAAGCAGATGAAAGCGGTGTAATTTCACGATTTTCACTGCCCTCTAGGTCGTAAACGGCATGACTGGTTGTTGTCGCGTGATGTATATGTTGTTAGGTGGGCCATAGCTCAAAATTAAGACATTTCACAACAATGAGAGATTTTCCATTGTTGAGATCCAGTTGGCCGAAAATGCTATGTTGTTGCTTACAGTAAAAGTAGTTGGTCTGCTCCTCAGTTTATATAGGCATTTACGGTATGTTGAGTGACTGTGAGTGTACGGTAAGACTTGGCTGAGTGGAGCGACATCTCCACTAGATTACTTCAATCATAAGTACAGTGCATATTAAGTTATTGTCATCAGTTTATTTCTTGGAGCTAATCATTGGAGCTAACCCCTCTTTATAAAGCAGTTTTGTAGTTAATTTAAGTTAGACAATAAGTTTCGCCATAGACATTACCGAAGGCTATACAATGTCTATGGTTTCGCTATCTCTCAATAATTGAACAAATGGGTGACAACAACTATGATGGTAAATTGGTGATAAAAAAAATAAAATACAATGCTGTTACCATTATTTTGTACATTTATTGGGCAATTTTTTAAATTAAAAAGTAATGTGAATGAATTTCAATTTTGCACATTAAGATGACCAAATATTTACCTACATTTATTTTTTTGTAACATACCTAATGGAAATTAACTTGAAACTTTTATGAAATAATCAATAAACTTATTTTGTTATTGAGCTGCAATAGGACCTTCTTCCCCCGCCGAGTGTCGACATTATGGGGATTCTATTATTGAGCGAGCGAAGCGAGCGTCTCCTTTTGACTCTTTTGACACGGACCACTGTTTTTTTTTTTTTGTTTTTTTGTTTTTTTGTTTTTGTTTTTACTTTTGGATGAGTTATCCAAAAATATCCAAAAATATATGGATGAGTTACTGAAGAAAGTGGAGCCAAATGAGGGGGATGATACACGAACACTAATTTATGCGGATGATGTGGTGGTGTGGGGAGAAACTAGGGAGGAAGTGCAGTTAAAGATTGATAAGTGGAGTGAAGAGACAGAGAAGATGGGTTTGAGAATAAGCGAAGAGAAGAGTGAAGTAATGACAATGGAACGGAAGAAGATAAGACAAGGACATGCCAGAATCAAGATGAGAGATGGATGGTTGAAGGAAGTAGAGGAATTTAAGTATCTGGGGAGCCTGCTCACCAACAAGGCAAAAGTAGATAGAGAAATACAGGAAAGAAGAAGGAAAGCGGAGTGTTTCTATCAGGCAGTGAGGAAGTTGCTTTGGCACGAGAAGTTTCCAAAAGTGTGTAAAATGATAATGTATAAAATGTATTTCCTGCCAATTCTAACATACGGGGCAGTGACGTGGTCAGCGGGAGGACAGGAAATGGATCAGCTTCAGGCAGCGGAGATGAAGTTCTTGAGGAGTGTGAAGGGAGTCACAAGAATGGACAAGATCCGAAGTAAGAAGATAAGAAGTGAGCTGGGGGTAGAGAGATTGGGGTTTAAATTGGGCAGAGAGAGGCTTCGGTGGTTTGGCCACATGAAAAGGATGGGAACAGGGCGAGTGCCACGGCGGGTGTTTGAGTCGGCTACTTCGGGACCACGTAGAGTAGGAAGACCAAGAGAGAGGTGGATTAAATTATTAAGGACGATGTTTTGGAGAGAGGGGGAAGTTGGAGTGAGTTGGAGGCTGAGAGACAGTGGGAGGACAGAACAAGGTGGAGGCAATTTGTGGAACAATTGGAAGCGGAGGAAGAAGAAGAAGACGAGGAGGAGATGCCAGGCGTGGCCAGCCGGTCTCCAGTAGTCCTGCGGCCCTAGTGTTGGTGGGAACACCCACCCCCTGACCCATTAAATTGGAACCAGCGGTTAGATTATTATTATTTTACTTTTGGCTGCTATCTGGAGCAATAGAAGTCGCACCGTTTCACCTATCGATCTGAAATTTTGCACACATGTAGAGACAACCTTTTCTGTTTGCTGACCCAAATTTTTTTTGAAATCCATTGATTGGTTAAAATTTAAATAAACATCTCCTGATAGGCTGAAAAATGAAAATGGTCTTCGACAAATGTGATCAACCTTATATTTTGCATGGTCATTAAGACCAACATTGTCTCTTATTTTACAAATTTTCAGCCAAATCCTCCCATTGGTTAAAAATTAAAAAAATATTTCATGTGCTTTTTGAAATTTAAACCAGAACTGTATGACCGATCAACTTAAAAATTTGCATGGTCATTGGGTTCAACATTATCAGTATTTTTGACAATTTTCAGACTAAACTGTGTTTAAATTCAAAAGTTATTGACAGTTTACGGATATTTTGCGTGTTGGCTGTCATATTTCTCTAATTTCACATTTCACGGCATCTTCGAATCTTCAGTTCAAGGTTGTTAGAGCAGAAACTTTCAAACGTATATGAAACTGATGACCGTTTAAAACGAGATCCTGTGATTTTTGAAAATTAACAAGGAATCGTTCAATCCCAAAGGTTTAATCGATCAACTTAAGTTAAAACATTGCGTGGTTATTGGGACCAATATTTTAGGAATTGGGACATTTTCGATAAACAGAATTTCGGTTCGAGGTGTTGCGCGTATCCGTGCTCGCTCATCAACGCGTTACTCAGAGCGTTTTCCTAGTGTAGCGAGGTGTGGGAGGTTTGGCGTGCGGAGGAGATGAGTTTAGAAGCCTCTTACCTGGATCTCAACGGGAGCCGCTCCGGACAGGATCGGGGCCGCTTCGTTCTTCCTCCGGGACAACACGGGACTGTCGGTGTATTTCACCGTGATGAAGTCGAGACTGCTCGCTCCCCCGGACACAATCGGGGTCAGTTCGGACCGCTTCTGTTTCACCACCACCGGCAAGTCCGATGTCAAATCCCTTTCACTGTTCTTCGTCTCGGGAAGATTGGGTTCGAATGTTGGATCCTTTTCATCGGTCTTTGTCTTGGGATTGGGTTCGAATGTCGGGTCCTTGGCCTCGGGATCGGGTTCAAATGTCGGTTCCTCAGCCTCGGGAATGTGGACTTGGCTGGAGGCCGGAGCGATGAGGCTCGGTTCGGTCTGAAAGTGCGTTGAGAACTGAGTGATGCAGCCGCGGAACAACATCTTGCCTTGACGTCGCTCGTACTCCTGTCTGAGCACAGCCAGCTGGTTGTCGTCCGAGTCCAGTTCGAACGTGTTGCGTCGAGCCGAGGGTTCGCAGTGCGAGCCCTGACACACGTTGTCGGCGGTTCGAGAGTGCTGCAACGGGAAGCTCGGGTCCTTTTCGAGCTTGGGGATCTCTTGGATTGGTGAGAGTTCGAGGAGCAAGCTCGGTTCGATCTCGAGAGAAGGACAAGGCTCGGATTTCACCATCAGACTGTCTTCTTCGACGGATAAACTTGGAACTTGCTCCGGTAGACTTGGCTCTTGCATTGTAAACAAACTGGGTTCTTCCAACGGAAGTATTGTTGCATTTTCTTCCACCGGTAGACTTGGCTCCTGTTTCAAAGTAATTAAAAAGTCTTGTTTTGAATTCAAACAGGTTTCATTCGCAGCCAAACAAGTGTCTTCCTTTTCAGGTGTGATTAGGTCTTCTTTGGGTTGTAACAGTCGGTCTCCTACTGTTGGTAAAAGTAGGTCTTCTGTATCAATGCAAGGGTCTTCCTTTAAAGGTAATAGTTGGTCTTCTTTCGAAGGGGACAGAATAATTTCTGTTATTGCATTTGAAGAGGGTTCTTCTGTCAAAAGACAGAGGTTTTTGTCGATGGCCGAGCATAAGTTTTGCTCGACCAAGAAGAAAGGTTCTTGGTTTTGATCCTGCTTTGGTATTTCGGTCTCCAGAAGCGACATCGGAGGTAGATTTGAGGGAGTATTTGAGTCTTGTTTGACTAAGAAGAATGGCTCTTGCTTTGGTGTGTCACAATCCTGAGTAGAAGTCGGAACGACTTGCAGCTCGTCGTTGAATGAATCCCTGAGCGGCTCGGCTTTCTTCTGCGTCGGAGACTCGAACCTCGTTTCCAGCTGCGTCTGAAACTCAACGTCCACCGTCGGACAGTTGTCCGATACGTCGGCCACTTGTACGAGCCGAACGGGCTGGATTATCTCGCTCTCGTCCAACAGACTCGAAGCATCGATGAAGTAGTGATTTCCGTTGCTGTTCGAACTCGCGTTGCTTTGCCACGAGAAGTCCGTCGCTTCGTTTCCGTTGGGCTCTTGAAGAACGCCCAACTGGAAGTCCTTGGGTTTCTGCATTTCCGCGGGGTTTTCCCCCGGCTGTTGGTAGAGGAAGGTCAGCGGCGCCGCCAGCGCGGTGCATGATTCATCCATGTCAAGCGACGCTAAAGAGTCAAAGGAGCCATCGCGAGTCGACTCGGACACGAACCCAGACTCTCGGCTGGAAGTCGGAGATAACTTCAGCTCGAGAGGCGACGTAAACGAATCTTCCACCGCTACGATTGTGTAGAAGTTGCGTGCGTTTCGGTTTAGCGTCTGGAATGAAGGTTCCGATGACTGCGTTGAGGACTGGAATGTTGGTTCTAAAGATCTGGATTCTTGGTTTGGTAATTGTGAATCGTTCGAATTCGTGTTCGACTTTATGTACTTGATGAAATCGCGTTCGCTTTTCGTGACGTCGGAATCGGAATAGAGCTTCCTGGAAACAAAAACATGTGTTTGGAAACAGAATATTAACTCAGAAACATGAACCTACAGGTGACGGTAAGAGCACTTTTCAGCCCAACTCCACAAAGCTCATAAAAGTTTTGTACATTTTGTTTGTCCATACCATTAGGACTTTGCCAAATCTCCTAACTATTTGGACATCTTTTTATAATGTTTATAAATGTGATCAATCTTAATTTCTGTGAATGCAGGAAAATACAGCTCAAATCTTTTTTTTTTTTATTATAAATACATTTCAAAAAAAGGATTTATTTTGACTCTAGATTAAGTCCAAATGCACCAAAACTGACTATGAGATAATTAAACAAAATTGCCCCAGGTGTTTGGGCCCAAGATTCCCTCTACATGACTCAATCTTAAAACAGTCCACAAATAAGTGTCAATACAAGACCGAGTAAAGTCCGCACCTGAGGAAAGCTTCCACTAGTTCAGCTGACAATTCCGCTACAATCCGAGCATCCGCTTGCAGCAACAAGTAGAATTCGGGAGCTCGGGTCTTCAAGATGGCCGCGTGTGTTCCGAGCTCTTTGTCTCGAGTAGCCAATGAGAGGTCAGTGTGCAGCGACTCACGGTTCAAACTAGTACATGAGAGGCGGTTAGTTTCACTGGGGCACTAAGAGGCAGTTAGTTTCACTGGGGCACATATTATTGCATTATTATTATTGCTATATTATTGCATAAGACAACCTACTTTGAGATAATTTTAAAAGTAACAAGATGATGTATGCAATGCAAATATAGAAAACAAATAAGGAAAACGACTGGGTTATTCTGAGAAATTTACAACTTTTAATTGACTGAAAAGAGCTATAATTTTATGAGTAGTAGGTGAATAAATACACAGCCCTAGCTTATGCAAAGAAAGTTGAGCTTATTGTACAAAACAACTTAGCACGAATTTAAAATAAGTGGCTTATAGCTTTGAGCTCGAATGTAAGACGCACTCTCAGATTCAAATTAGAACTGTGGTGTGTATGTGTATCTGGTGCGTATGTATGGTGTGTATCCTTTATCGTATGCAAGTAATTAATTAGTAATTAATTATGGATATTGTTTCTGACAATTAGTACATCAGTATATTCCGAAGTAGGTGTCAAAAGAAAGAATAGGTAAATGACAGAGATAAGAAAGTCTCCATATCTCTGTCAAGAGGCCCCTTCTGAGGACAAGTGGAATGAATATTTTCGTACAAACCTAAGGGAGGTTTTAATTAAGATTGTGACCACTCTACCTATTTTAATGCAAGCGTGAATAATATAGATGGACTTCATAATGTTACAATAGTGCAGGAGTTGACAGAAATGTCTGGGTTTTTATATACAATGTGCCTATACGAATATCCTCAAATGTTTTCGAGGTGTAATGAAATAAATAAAACTAAACACATGTGATTATACATTGGTAAGAAAATGTCAATCATTAATTAATGTAATTTTCTCTACCAATCAATGCTAAATATTTCAAAAATATAATAGATACATTTAGGATAAATAAAAAAGAAATTTCCAAGTTTTTCATAAAAAGAACAAGTAAATTGTGCCCGTTTCCAACACAATGTCACATTAAGTGAGATGGAGAAGTACATTTGGATATACATTATTGACGTTGTAGGTACGTAATAAAGTCATGAAAACTGAAGCACAACTGAAGAAATGTTAAAATCAAGGATCACCTGAAACTGCCATTTCTGGGTTTGTAATTGTCTCTTTGAAAACAGGCAGTTGTTTTTAAGCAACAAAGTTGTAGAATAAATTGCCCCTTTGCACATGGATCAAGGCTTTTTACTAAGATCACTCAAATCATCACTTAAGCCTACCTTCAAAGAGACAGTAGTAATGATGTTAAAATGGGGGTTTATCGGAGATTCTTCATTAATGCATTCTTCTACACTCACACAACAACCAGTTGCACCTATCTACCTATAGGTACCTACTCTAGTGACACTGAATGATTGCGTAACCAAAGATAATTAAATCCAAGTAGGTACCTACACTTGGCCAAACAAAACTTGAACGTTCAATAAATCTGATAGGCTGATAACTGTAAGATCGCACCATCAGAAGTCAGTCGAAGCGATCTCATTGATAATAACAAGCTTTGATTCGTTATGGGACATGACCAGCAGTCATTCAAATTTGGTCAACGTTTAAGTTTTGTTTGGCCGAGTGTACATGTTTGTTTCATTAAATGTTAAAATCATTCTGTGAGAAATTGCAAAAACAAATAAGTCTAGTCTAGTTAGGGCTGGTTTTTGTACCTCTTTCTAAAGTTAGCTACCGGTTCAAGTTCTTGATAGCATTAGTCTTTCAACTTCTTGATAGTGTTAGCTAGAGAATGAAATCAATGTAAAATTAGGTGCTTGCTAACTTTGTTAGCTAGCTATCAAGAACTTTAGTAATGAGGTACAAACACCGGCCCTTAGTAAACGTTGACCCCAGATTCCTATGTCTGTCTCTCTCCTACTCATGTTAAACACTCAAATTTACATTAAGTAGTCCAAGTAGTTCTGAAGTAGCTTCAAGTTTGACGTCTTTGGAAATCGTCATTGACTAATTAAATTGAACTTTTTATGTGCATAATTTCGAGCTGAATAAATTCGTTATGTATTGAGAGAGAAATTAAATAAAACCCCAGTTTTCATGGCAAAGAAACTTCGCATGCCATGAAATTGTACTATTTAATCAACTGAGGATCTATTTTCAAGATCATTTGAGTCAAATTTCATACGGATTCATGGTTTCCTGACGTCAGACAAAAAAATACCTGCTGATTTGAATTAATGAATGCTTTTTCATTCGGACGGATTGGATTATGCGAGCACTCAAATGATCCTGAAATTAGAGGTCCAGGAAGTGAAGAAAATACTAGGAGAGATCTTTAAACCGTCCATGCACATTGAAATAGCCAGAGACATCTAGCGTTGAGGTTTAATTATTACTAGACATGAGACTTGTTTCTTTCTGCAATTTCTCACAGAAAGTTTTGAACATTAAATGAAAAATCTTCTTGGCTTGACTTATCTTTGGCGTGACCTCGGAATAAAATATAAATAAAGTCTTACCGATGAATCTAATCCTAGACTCATGTGAAACTAAGCTAGGTGAAGTGCTGGAGTGAGATATCTACATTGTGTTGGTTTAGACGTACGTCTAATGCCTGCAAACAGAATCAGTGCATTACATTACATGTGGGAAGAAAACAACACAAAGCAACAGAATGGAATGATGGAGCTCACGTAACATTTCCATTTTTATAATCATAATCATAAGGGATGTTCTACGGTCAATTGAGTGGTCAAAAACTATTGTTCAATTGACCAAACTGATAGGTAGACTAAGTAATAACACTGCCTAAGGCCGGGTAGGACCAACTCTGGATTAAGTTAACTACCGATTATTCACCAATGAATCCAGTTGGCGCGAATACCGCAGCCAATAGGATTCAGTAAATAGACCAAAACATAAACTAAACGCGCATGCCCAATCCGCCATTTTCTCTTCCAGCTATGTGTGACATTCATGCAAGGCACTTATATGTCAATCGTATAACGATAGTTCAGTACAAGTTATAATTACATCGCGAAATAACAGAAATTGATGCTTACCTCAGTGTCAACAGTCAAATACAATCGGCATATTTCATTTCAGCACATATTCATACACATTCTTGTGAAAACTAGATGTCTAATCACCAAAATCACCATTTGACAAACGCATTTGTTTTTATCACAGTCTTCTGAACCTTTTCTGATTCAGAGCTCATTCAGAAAAGGTTCAGAAGACCGTGATAAAAACAAATGCGTGTGTCAAATGGTTATTTTGGTGAATAGACATCTAGTTTTCACAAGAATGTGTATGAATATGTGCTGAAATGAAATATGTCGATTGTATTTGAATGTTGACACTGAGGTAAGCATCAATTTCTGTTATTTTGCGATGTAATTATAACTTTTACTGAACTCATTAAGATTGACATTTAAGTGACTTGGAACATGCGCACTAAGAGTGGTCACACATAGTGACACGCCCTTTTTTAGTTCACTTTGAGGGTGCCACTAGTTTATGTTTTGGTCTATTCCACTAACAACCGATAATTAACTTAATCCAAAGTTGGTCCTACCCGGCCTAAATAGTACAGTTAACTAGAGGCTATAAAAAGACAATGAGGTTTCGACAGATATTGATGCGATTTTCTATTCTTCCATACTTTTTTATGTATCCCACGGACGGACACAATAACTATAGTGAAAACTATCGTAGGTGATGGTGAAAACATTAAACAAATCTGAGGACTTTGGAAAACTTGTTTCTAAGTACTTTTTTCTCAAAAAATTAGGTTGCGAGAATTTTTGACAAAAAAGTATTTGACTGGTCAAATCCTATCCCTAATTTGTAAAAATGTCGCACTGTTCTGCAACCAGGAATCATGACTGATGATGAAGAAAAAGAATACACAACAGTGGGAAGGAGGAGGTCATGGCCTATTAGCATGGAACCTTTCCATCATTTGTCTCTCAAAGGAAAGAAACTAGTACCAATTACTAGCTAGGTAGGTAGATACCTACTATCTACCAAAAAATACATCAGTAGAAAAAAGACCAACATTTGTTGAACCCAGGATAGGTACAATATTTTACACTGCAATGCAGCAAACAGTTGCTGTAAACTTGACTTTCCTAAAAGTTTTGTTGTGCTGCAAAGTACCTATCTTACTAGTAGGTACTATCCAATAGAAGCTAGTGATTCGACCGTCTATGTAGTAAGTAAACCTACCCTACTTTGCGTTTGATTTATTACCAGCAAAAATAATAAATTAATACCTACTGTAATGCTGAAGGAGAAAGAAGTGTTGTACAAAACAAAGACAAAACCTTAAGAGGCAAAGATAATAGAAGCCGTGGATCTTCAAAATTATTTCTTTTTTAGTTTTGTCTCCTTAAGACTCATTAAGCCTCATTTACAAGTTACACGGTAATGTTACCGTGTGAACAATCCAATTTGATGGTAAAATGTTCTGTCAAAGGGTTTTGTTAAATCTTTTATCATTTAAAGAACGTTCTATTTCTGTAAAAGATGTTACAAAAGATTTGATAGGTAATTTACATGTATTTACACGGACGTAACCAGAGGTCATGTGTGGTATTATTGGTACCTCGGTACCTTAACCTTAGTTTGCGAGCTTGAGTTGCACACAACCCAATGACTTTTTTAAAATTATAGTAAGTGCGATAACAAAACAACTCAAGAAACACACATTGAAGAACGCATCTTGTAACCTTCCGCGGTCCCAGGAATCAAGTGTTTAACGAGACGTGTTACACGTGCGTGCTATCACATGTTATCCTTGGGGCATCTAGAACTTAAGGTATATTGCAAACTGTAGACGTACCGCTGAATGTCGGAGTGAAGCTGCGTCTGAAGTCTCCGGTCCAAGCTGCGATGTTCTGATTGCCGCTTCTTCGAGAGACTTCCTACCAACATCCTCCGCGGCCATTCACCATGGTCCTGAGCTCACCTCTCGTCAGAGAAGAAAGCCAACATCAAGTCAACATCAAGTAAAACAAGCATAGGGATGGGAACGAAATATTGTGGCAAATTTTCCGAATATTTTTTTCTATTTTTCTAAAAACAATTCTAATTTGAAATGTTGCTGTTTTCAGTTAACAAATTTCAAATATTCAACACAAAATAGCATGTAAGGTAAACTCCTTACAAACAGAATTTTACTGCTAAAATTTAGCAGTAATGTTTGCAACCTTGTTTTCCAGCTAATCAAAGGATGGATTCTCACCTCTTAGACGCATCAAGTGCTGGATTAAATGTAAATTTTATATTACCTAAAAGTAAATAAAAAAAAAATAAAAAATTGTGAAAAATCACTGATTTTGTGGTAATTTTGCGATTTAGGTCAATTTCGCGAATTAGAGTGTATTTGATGTCGTGGACGTTTTCGGAACCATCTTGTAATGACATGGCAGTGGTGACGGTTTGTTCCGTTGGAGGTGCTGGTGGCCCTGATAAGGGCCGTTCGCGATCAACCGCCAGAAGATGAAGGAAGTACATCCTTCGAAACGTCGCGAACGGCCCTTATCAGGGCCACCAGCACCTCCAACGGAACAAACCGTCACCACTGCCATGTAGAGTGTATTTCGTTTTATTTCGCGATTGGAAAATGACAGTTTTGGGGTTTAAATTCCATGAACCATGCACATTTCACACTAAAACCTGTTTATTTAAAATTTCGTTTTATTTTCAATCACCATATAATCTTGGCTCTATTAATAGCTCTACACCAAAAATAAAAATTACTACCAATAGTAGTAAAAATTCAGACAATTGCGCCACTAACATCGCCTAACCATTTGGTTCAATATGGAGGTACAAGACGCAGAAGTTCTGTTCATAATTTGCCGAATTAGTGCATTTCTCAATTGCCAGGCTAATAAAGACCAAAACTTTTCATTTCAAAGATTTTGTTTAAGAGCAAATTTGTTAAATTGCTCTGAACTCACTCATTACGACAAGTTGCTTGCAGGACGCCTTGCCACTTCAAAGATTATATTATCTAAATATTTGAACCTACAATTTTGTAATTTGTGTTCATGTAGATACTTTTAGTTGGTCTTGGCCATCATAACAATCACATTCCTAGATGAGAAAATTACGTAATCATCATTTTGTCCGCTCGTAAACAAGTTGACATGAAGCGCGTAGCTTCAGACTCTCGATCGTGCACAGAGGGCTAACGCAGATCAGCCCCAACGAGACGTATTACACTGCGCGAAATAACCCGCGCCCAGATCTCTACTACCTACACGGAGAGCGTCACGACTCACGGCTAGTGTAAACGTCCTTGGAGCGGGCTAGACCGCCGGAGCCCCTCATAAGATTTCGGCCGAGCCGAGCGCCGCTAAGCAGAGGCGGGTTTTTAGCGGAACTTACACGTTTGAACACATCCAGAGTCCGATAATTATAATAATACTACACTAAAATGATTTTCAATCAAACAATTTAGGTATTGTTGATTTCAAAATACAATGAATAATTTTTTTTTTTTTTTTTTTTTTTTTTTTTTTTTTTTTTTTTTTAATTCTTGGTGGTGCTTAGCCCCACTAGCCCAAGTAAGGACGACCGCTGTCCACTGAGTAGAAGTAAGGATTTTGTCCTCGCTTCTCAATGGGTCTCTTTTTAATCGCTTTTTCTGAAAAGTGAATACAATGCCACATTTTGAAGAAATATCTACCTACTGGCACACTTTACCCACTAATTCTTCTTGAATACGAACTGTCAAATGTGTAGATATAAACTCCGTTTCATGGGGTCTAGAGTCCTAGATGGCATGGGCAGGTATAGGACTATCCATGTTAAACAGGACTCTAGACTGCATGAAACGGAGTTTAGGTAGTGAAACTAATTGCCATAATGTTCTGGAAATTTAACGCTCCTATTTATGGTATGTTCCTGTTACCTACACTTACAGGCTACAGCACATAGGTACTCTTGATTGTTTTTGTTTGTGCCTTGCCTGCAGGTCGGAGTTTGAATTAGGAACCGTCAATATTTGTTGAATGGAGACATTGGTGTGAGGTGGTTGGTTGGTTTTTATAATAAAACCCTCCAACTCCACATGCCCGAAATCTTGGTTTACCTCTCTGTTTTCGTAGGGATAATCAAGTTTTGAAAAGGACTTTTGAATTATACAAGCAATTTATGTGATCACCAACGTACTGTAGGTAGGTAGGTACTAGGTATACCTAGGTACTACCTACCTAGTAGGTACTAGGTATAGCCTACCCCATAACTCTGCTGACAGTTAGAAAAATAATACATACCTAGGTACATGCTTAAAACTCAAATGGAATCAAAACTCAGATCTCACACAGATCACACCATCACAATATTGTTATCAGAAATATGTTCCACATAGTGCTACTTCGTGTTCGTAATAACCCCTGACATTGATTTAGTGATTTAGGGCATATTGACCTGTGACGGTCTGACCATCTTCACTCGAACAACGCCCACACATCATATCCATCTACATAATTAAATGTCTTTCAAGTATCCTTACCTATGCTATACAGATATTAAACCACACAATTGCTTCATATACGACACCATTTGACAAAGATTTAAAGATTCGGTCGAGATTCGGTCTTCCAAGTTTTACTACTTTGCTCATCTGTCACTTTGCGGCAGCCATGATTGTGTCTATTCACTGCCTTCTTGATGTGCTAAACGTCAAATACGTTCGCAATTAAGCGCGAAGTTTTTAAATGCAATCTACGTATCACCAAAGGTTTCACATGGTCGTACGCTCCCCACCCCCCTCGCAGGGGGGTTCTCGGCCCGAATACGATTCACGGCCATATGGATTAACATTGCACCGAATCCGGAATTTTCAAGTTTTAGAATAAAAACTTGTGATGAAACTGAATGAACTGACTTGTGGGAACTTGTCTTTCCCCAGTGATGAAAGAAGTCAACAGGCTGATCCGTATTATGATGAAAGTCTCGAACCTACCTCAAACACAAACGACAACATTATACACAATGAGTAATGACATACACAAACAATACTCTTCCAAAATCAACCACTTTCACTCACACATCGTCCCAAGGAGGCGTAGATCGTGCGATTGTGGCAGTTTGCTGAAGTTTTTGGCAGGGTAAAGGAACAGACCCAAAAGGAAATGGTAAATTTCTTAAATAAAACACAGCAATATATCAATTCAATTTTTATTAAAATGAGATTATAGCAAAGAAATAATCCACGAAATGAGTCACAAAAATAAATCTTATGATTTATAGATCCACTGTTGGTAGGTTCTCTAAATCCCCTGAAAATAAACATTGAAAGAGCCAGCCAACATACTGTCATACCAGTAAAACCCGTCAAAATCGGAGCTGGGACCTTACATTCTTGACATTTTATAAAACTTCGTTGAGAGGCATTTAACATTCTAATGTGTAGAACTTTTAAAGATGGGGAGAAATGTAATACATGAAATTAAACATTTCTGTGGCTTGGTTTTTGCCTTCCAGCAAAAATCAAAATTTGAAATGCAGTTTTGAGGTTTCAAAGTACCATCTGATAATTCAAGTATAGACATGATCAGCCCTCCACTCATAACACAATGTCCACATTTCAAAAAAATTAAACTGCAATATAGGTAGGTAGTTTCCATAATTTCTGAAAAATTATTTTTTCTACAACTTCTAAAATTATGACAATTTTTAGAATGTGTTAATTTTAGACATCTCATTCAAAAGTCAATTTTTTTAAAATTTTCTGACAGCTAGGCATTGCTGACAAAGTGAATAACATAGAGAGCCATCTAATACCACAGAAGTGTCTGTTATTCTATGCACTTTCCTCATGTATTTCGTACAATTAAAAAATGAGGTGCTACTGCGAGCGAAGTTCATTTAGTACATACATACTGGAAGTATTGGATCACCAATACAATGCACTGCGATGAGCTCTATGGATGGAGTAGAACCACTTCAGGATTTACAATATGTATTGATGTAGGTTTTCAGTTAACGTTTTTTGCTTCAAATAAAAGCAAAGATTTAAAAAGCGAAGAAAACCGTTACTTTGCCCAGACCTCGTGCTTATAGTGAGTTTCATTGATCCAAACGCATTCAAGTGACTTTGATAATTATTTGTAATGGGGAGAATGCATGAATTTATTAAAAACTATAATTCAAAATACCAACACACACCTACTACCTAGTACATGTTGATAAATCACACTCTTTTCAAACTAAAAAGTGTAAATTTTCATTCATATATACGAAATTAAAAATCAGTGTAAATTTTGGCGGAAAACGCCATCCCGGCCAGTGATGTCATTTATAATTTTATATCAACCAACAATGATGTTGCCATGGTTAAAATAAAATATTACAACACTGGACCCTTACCTAATAATATCACCAGACTTAAGTAGCACCGTGTTACTGTAGCACAACTTTTGTTTTAAAAGTTTTAGTCATAAGAGCTAACATTGTCGCCATGGCAACTAGAGCCGATCGTGCTACAGTAACACGTTGCTACTGAAATATTGACGATATTAGGTAAGGGTCCTGGCCGGGATGGTGTTTTCCTGCCAAAATTTACACTGATTTTTAATTTAATTTTAGGTTTTAATTTCATAAGATTAAGGCCGGTCATATATATTTTCCCGCCTAAAGTCGTTTTGGAGTGGTTTTAGAGGGACATACGAAATATAAATTGCCATATTTGGCAAACGGTTATGAATATCGAAAAAGAAAGAAACACATGACATGTATTGAACCTTTATCTACATTTTCATCGCTTACTGCCATAACTTTGCTCCTACTATGTGGTCAGCATTTGTCGGGAACAAAAACGCTCCGTTTCTCGTCCGTCGCTCGTCCGTCTCTCTCTTCTTGCTTTTTCGATATTCATAACCGTTTGCCAAATATAGCAATTTATATTTCGGATGTCCCTCTGTAGCACTACTGTACCAGGGAGAGTTATCTAGGTTGTAAACAACAAGTGGTTCCTTATGAATTTATAGAAGGCCGTGATTGTTTCTATGGCGATCAAAATTATAACATAAATAATGACATTTAAATCATATTTTATTCAGGATTCAATTATA
The DNA here is from genome assembly GCA_934045905.1 of Leuctra nigra. NCBI lineage: Eukaryota > Metazoa > Arthropoda > Insecta > Plecoptera > Leuctridae > Leuctra > Leuctra nigra. The sequence goes on along the minus strand of OW203764.1, from coordinate 118,342 downwards.
TTAAAGTAAATAAGTAGTACAGAATATTATTACAGTTATATTTAAATTCTTAAAACATTAATTTATATTATAAAATGTCTTTAAAAATATTAAGTTATCTTTTCGAAACATATCACCTTTGGGGTCGAGGTTTAAAATAAAAAGGGTTCAAAACTGTAAAGCCACAACTATGGAAAAAGATGGTATGGTGTTCAGAATGAGATTGGATGGTGGTGAATTTGAATTGGGAAAAGAGGCAGTTGAAATGTAAGATTAGAAGAAGAATGTTGTGTGTATCGTTTAAAAAAAATCATTACTAGAAGAAATGTCATAAATAACTGTTATTAAAAGAAGAATATTAATCAAGAAAAGAAGGCGGCAAAGGGGAAAGAAAAGTGCACGAAGAGAAAATTCATGACAAAAACTATATTGATGATGAACTATCTAATGAGATGATGGACCATGATGGACTATAGCTATCTACACCTCAGTGATGAGTACTCATAATCTTAGTTATTAATTAATAAATATAAGTTTAAATCTGGCCAGAAGTAGCTTCACCCTTTTTAATTGTACTACATAAAATTAATAAAAATTACTAGAAAAGGAAATACATAATGCTACGAATTTATCACCCAACAGTGGGGTATTATTTGAAGATGGTTTAGGATTAATTAAGTAAATAGTGTAGAGTCACAAAATTGGCACCCAACGTGAGAGGCTTTTTAAGAACTGATCTTAAAATCAACACAAGACCTGAGATTAAGTAGTTTAGTAATTGGAATTGGTGTTTAGTTTATTAGAAGTCATGGATGGTATTACAGGCAATGAGGTTGAGACAGAGATGGGAGATTTAAGGAGTGAGGTTGAAAAGTCATTTGAAGAAAATATAGGAGAGTCAATCAAGAATCTTACCGATGAGATGCGGAAAATGAAAAATGAAGTGTTTGAGTTGATTCACAATGATAGAGAGACAATAGAAAAATTGTGTAAGAGATTAATAGATAAGGATGAGGAAAACAATGAAAAAGAGGAACAAATTCGGAAAGAAGATAAGGAAAGATATGAACAATGTGAACAAATTCGGAAAGAAGATAAGGAAACGATTGATAATTGCTTTAAAAGGTTTGATGTATTGTTAAATCAAAACAACAAAATGCTAGAACGAGTCAAGATAGTAGAAGAACGTGTGGATTGCATTGAAGAAAAAGTAGAAGATGTTAATCACAAGTTCGAAGAAGTGGAAAGTAAAAGGATTGATTTTGAGGAAGAAATAGAGAGAAAGATTAAGAAATTAGATGATGGAATAACGTGGCAATTGTCAAAACATGAGAATCTTAGGGAAGATCAATGGAAAGCTGAAGTTCAAGAGGTAAAGGAAAATGTTGAAGAAATTAAGGGAAACTGTACACAAATGATCAATGTAATAAATATTAAAAATGAGGAAATCGAGAAGAAGCTGACTAGTGCTATGGGACAGTCTAAAATAACGTGTAGTGGATCGGTTTGTGGAATCAACATTGTTGGACAAATCAGTGAAGAATTACGAATGAATGGTATTATATTCAATGGTAAAAATGATCAGTTACATGTATTAGAGTACATTCGTTTAATAGAAATGAGATTTCGGAATATCAATGGAATTACTGAACATCAAAAGTTAATGATAGCAGCATCAGTAATAAGGGACACTGCAAGGAGCTGGTATCGAGAACAAACTTATGAATCATATGATGAATACAAAACAGGAATAATTGAAAAATACTGGGGAAGCTCGCAGCAAAGTTATGTTCTTGAGGAAGTGTACAATGGAAGATATCTGGGAAGGACTACAATGTCATTGTATTTTAAACGACTTGTGAGGCTGGTTGGATACTTGCCAAATAAAATGAAAGACGAAGAATTGGCAAAACAAATATTGCGACATTTCCCAATTAATACACGAGAGGTACTTCACATGTATCGGAAGAGTACGAAAGAGATGTTAGAACAGCTAATCGAATGTGAGCATGAAAATCTACATTGCGTACAGATGAATGATAATTTCCAACAAAATGGAATATTCCGAAGGGGACAACAAAATGAGAATAACAACAACAATATTCATACAGATCAAATGCGACATAATCAAGGACGTGGAGATCAAAATGGTTGGGGAAGAGGAAATAGTCAACAAGGGCAAAGTAACCAGAATAATTACCAACAAGGGACATTATGGAATGAAATACAGGGAAATGGTATTAGATATCAAGGTCAAGGTGATCAACGTGGTAGAGGAAAAGGTGCAAGTCAAGGAGGACGTGGAGATCAGCATGGTTGTGGAAGAGGAAATAATCAACAAGATCAAAGTAACCAGAATAATTACCAACAAAGTACATCGTGGAATGATGTACAGGGAAATGGAATGAGTCGCGCAGAATAAGCACTGACTACGTGACTACAAATCTAGTGCAAAACATTAATAGTGTCCAGTTAGTTAATGGTAAAGAACTTTTAGAAGAAGATGACTTAAACGAAGAAATGAATACCAATTTAATCAAATGCCCAGAAATTTTAGTTAAACTTAAGGAAAGATTTATGATTGCATTAATTGATACAGGAAGTGAAGTGACTTGCATGAATGAAGTTGTATTTGAAAGTTTACTGGAGAAAAATAAAGACATTGAGATCTTTCCTGTTATTGGAATTACCATAGTTGGTGCAACACAAGCTCGAGGAAAGAAGATAACTCGACAAGCATTTCTTTCCATAAATATAGATGATATCCAAATAGAAATAATCTGTTTAGTTGTGCCTGATTTGAGAAGGGATTTGATACTGGGAGTGGACATATTGGCACAATTATCTATGAATATATGCTTTGACACGAAAACAGTTTATATTCAGGGCAAAGAGATTAACAGAAAAATGGTACAATTCGAAAAAACAAAAATTTCAGAATTAATGGCCATAGAGTTGAATTATGAGCATGAGAATAATTCAAGAAGATTGGATGGAGAATGTAATACATACAACAATGAGATTCTTGAAAGCATTAAGAATTTAACATTGTTAAATGATGTACAGAAGGAAGAGTTGAAAGACTTATTAGTTAAAAATAAAGAGATATTCACAAATAAACCAGGATTAATAAAAGATTATGAATATACTATTAAAGTCAGGAATAATGGATTTTATTACAACAAAAGCTATCCAGTTGCTTTTGCACATAGAGAGGCTGTTGAAAAGCAGTTAAAAAATATGATCGAGTGGGGAATAATTGAACAAATGACATCACCTTACATAAATCCTTTGGTAGTTAACATAAAAAAGGATCAGTCAGTTCGATTATGTTTAGATGCAAGAAGGTTAAATGAGATCCTTATTCCAGAACATGAGACACCGTTAGATCCTGACGAATTGCTGCAGCAACATTTTGAGAGCAGATGGTTATCCACTATTGATTTAAATTCCTCGTTTTGGCAAATTCCTTTGGAGGAGCATAGCAGGAAGTATACTGCATTTAAATACGGCGGTAGAGTGTATTGCTTTAAGGTATTGCCATTTGGACTTTCCGTAAGCGGCGCAGCTTTTTCAAGAGGATTAGAACATGTATTAGGAGAAGACTTAAGAGATTCAACTGTTATATATGTGGATGATATTCTAGTGACAAGCACAACTTTTGAAGAACATATAGAAAAACTGAACATGATATTCAAACGATTCAAGAACTATGGTGTAACAATAAACTTGAAAAAATCAAAATGGTGCAGAGACCAAGTTTCGTTTCTTGGTCATACTTTAGATCGTACAGGAATTCGACCCGACTCGAAAAAATTGGATGTTATTCAAAATTGGCCTACGCCGAAAAATCAAAAGCAATTGAGGGGATTGATTGGTATTTGCAGTTATTTTCGGAAATTTACAAATCAGTTTGCAAATAAAATGGAACCATTAAGGGAATTGTTGAAGAAGAAAGCAACATGGAGATGGAATGAAAAGCATCAGAAGGCATTTGAAGAACTCAAAGAATTGTTTGTAAACAATGTGCAGTTGTTGTATCCGGATATGAACAAAGAATTTTACATTCAATGTGATGCAAGTCACTATGGTATTGCTGGTATTTTATATCAAAAGGATGATGATGGTGAAATGCAGATCATTAATATGGCTTCAAGACTGTTACAAACTTCGGAGATCAATTATAATGTATCTGAAAAGGAATGTTTGGCAATTGTGTTTGCTGTTGAGAAGTTTAGATTGTTCGTTCAAGGTGTGAGAAAATTCATAATTGTTACTGATCACCAAGCACTTACATTCTTGATGAAATGTAGATTATTATCTGGAAGATTAACTCGTTGGGTACTCTGGTTACAACAGTTTAACTTTGAAATTCGACATTGTTCGGGAAAATCTAACGTAATTGCAGATACATTAAGTAGATTACCAGGAACGGCAGAGGGAAAAATATACCAAGAAACTTGTGAAGATAAGGAAATTGGAATATATGAAATTATATTATCATGCAGTTTAAGCATGAAGAAGAGGTTTGAAAAGATACAAACTGAACAAGAACAGGACCCACAGTTTAGAGAGATTATACAGAAATTGAATGAGCCGAATGATAACAGTCAAAATCAACAATTCAAGATTTCCGGGACGAAATTATTTCACAAAGCGAAAAATGATGATGGATGGAGATTATGCATACCTACGACGATCATGAAGGACTTGATAATTGAAGTGCATGAAGAATTCGGACACTTCGGAGAACGTAAATGCCACATGGCAATGAGAAAGCTTTACTATTTCAAGAACATGGCAAGAATTATTCGAGTAATTCTAGCAAGTTGTGACATTTGTCAGCGGGTTAAGCATCCTAATAGAACATCAAGAGGTACTTATACTCCTATCATTCCCAGCAAACCAGGCCAGATTGTTGCCACAGATTTGTACGGACCTCTTCCAAGAGGAAAGTTTGGAATCAGATATATTCTGGTGTTTATTGATCTATTCTCCAAGTTAGTAAAATTGTATACATTGAAGCAGGCTACGGCAGTGGCAGTAGTTGGGAAATTGGAATTATATTTCAAGCAAGTTCAAATTCCGGAACGAATTTTATCTGATCATGGAACCCAATATACGTCTGGTTTATGGTACAACACTTTGCAAGCAAATCAAGTAATCGCAATTCATTCGACTATTCGACACCCACAATCAAACCCTAGTGAAAGAGTCATGCGTAGTTTAGGTCGCATGTTTCGAACATATTGTTCCAACAAACATAACTCATGGGTACAATGGGTTCCTAAAAATTGAACATTGGTTAAACGTAAGTTTTCATGAAAGTACAGGGTTTATGCCTATGGAACTACATTACAATCAAAAATACATATCCAACAGTGCTAAAAATATCGATTTTCCTGAAAATAACGGTAGTGAAATTGATATCGACATGAAGATTGTAATGGCTGGGGATAGATTGAAGAATAAAGGTGCTCAAAGAAAGAAGTATCATGAAGAAAAGTATACGAAGAAAACGACTTTCAAAACAAATGATTTGGTATTATTACGAGCAATACATGTTTCCAATTTTATGTCAAAGGAAACTAAGAAGTTTTTCCATATATTTGAAGGGCCTTATATTGTTTCTAAAGTGAAAGGAAACAATACGTATGAATTGAAGACCAAGGAAGGAATTTTGAAAGGAGTGTATAATACGATACTCTTGAAACCATACATGTCTTTGAAGGAACTGTAAAGCAACAATTGAAAGCAAAATACAAAAATGGACATTCACGATAGTGGGGTGGTATGTAATAAAGAAAGTATATTTCTATATTCCATAGTGGGGTATTGTAGCACTACTGTACCAGGGAGAGTTATCTAGGTTGTAAACAACAAGTGGTTCCTTATGAATTTATAGAAGGCCGTGATTGTTTCTATGGCGATCAAAATTATAACATAAATAATGACATTTAAATCATATTTTATTCAGGATTCAATTATATTAAAGTAAATAAGTAGTACAGAATATTATTACAGTTATATTTAAATTCTTAAAACATTAATTTATATTATAAAATGTCTTTAAAAATATTAAGTTATCTTTTCGAAACATATCACCTTTGGGGTCGAGGTTTAAAATAAAAAGGGTTCAAAACTGTAAAGCCACAACTATGGAAAAAGATGGTATGGTGTTCAGAATGAGATTGGATGGTGGTGAATTTGAATTGGGAAAAGAGGCAGTTGAAATGTAAGATTAGAAGAAGAATGTTGTGTGTATCGTTTAAAAAAAATCATTACTAGAAGAAATGTCATAAATAACTGTTATTAAAAGAAGAATATTAATCAAGAAAAGAAGGCGGCAAAGGGGAAAGAAAAGTGCACGAAGAGAAAATTCATGACAAAAACTATATTGATGATGAACTATCTAATGAGATGATGGACCATGATGGACTATAGCTATCTACACCTCAGTGATGAGTACTCATAATCTTAGTTATTAATTAATAAATATAAGTTTAAATCTGGCCAGAAGTAGCTTCACCCTTTTTAATTGTACTACATAAAATTAATAAAAATTACTAGAAAAGGAAATACATAATGCTACGAATTTATCACCCAACAGTGGGGTATTATTTGAAGATGGTTTAGGATTAATTAAGTAAATAGTGTAGAGTCACACCTCTAAAACCGCTCCAAAATCACTTTTGGCGGGAAAATATTGATGACCGCCCTTAAGAATAACAATTGACACTTCTTAGTTGTGAAAATAGAGGGATTTACCAACAAATATGTTGTCATTTTGAAATATTGGATTTTAACCGCATTAAAATCTTTGCATATTTCCTATTGAAACGGAACATCTACTCATGGCAATAAAAAGATATCGATCACACTGGATATTTTGCCAATCTATCATACAGGATCACTGAACAGCACAAAAATTAAATCATCGATATCTTGGGGTCACTTTGTGTACTATACTACCTAGGTACTTGCTTTTCTGTGAACTGCAATATGTAGCTGAAATCGTGGAATTTTTTCGAAAGTTTCCTCACTATACAGTTCTGTGCTAATTTGGAGAACCCATTGCAACACCATTCGATAGCTAGAAAATGCCTGATGTGACAGATATAGCTTTTGTATTGCCACGAGTCTTCAGGTAAAAATTACAAATAACTGTGATGACAGAAAAACTTTTCCAATCATCGATGAAAATGCATTACAAACTTCAAATAACAACAGAAACAGATAGGTAGGTACACAATTATTTTTTATATGTTTTATTTTGAAATAGGGGCACTGCAAATTTTGATATTTTTACATACAAGGTTTTCTTTCGTATCCAACTTAAACAAAAGAACAAGACTTTGAACTCGTACCCACTAACGAAATAAGATAGAAGCAAAGCATGATTCCAATGACACAAGGAATAGTAGAGCTATGCACATAATTTTCAATTTTGACATTCGCTGGGCTTCAACCAAAGGAACATCTTCCTAGTTTCTGTAGCTACATCCAACGTTCATCCCTTAGTAAGAGAAAAGTTGCTTTATTCTTAGCATATAGAAAATATACTACTTAACGGACGACAAGTAGCTTATTACCTACTTATACTAAATGTAGTCGAAGGATTCGACAATCAAAACATAAACTAATAGTGGAAATTATAAATGCATAATTCAATAAGAGATGATTTTGTATGAAATTAAGCAGCAATAAAACAGTTTTCCAAGAAAATGCTAGCAATGAATTTACCAACAAAAACAAAAGGATCCCGATACTCATTAACATCTAGCTCATGTAACGTAAAAAAGAGGCAACAGTCTTTTGTTGAGGTCTAACACTTGTCTTGACAGTGGCCTCCGGTCTGCTGTTGGTAGACCTCGATGGTGTCGCCTTCTTCCATCTCGAGGCTCAGCGGAGTGTCGGCCTCGTTCACTGCGCTGCCGTCGAAGCGAAACCTCATCGTCTGCATCGAGAGGCCCTGCCAAGCATTTCAAACACACATCTTAAGACGGCTGGGTGGGAACGGGAAACACACGGTTATTCAATTTTTTTCTTCACACTATACACACTATACTAACAGAATGTTAAAATATCAGTTATTGATAGGAAGTGCAGATAAGAAGTGAACTGGGGGTTGAGAGGTTGGGGTTTAAACTGGGCAGAGAGAGACTTCGGTGGTTTGGCCACATGAAGAGGATGGGCGGGCGTTTGAGTCAGCTACTTCGGGGCCACGTAGACTAGGACGTCCAAGAGAGAGGTGGATTAGAGTTATTACTCTTTAATGAGTAACCCCCGTATCTCTTACGTTTTGGCATTCAACATAATCATAGAAGAAAATATTTTTTTTTCAAAAGCTTTTTTTTAAATCTTAAAAATATTTGCAATTTTTGATAGGCCTATATTCTCATTATACAAAAATCTTCTTCCTAACTCATCCCAAAAAGGATACCTCTACCTAGACCAACAAATTAACTCACTCAAAAGGGTTAAGGAGGATGTGCTGAATAGCCCAGTAATTTAAAGCAAAAAAAGTGCTGAACCCACCACTAATTGCAACAGAAGGTTTAATAGATGAATGAATCGATTCAGAAAATTGCCCTAGAGCTACCAACATATCCAAATCCGCCAAAATCCGTGCACCGGAAGTACTTTTTAATCACTTTTAAAGTAAATTTCCCATGTTAATACCATCTTGCAAAAAAAAATTATGTACTAACTCTGATTTTGACGAAACTTGGCAGGATTGTTCACCTTCCTAAATGAACACAAATAGCTCTCTGAGCATTTTCCTCTAAATCTCATCATTTGGGAAATATGGGTCGAAAACTGACTAAAATATTACTTTTCATTTTCAATGGTCCATATTTCCCAAACGATAAGATTTAGAGAAAATCGCTCAGAAAGCTATTTGTGTTTATATAGGTTGGTGAACAATTCTGCCAAGTTTCGTCAAAATCGGCGTAACAAGATTTTTTATTTTTTTTGAAGATGGAATTAACAAAAATAAGCTTAAAAAGTAATTAAAAAGTACTTCCGGCGCACGGATTTTGGATTGGATATGTTGTAGAGGGCATTTTTATGAATCGATTAATTGAAACCTTCTGTTGTAATTAGTGGTGGGTATAATCACATAATTACTGGACTAGGAGAGAGGAGGAAGAAGGAGCGAGTTTGAGGCTAACAGACAGTGAAGAAGATGAGGAGACGCCAGGCGGTTTCCAGGCCCTAATGTTGGTGGAAACACCCATTGCGACTGCGATGGGAGACCTTTCACGTATACTGACACGTAGGAACTAAATAAAGCCACACACCGGAGTACATTATGACCTCCGGTATGAACTCTAAGTGATACAAAATGTGGAAAAGTAATCGTTAGTAGAACACATTACTGTCGTACCAGAGGTCGTAATGTAGTACTCCGTTTACTCCAGTCGCATTATTTAGGTAGCCAATTAAGCCTAAAAGGGTATCTATTGTCCGATTTTTTAAAATTCATTTAGGTAGTTTGAAGAGTGATAATTGCTAAAGTTCAAGAAAAACACTGTGCGCTTCCTTAACCTTACCCAGGCCTCTTAAGTCCCATGGCACGGAGAAAGCAACGCAAAGCAGAGTTCAAAGTGTCTTCACAGCCAAGAGTAATGCACCAAACTATTCGGGAACTATTTAAATGTTGAACTAGGTATCACTCAACTATTTCAATGTCATACACGGAAGTGGAGTACTTCCTTTAGCATACTTTCTTTATGCACAATGCGTCAAATATGTACAAATATGGTCTGATTTTTTAAATTATTTTTTTAACTTGGCCCACTTTTCAGTTTTTAGTGCTAATTTTTAGATCTCTTCTTTCGCTTTTTTTCAGTTAAAGAGACTTGGCTGGTATTTTTACACAGTGTGTTTTATGGGGACATACATACCTAGCTTACCTACTCTGCAGTGAGTGGTATGATTTAGTACCTAGGCCTTTGAATTGTGCGTTATCTCTATAGGGAAGTCTCTCTTGATATAGAATGGATTAAAAACGAGAATATTGAAATATTATAATTATATTATACCTATTATAATAAAGATTGATAGAAATCTCATAATTTTAAAATTATTTAACCTCGTTTTAAAACAGTAATAGGTACCTATTGGCATCAGTAATATACGTCATGGGCTCAGCATTGCCATGGCAACAAAGTATTCACTATGGCTACTATGGTAACACATTGTTGTGGACTTAGAAATGTCACACATCGATTTTCCTGCCAAAATGTCACATGAAATTTCAATTTGACATTTCATTTTTATGAATGAAAATGATACATTAGGTAGGTACCTAATTATTTCGGGTGAAAAGTGTATGTTTTTGCCATTATTTTTTGTGTTGATATTTACAAATTTAGACTACCTAAATCTTTTTAAGCACACTTCCCTGTTGACAAGATGTTGAAATTCTGATAAGTGCGAGACAACTATTTAAGAAACAGAATCCAACAACCAACACAAACCAAGGAAGATAATAACAAATGATAGCAACATTCTCTAATTAATGTTCTCCCAACATTCAATTTTGTTAAAATCTCATTGAGCGAGCGTAGCGAGCGTCACCACGGTACACTTATGGCACTTTCTCTGTGTGTTTGTTTTTTTTTTGTTTTTTTGTTTTTTTGTTTTTTTGTTTTTTGTGTTCACTGCCCAGGTCAAACCGCACAACCAATCGATCTGAAATTTTGTACACATAATAACGTAATCTATGCGATCCCTGGGATCTTTTCTGAACGAGATCCTGTGATTGGTTCAAATTTTATAAAAACTATCTTTCGATTGGTTGGTTCGATCAATTTGAAATTTAGCAAAGTCATTGCAACCAACATTGTACCCAATCAAAAAAAAATTCAGCCAAATCCTCCAATTGGTTCAAATTTGAAACCATTTTTCCTGTGATTTTTGAAATTTAAACTGGAACCGATTGACCGACCAACTAAAAACTTCGCATGGTCATTTGTACCAACATTTAAGGTATTTTTGCCAATTTTCACTCTAATCTGTCGTTATTTTCAAAAGTTTTTGTCATTTTAGGGACATTTTGCGTGTTGGCTGTCAAATTCACGGTGACTTCGAATCTTCAGTTCAAGGCAAGGTAGTTAGAGCAGAAAGTTTCAAACGAAATGAAACTAATAATGACCGTTCAACAGATTGATCTGATATTGGGTACACACACTACATATCATATCATATGGGTGGTCCCAGGTATATTTTTTGAACGAGATCCTGTGATTTTTGAAAATTAACAAGGAACCGTTCAATCATAAAGGTTTAATCGATCAACTTAAAACTTAGCAAAGATTGGCACCAATATTTGTGGAGATTTTGGAGATTTTTATACAAGTCTGTGACGAAACTAAAGAATTGTTGGCTTTTAATGACATTCGATAGACATAATTTCGGTTCGAGGTGTTGCGTGTATCCGTGCTCGCTCATCAACGCGTTACACAGAGCGTTTTCCTAGTTATTTTAATAGACAGAATTACCTAGTGTTGGCAACGTGAAAAATTTTCATTGAAAATTTTCAGTAAAATGAAAATTTGCATGAATATTTTCACAGCCCTGTGAAAATTTTAATACAATTATTTTATTATTTTAATATTTTTCAACCAATTTGTTTAAATTTTCAATAAGAATCACATATCATAACATATTTACCTATGTACATCCTAAATCAACATTAAGACTTAAGAGCTTCTCATCAGAAATGAAAATTATTAAATTTTTATAATCTTTTTTTTTCAACTACCTAGGTATTATTATTTATTTTTCAATTTTCAATAAATAACACGTCATAAAACATATTTTAATTTAATAAAATTAAATATGTTTGTCAAATTTTGATTTTGAGAATATCCTTACTGTAGCACTCATTTATGCGGCATACATATTATAACTACTTCCTATTATTGATTATTATTAATTATTATTATATATAAATTATGTTATACCTACCTAATTGTATAAATTTGTACCTCAAATCCTTAATTTCATGAATATATGGATGTATTCATTGTATTCCAAGTCAAATCTACTTAGAACCGTCTGCACATTTCATATAAATTTGTTTGCCACGAAAACAGCGCACAAAAAGCGTTTTTTCAAGTATTTTCAAAATTTTTATGAAAATTTTCAAGATTTTTTTTTTCATGAAAATTGCTAACACTAGACAGAATGAACAATTTAAAAATTTCAATATTTTGGTAGTAGGTAGGTGGAGGAACCTAGTAGGTACTATAAGGGTAGTGAAGTTGGTTTCCCTGTTATTAAATAATAACTATTCATATTTTAATAGATCAGAATGACAAATTTAAAAATTTCAATATTTTGTTTGAAGGTAGGTAGAGGAACCTAGTAGGTAAAAGATTACTATGAGGGAAGTTTTCTGAGTTTCCCTCAGAAAAGTTGGTTTCCCTTACACTAATAGGGGAAAATGGGGCACAGTAGGCCGATTTTTACAGATTATTTGATTGTGATTAGAATAATAAAGCAAAACTATTTAAAAAAATATGTATCCTCAATCCTTTTGGGAACACTTTATTAATTTTTAATGTCTTAAAAAGTTTAAGGAAGAACCTATTTAGAAAAAAAAATTGTTCCAAAAGTGGCCCACTGTGCTGTGCCCCAGTGGTGGGGCACAGTGAGTGGGCCAGGGCATGGGGCACCGTGGGCCCAGGGTATTTGGTACGGTGAAACACAAAATATGTTTTAAAGAAAGCAATAAAATGGACTTACACCCTGTTCACACTGAGGATTTGATCAAGATCCAGTTCAATTACAATCAAAATGGCAGGATGTAGGCATAGTAGGTAGGTAGTACTATAAAAATGTGTGTTACCCACATGAAAATTAGAGCATAATTTTGAAAGATCATTATTTTAACATTCATAATATCTTCTGTTTGATATTAAATTCGATCATGATTCAGATTTCGATTGCGTTGTTACAATTGAATAAAATGTGGATCATGATCGAGTTCGATTGTGTTGAGTTCCCACATATTTTCGATTACGATTGAGATTTTGGAGTGGGAACACAGTATTAGAGGTTGACAATTGATACAATGCAACATCCCATTGCCCTCTTCTCAATTAGGTATGTAAGTCCTTTCGAAGTTATCTTTCTTTCTGTTGCAAACCATATTTCTCTGCAAAAATTATCATTAACCTAGCTAGGATTATCATATTTCATTGCCATTAATATTATACAAAGTTCCTATATATTACCCCATCATTTAAACTTGCTTTGATGTAATTATGGCAGTATAATTTATAAAGTAATAAAGTATGGTATAATAGCATGGGGCATGGCCCACTGTGCCCCATAACGGCTGGCCCACTGTGCCCCAAACTGTGTTTGATCCCTTAATTCCAAAAATATGTGTGCAATAATTACGCATGAAACTTATTACTACATATTAATTTGTGCAGAAGACTGCATTGAATAATTCATGATCATTAAACCAAGTATTTTCATACTTTACGATGAAAAAAAACTAGTAAGTATTACAGCAGACATTGAATTTACTTTGCACCGCCGAAAACAGAATGTGCTCATCATCTTAAAACCGCAGAGCACAAGCATCCAACTTAGCTGCACTTAGTTGATGCCATATCCTACAAGCAACTTAAGAAAAAATTCACGAAATATTAAACCTAAACGTATGAGAAAAGTCCAGTGGCCCGTGGCCCACTGTGCCCCATGTTCCCCTACACAGGACCACTCATTGTTGGATTTTACAACAGTTATGAGGTGACCTTGAAATGCTTTGCTTGTGAAGGACCTAACTGATCGGTGTGTGAAACAACGTCTGAATAATACGACTGTTACACCAATTAGGTTTAGGTTGGTCCACAAAGTCAACAGGCCAGTGCAAAAGCCCAAATAGCGGTGTGGCGCCTTGAACCATCCAAAAGCTGAACGCTAATTTACAGGCAGAATAGAATCTAGCATACCTACCTAGCCTAGGTGATGTGGAACGAAATTCACAGAGAAAATAAAAATAAAATACCTAGGTAGGTACCTACTGGTTTTTAGGAAATCCCAATCCACATCGGTTGCGGGTCACTTTGTGTAAAAAGTATCTACCACAAGTGTATTTTCTGTTGCGAAGCTTTTGATATTACAGTGGAACCTCTTTAGTACGTTTTTGAAGGGATCAGGATAAAAAACCGTACTAAAGTGAAAAATGTACTATAGAAACAATTTACCTTTAACACATGTGTTCTTATGGGTTTGGGGACCTTTGAAAAAAAGTAATAGGTAGGGTGAAAAAAACGTAGTAGGAGAAACGTACTAAGGAGGTTCCACTGTACAATCGAGTCGAGTGTGTGTCACACTCGTGTGTGTGTGTCGAGTGGACACTCGACAATTCATAAAACGGTATTTGAAAGAAATCGATTGTCTGCAAAAAATGTGATGGCATCATCTGATCATATATGAATCTCTATGATCTGATGAAGTATGCTTACTTGTCATTGATTGTCAAGGAACCTGACCAGCAGCCAATCTGTTTCGTTCAAATACCGTTTTATGTTTTGTTCGGTGTATCTTACATTGTATGACTTATCAACCAAATTAGTCTGTCCCATCCCACCCTAATGTGGCAGTGGAATCAATCAGTAAAACAAATATTTTGATTATTCCCAGATGTCCAGTTACTCCTGCATCACTTAAAACTCCTTCAACACGAACAACGAATTAGCACAATAGCAAAATTGGAAATATACTTTAAATGTTATGGAAGTAAAACAATCTGACTCTACTGCCACGTTAGGGTGGGACGTAGGGATGGAGCGAACCTGGATTTTGATATCGACTATCGATATCATTTATATATCGATATATATCGATATATCGATATCGCGATATATCGATATATTGAAATATTGAAATATCGAAATATCGATATATTGAAGTATCGATATATTGAAATATCGATATATTGAAATATCGAAATATCGATATATTGAAATATCGAAATATCGATATATTGAAATATCGAAATATCAAAATATCGAAATATTGAAATATCGAAATATTGATATATGACAATATTGATCTATGACAATATTATATTTCGATGTAGGTATGGAAATATTGATATATCGCATAAATGCCTTAAATTGCTCCTAAAACTGATAAGAAAATCAAAAGAAAATTTAAATAGAAATAACAGAGCCGTTGCAAAATATAGGGTCACCGGCCAGATAAGAAAGAAATGTGAATAATCTGAGAAATTGTCCTAAAATGTGATAAACGCTGCACTGCAAATATGAATTATTTTGCCATAGTAGGTATAAACTTCAATTAAGAATATAGTTGTATCATACGGTAAAGCTTCGATATATCGATATTTCAATATATCGATATTTCAATATTTCGATATTTCAATATTTCAATATATCGATATTTCAATATTTCGATATTTCGATATTTCAATATTTCAATATTTCGATATTTCAATATTTCAATATTTCAATATATCGATATTTCAATATTTCGATATATCGATATTTCAATATATCGATATTCAATATATTCAGGTATCGATATTTCGATATTTTTTTGATATCGATATATATCGATATATCGATATTTTCTCCATCCCTAGTGGGACGGACTATAGGTTAATATGGACAACATAATTTTTTGTTACTTACCTTACCTAGGTCTACGATCACCACACTTTACAGGGATCGGAAACTGTCTGACTAGCTGGCCATGTGCTTGGTCACCTTGAACACAACAAGAATAGAACAAGCGGCTGTGATGTCGCTCACGTGACACATGTCTTTATCTCCCGCCAGAACAGAATTCAAATATTCGACAATGCGCTATCATCTTTAGCAGCGGCAAGTTTGAGAAGCTCGTTCAAACCTGGCGGCAATTGTGTGAATCAAATTAAAACACTCCAAAATCGTACTTTTTTAAATTTTGCGGGTCACCGGCCGGAAGTAAGACGGAGCAGGAAGTAGGAAAGAGCAAATCGGCGGCCCAAGCACTGGGCCGCCATCATTTAGCATTGGTCTTATGGGAGTGACGTCACAATACGCAGACAGTTTCCGATCCCTGTAAAGTGTGGTGATCGTAGCCTAGGTACTAATACATTTTTATTTTATTTTGAATCAAACTTGGTAGGTAGGTAGGCTAATCAGAAGGAAAAGAAGTGAATCGTATCACTGAATCGATCCTTATAGACCGAAGTCCCAACACATCTCTAGAACAGAAGTTAACTCACGGCTCTATCACAGTATGCATTCATCAATTTGCGGAGTGGGGTATGTTTCTTGATTTTGAATTGGACGATGGCGTTGTCCTGTCCTAGCACCTTCAAATTGATATGTTCCGTCTCCTTCACGTCCTGAAAAAGAAAATTCAGCAAAGTTGTAGGTATTACCTACCTACCTACCTACTAGGTATACCTAGCCTAGGTACTACTAGGTACTAGGTATGTACTACCTAGGTACCTTCCTAGACACAGATTAATACAGCCCAGCCGATTTGATGTTTTTAAACATGAATATGACACATCAACTGCTCTGAATACCTACCATCGAACTAGGTAGTAATGAGATAGGAACCTAGATATAGGTAGTAGGTATACCTACCTACCTAACAAGGCAACAAAAATATACCTATCAGGCCTAGAGGAACTTTGACTGACAGAGCTGTTTTGGTTTTTAGGTTGCAATGGGAGGCGAAAGCCCCAAAGAGAACGTTTATCAATCGGATAGCCCAGTATTAATGCTCATAAAGTTATGTTTTATTCTTAATAAGTATATACCGTACCTGCTTTTTATCGTCTGACATTTTTCAATCTTTATAAATTTAGGTACAATAAATGAACTTTATATTTCTTGTCGTTCTCACTTTTTCTCTTCTTTTGTCCGGCGGCAACAAACTACAGTGAGGAAGCGGAAATGAGCACTAAGTGGTCACACTAGGTACTTGACTGTTAATCATACTTAAGTAAAAAAATAATTGTGCTGACTTTGATGATGACGAAAGTAATAAAACAATTATGTTAATAAAATTTTAATATTAACATAATTTACGTAAAATAAGCCAGACTTTTGCATTCAAATTTGTTTAATCAGTTATGGTATTGACTAGAGTTGTTTAAATTTTAAATGGTTGCTTTAGGTCTGTTCGTTTACCCTGCCAAAAGCTACATCAAACTGCCACAAGGATGTGTGATTGTGGCAGTTTGCTGTAGCTTTTGGCAGGGTAAACGAACAGACCTTGTGCTTTGCTTTTTCTTCTTGGCTGACATTTCATCCGTGAAAAGAAAAACGTTTGTGTGAAAATTTGATTCAATTAGATTTATTAGCCTTGGATACAATGATAATACCAATTAGATGTTTTACTTGCGGAAAGGTAATAGGTAACAAGTGGGAAGCATACCTTGGATTACTACAAGCGGAGTACACGGAAGGGTAAGTAGGCTACCTACCTACCTACCTACCTAGGTTATGTTTGGCACCACCACAGTAAATAACAGTAACACCTAGGTACCTACCTAGTAGGTACCTTACCTAGCCTACCCCACTGTAGGTAGGCTACCAATAACCCTACCTACGTTTACAGCTCGCCATTCACGACATGACGTTTAACGTTCGGCGCTGAAAGATGATGAACATGGTTTATCTTTTGACCTTGAACGCCCAGCGCTCGCCGTTGTGCCTTCTGATTGGCCAGCGTCGAAGCGCTAAACGTCTGTTGCCATGCAGTAAACGTAGCTTCAAGGTACGTTTACAGCTCGGCGTTCGTTCGACGTTCGGCGCTCAGCGCTCGACGTTGAGCCTCCTGATTGGCCAACGCTGAGCGCTGCCGTTCAAGGTCAAATATAAACCATGTTCATCTTTCAGCGCTAGCGCTGAGCGTCGAACGTCAAGCTGTAAACGTACCTTCATGCTCAAAAAAAATTGCAATCACAAGTAGATATCTGCGGATGTCAGTCCTCAACACCACAAGACTGTGAGCCAATTATCTTACGGAAGGAATCCAGTATACAACCTTAGTCCCTAAGTCTGTCTTTTATTTAATCACAATTAAAATTTCAGTGAATTTTGTCCACCCATTTCGTTTTACAATCTAGTACCTAGGTACTATGTCAAAAGTGTCTATAATGGAGCAAAATTGATGGCGACCATGTCTCCACTATTGTGTACTCCACTAATGTATTATCTTGTCAATCTAATGTGAGTAATGCATTGCAGTGATGCTCTTGACGCACTCGGCTTGAAGCGCTACTGCTGCCGTCGAATGCTCTTGGGCCATGTCGACCTCATCGAGAAACTTCTCAACTACGCTCCACTTGAGAAGTAAAGAGAAATGCTGGACTTGTGGACAAGAGGTACACCTATCCATCAGAATTACAAATAATGTACATTTATTTACATTGAATGGAAATCTGTCTATCCATCAACAATGAAACAGACAATTTTTGAAGTTGTAACTTGTGATCAAAATGTATGCTGCAGAGAGGTACTGGGTAACTACCTAGGTACCTAGTTTCTTAGTTGTAATATGAAAATAAAAACTGTTGGTTTCAACAATTCCATGCCAACTTAAGCCAAATTGAATTTCAAAGCCTTCACTAGTGACTATTCCCTCTCTGCCCACTTTGTCCATAGGCCTCCGAAATAGCCACAGGCGCGCCACTAGCACGACAATTAGCGCTTACCTGGTGGATGATATGCGAATGAACTGATAGGGCGAAGTATTGAAAAAGATATGGCCGCCGTGTTAAATTGTAGAAATATGAATAAAGAAATAAGAATATTGGCTTGTGCTGAAGTAAAACTGACTGAAGTGAGTTTATTACTGATTTTGTTTTAAAATATTTATAATGCACGATTATGCCACAGCCCACTGGATTCATCAAAGTTGACATAAACAAAACCGATATTTTCGTGTCACTTCAACACTTGACTTTGCATTCAAGTCGAATATTTCATTTTCTCTGTCTAAGTAACTTCATTTGGGCATTCATACGTCGAAGGATTAGCAGCATTGCGAAATGAATTCAAGCATACCACAACGCAGCAAACAGTTTTACTTAGGAACAAGCTAATATTACGTATTTCTTTATTCATATTTCTACTTTTTACACGCTGGCCATAGCGTTACAAGGCAATGTTCCCTATCAAAAATGTCGCCATTCCACCGCACAGATGGCGTGTCAGTCTACTTCGGAGGCGTATAGTCATTTATAAGATCTAACAGAAGACTTTTTTAATCATTTTTGGAGGGATAGGTACTCATTGGAAGCCCTCAGTAAGTATCTGTTTTATTTAACTCAAACTAATTCCAATAACTTCTTGGCATTAGCTCTAAAGCTTTCGCTAAATGATCACATGATTCAATTAAAAATTAAAATCTGTATATCAACTTTCTCGTGTCACCTTATTTAACAGGTCTCACCACTATTTGAACACAATAGGGAATTCTCCTCTAATTTTAATAATAATAATAATAATAATAATAATAATCCATCCCTGGTTCCAATTTAATGGGTCAGGGGGTGGGTATTCCCACCAACACTAGGGCCGCAGGACTCCTGGAAACCGGCTGGCCACGCCTGGCGTTTCCTCCTTTTCTTCTTCTTCCACTTCTAATTGTTCCACAAATTCCTTCCACCATGTTCTGTCCTCCCACTGTCTCTCAGCCTCCAACTCACTCCACCTTCCTCCTCTCTCCAACACATCCTCCTTGATCAGTCCAATCCACCTGTCTCTTGGTCGCCCCACTCTCCGAGTTCCCCCTGTAGCCGCTTCAAACACCCGCCTTGGCACTCTATCGGTTCCCATCCTCTTCATGTGGCCGAACCACCTAAGCCTCTCTCTTCCCAGCTTGAACACCAATCTTTCAACCCCAAGCTCTTTTCTTATCTTCCTACTTTGGATCCTATCCATTCTTGTCACCCCCTTCACACTCCTCAAAAACTTCATCTCAGCTGCCTGTAGCTGATTCATTTCCTTTCCACCTGCTGACCACGTCACTGCCCCATATGTTAGAATTGGCAGGAAATACATCTTGTACATAATGATCTTGCAGACTTGTGGAAACTTCTCATTCCACAGCAACTTCCTCACTGCTTGATAAAATGCCTCTGCTTTCTTTCTTCTTTCTTGTGTTTCTCTGTCTACTTTAGCCTTGTTGGTGAGCAGGCTACCCAGATACTTAAACTCTTCCACCTCCTTCAACCATCCCTCTCCAAGCTTGATCCTAGCATGACCGTGTTTAAGCTTCTTTCTTTCCATTGTCATTACTTCACTCTTCTCTTCGCTTATTCTCAAACCCATCTTCTCTGTCTCTTCACTCCACTTATCAATCTTTAACTGCACTTCCTCCCTAGTTTCTCCCCACACCACCACATCATCCGCATAAATCAACGTTTGAGTATCGATCCCCTCATTCGGCTCTGCTTTCTTCAACAACTCGTCCATTACTATGATGAACAGTGTTGGTGACAACACACTCCCTTGCCGAAGCCCTTCACTAATACTAAACCATTCCGATCTCCCCACTCCCGACTGCACACAACTCACACTGTTCTGATACATACATTTGATCCGCTCAACCAAGTCCTTGCCTATTCCTCTCTTCACCAAACACTCCCAAACTATTTCCCTTGGCAACCTGTCATACGCCTTCTCCAAGTCCAAGAAAGCCATATGCATTTCCTGCCCCCTCTCCCACTGCTGCTCCATCATCTGTCGCACTGTGAAAATTGCGTCTATTGTCGATCGCCCTCTCCGAAATCCATACTGTTCTTCTCGCAACCCCTCTTCAACATAATTCTTCAATCTCCGTTCCACTATCTTCTCAAACAACTTCGCACACTGACAGAGTAAGGTCACACCCCGGTAATTATTACATTCCTTCGATCTCCTTTCTTAAAAAGGGGAACAATAATCCCCTTTTCCCAATCAACTGGAATTCTCTTCTGTTCCCATGCTGCTCGGATCACTCTACAAAGCCATCTTCTACCATCCTCCCCTGCAGCTTTTACCATTTCTATGGTAACCTCATCAATACCAGGCGCACGACCATTCTTCATTTCCCGCATGGCTCTAGTTACTTCTGCATCACAAAGATCTTCCTCCATCTCACTGTCTTCCATTTCACTTCCAATCTGCAGCTCTTCTTCACCCATTGATACATTAAGATCCTTTTTTACATTTAAAAGATTCTCAAAATACTTCCCCCACATCTGGTTTATCTTCATTACATCACTTATCAGATCACCCTTGTCATTCTTCATACTCTTTAGATCGTCTCGAGTTCCCCTTTTTTCCTTGACTAGTCCATAGATCATCTTTTTGTTGCCATTAAAATCTTCCACCAACTTGTCTGCTAACTCCTCCATTGATTTGTCCTTCTCTTCTTCTACAATGCATGCCACATTTCTTCTGCATATTCTGTACTGATGTTTACTTTCTAACGATCTGTCTAATTCGTACTTCTGCCATGCTAGTCTTTTCTCCTTCACAGCAACTTTTACTCTGTTGTTCCACCATCTTGTCTCCTTCTCCTTCCTTCTTCCACCTGCTCTTCCACACAATTGTTCAGCCCCAGCTACTATAGCATTCTTGAACTCCTGCCATTCTTCTTCCACATCCCTCAACTCTCCAACAGGCACTCTGTTCTTGATCTTATTTCTGAATTCGTTCTTCACCGCGGGGTCCTGTAGTTTCCATCCTTTGATTCTCTTATGTGAGACAGTCACTACTGGTTTCTGCACATCGATCCTGAGCGTGCACTCGAGCAGTCGATGGTCACTGTCGAGTGAAACGGCTGGGCATACCTTGATGTCTATGATGCTCTGCCTCAAGCTGTCCCCCACACAGATGTAATCTATCACGGACTCCGATCTGTCCTCACCGTAGCCGTATCTTGTTATACAATGGCTTCTTCTCTTCTGAAACCAGCTGTTGCCTATTTTCAGTTGATTTCTTCTACACATATCCAGCAGCCTCTCCCCATCTCTGTTTCTCTCGTCTACCCCATACTTCCCCAGCACCTCCTCATAGCCCTTTCTGTCACTCCCTACCTTCGCATTAAAGTCTCCCATCACAATTAATTCATACTTTGATCTCTCCAATACCTTTTCTATTTCCTCACTAAAACTCTCTTTCTCTTCCACTGCTCGACCTGCCTGTGGTGCGTACACCTGCACAACCTCCACTGTCATCTTGTCACTTGCCTTCAATATCAGTGACATCAACCTGTCGCTGTGACACTTCACATCCACCACAAAGTCACTAACCTTCGGACTCACTACTACCGCCACTCCATTCCTTCCCTCCAAGCCACCAGACCACCACAGCTTAAAGCCATTTCTCAAGTCCTTCGAACCACTTCCTTTCCACTTTGCTTCACTTAGCCCTAGAAACAATAACTTCCTTTCAACCATCACATCTATCATTTCTTCTACCTTTCCATTCAATGAAACAATGTTCAGCGTACCAAATGTAAATTCAATTCTACTTCCTATTTGTCTTTCTTTCCTGGTTCTTCTCTTTGCTCTGTTAGATCCTGCTTCCGGGGCTGTTTCCTGAACTACGTCACTCGTCTCCACACTGTGCGGCTCCAAAAACCCTGATGACTCCTCTCACTTGTTCTCTCTTCTATTACATTTCGTAATCCTTCACCAATTGATCGATGCCAGTCCCATTTCCCCAACAACCCCCTTTGCATTCCCCTCAAGCTAATGTTCCACACACCTTGTTCCTTACACACGGCTCTGACACAATTATTCAACTCTCTGGGACCACTCCCTTTCCCCGTCAGCATGCTAGCCATGTAAACTTTGCATGACACTCCAAATCTGCTCTTCACTGCCTTCAGTAACTCCCTCACATCATCCATAATGTCATTCCTACTCCTTCCCTCAAGCAAGTCCCGAGTGCCAACAAACAACGTAACCGTCACTGGTTCTTCTCTAATGCAGTAGTTTTCCATCTCACTAGACAGCTTCTGGATGCGAATTCCAGGCAGCTGATGCGCCCGAAAACCTGCCTGATCAGCGCAGAACCCAACCCCCATACTGCCACTGATGTCCCCTAACAAGAGGTGGCACTCAGTCCCGCCGTTGCTCCGGCCACCCGACTCTCTGCCGTCATTGCTGGGCCCACTCGGGTTGCTGCTGCCCTGGTCACTCAGTGCAATGTTCGGTTCACTCAGGTCGCTGCTGCCCACGTCACTCGGTGCAATGTTCGGCCCACTCAGGTCGCTGCTGCCCTGGTCACTCGGTGCGATGTTCGGTTCACTCAGGTCGCTGCTGCCCACGTCACTCGGTGCGATGTTTGGCCCACTCAGGTCGCTGCTGCCCTGGTCACTCGGTGCGATGTTCGGTTCACTCAGGTCGGTGCTGCCCTGGTCACTCGGTGCGATGTTCGGTTCACTCAGGTCGGTGCTGCCCTGGTCACTCGGTGCGATGTTCGGTTCACTCAGGTCGGTGCTGCCCTGGTCACTCGGTGCGATGTTCGGTTCACTCAGGTCGGTGCTGCCCTGGTCACTCGGTGCGATGTTCGGCCCACTCAGGTCACTGCTGCCCACGTCACTCGGAGCGATGTTCGGCCCACTCAGGTCACTGCTGCCAACGTCACTCGGTGCGATGTTCGGCCCACTCAGGTCGCTGCTGCCCACGTCACTCGGTGCGATGTTCGGCCCACTCAGGTCGCTGCTGCCCTGGTCTGACTGACTTGACCGAACTTCTTCTAGTTGTTTCTCCATCTCTTGCAGCCTACCTTCCATCCACATGAACGTTGCTACTATTCCCTTGACGACTTCTGACTTCAATACTCGATGCCTATTTTGTTTCATCTTCTTCTTCATTCCACCCTGTTCTTCATACTTTATTTGTTCAAGTATCCACTTAACAAGTTTCTCTGTTTTTCCCACAGTCTTGTGCCTCCTCTGTTTAACAAACACTTTATCTCCTCCAATGTTTTCATCAACCCTAACCTTACTTTTACACCCCTCACAGGTCCATGTACTTTCACTGCCTGCTTTATAGTTCTTGCTGGCCAGCCCAGCACATGAAAAATGGTTCCATTTACCACACATCATACACTTTATACCACTTTTCTTTACAATCTTCGTGCAGTGTGGGCATACTGCAGAATCCACTTTATTTTTAACTTGTCTCTGAGAATGAAGCACTACACCGTCCGCCATCTTGAAAGTCTTTATTAAGGTAAATTCGTTATTAAGGAATGAAAGTCGTTAAAGTCGTTCGTTATGAAAGTCTTTATTAAGGTAAATTCGTAAATAACAACACAAATAATAATCACAAACACTCTTATCACTGGAGAAATAGAACATTTTCGTTCATAAAAATCAATTTCAAATGTCATGGGACATTTTGGCGGGAAAAACGGCATGTAATGAGAATCTGGGTTGTGATGTCATTTCTAAGTCAACAACAATGTGTTACCAAATACATTAATAATAGTAACCTTCGGTTACTAATACAGACGACTGGGCGGTTATAGCATTGTGAGCGACGCGACATGAAATTCAGCGCTCCAAGCGGCGTGGAGTGTAGGGAGCGCGCCGACCGCTTGGAATGCATGGGTTTTGACCTGACTTCCTCCGTTTATTTACACGTTTAAAACACAAGCAATCATTACGGATATTTTTTTGTTAGGTAAGATATTGATTGGTACAACTTATTCAATGTTTACTGATCTTTCATTGTGCGTAAAAAAAAATCCTGTTGACCAATAACGAATTACACAAAAATGCTATTCATTCTTCATTCCCGCGCGTTGCGTCTACACACCACGCCGCTAGGATCGCTGCGAAAATGTGTCGCCGCGTGAGAGCGGGAGTCGTTTGTATTGGTGAAACACCATTATTAATGTATTTGGTGTTACCATGGTGATCTGCTTTGTTGCCATGGCAACATCTTTTCCTGTTTTAAAGTTAGAAGAAAAATATAAAACTTTGTAAATCAATTCCGAGAGAACTATTTACCCCACAACAAAATTAATAACATATCTGTATTCAGCAATGTCTCCCCTACCATAATAATACAATTATTTGGAAATTAAATTTAGAGGAGAATTCCCTATTGTAGGTAGGTATTAGGTACTAATCTTGGCCACTTTGCTTCTCCATGGAAGTGGTATTAGAAGTGAAACTTGGCAAAATAAAATAACAAATGATCATTGTACTACTACCTAGGGATGTCACTTTTACCGGGTCTGAAAAAATCGGTAAATTTACCGGTAAATTTTACCGGTAAGTTTACCGGTCAGCGGTAAATTTTGAAAAATGATGGCAGATACCAATTCATGACTATACCAAATACAAAAATGACCCTTCTTTATTAATAATAATAATCTTCCTCCCGGTTCCAAGAGTTGGGTCGGGGGGTGGCGAAGCCACCATTACTAGGGCCCGGACTCCTAAGCTAGCTGGCCAGGCTTGGCTCTTCCTCTTCGTTCTTCTTCTCTACCAGTTTTTTCCACTTCTTCCTGTCTTCCCACCACCTTCCTTCTTCCACTTCTTCCCACTTCTCCAGTCTCTCTTGTACATCTTCTGCTACCAGCTCTCTCCACTTTTCCCTCGGTCTTCCAACTCTCCTTTTATCACTTCTCGCAGCTTCGAACTCCCGACGCGGTATTCTCTCCCTCTGCATTCTCTTCATGTGGCCAAACCACCGTAGCCGCTCTCTCCCCATTTTAAATGCCAACCTCTCTACCTTCAAGTCTCCTCTAATCTTTTCACTCCTGATCTTGTCCATCTTAGTTACTCCTTGTATGCTTCGTAAAAATTTCATTTCTGCTGCCTGCAACTGGCTCTCCTCCTTTCCTCCAATCGCCCACGTTACGGAACCATAGGTGAGTATTGGCAGGAAATAGCTTTTGAAAAGGAGTATCTTGCATTTCTGGGGGAACTGCTCATTCCAAAGAAGTTTCCTGACTAACTGGAAAAATGTGTTAGCCTGTTGTACTCTTGATGTTATCTCTCTTCCTATTTTTCCATCCTTAGTTAGCCAGCTCCCCAGATACTTAAACTCTCCTCTCTCCGCCAGTTCCAAGCCCCGTAGCCTGATCTTCACATTTCTTGTTGCCTTCCTCTCCACTACTAGTGTCTCACTCTTTTCCTGACTTATTCGCATACCGTATTCTTCAGTCATCTGGCTCCATCTATCAATCTTTTCTTGAACACATTCGCTGGTTCCTCCCCACACTACGATATCATCTGCATATACCAGTGTATTCGTCTCCTGGTCTTCGCTTGGTTCTACTTTTCTCAGCAGCTCATCCATGACAATGACAAATAGTGTCGGGGAAAGAACGCTGCCCTGTCGAAGTCCTTCCTTCACCTCAAACCATCCTGACTTCCCCTCCACTGTTTGTACACAGCTCTCGTTCTTCTCATATGTGCTCTTGATTCTCTCAATCAGACCCAATCCCACCCCCTTCCGCTTCAGACATTCCCATACTTTCTTCCTTGGTAGGCGATCGTAGGCCTTTTCCAAGTCTAGAAAAACCATGTACAGTTTTTCTCCACTCTCCCACTTTCTCTCCATGACTTGTCGGATAGTGAATATTGGATCAATGGTTGATCTACCTGGCCTGAACCCATATTGTTCCTCCCTGAGCTTTTCCTCTACTACTTCTTTCAGTCTAAATTCCACCACTTTTTCGAATACTTTGGCACACTGACACATCAAAGTAATTCCCCTGTAGTTGCTGCACTTCTTCCTGTCACCCTTTTTGTAGATCGGTACAATCACTCCCTTTCTCCAATCGTCCGGTATGGTCCTCTGTTTCCATGCCGCACTCATTACTCGAAACAACCATCTTTTTCCAATTTCCCCAGCAGCTCTTACCATCTCCACTGTTATCTCATCTATTCCGGGTGATCGACCATTCTTCATCTCGTTTAGCGCTTTCTCCACTTCTCCCTCTCTCAAAGCACACTCCTCCTCTTCCTCGTTCTCACTCTGTAGTATTCTACTACTTTCTGGTAGTGCCACTCCATCAACATTCAGTAGTTCCTTGAAGTACTCTTTCCACAGTGCCTGTACTTCTACTGGGTCATTGATCAATCCTCCGCAAGCATCCACCATGCATGCCTGTCCAACTTTTCTTGTCCTCTTTTCCTTTATTATGCCATAAAGCATCTTTTTATTGCCTTCAAAATCCGTTTCTAGTTTACCAGCAAGTTCTTCCATGGACTTCTTCTTTTCTTCTTCTACTGTCTCTCTTACTCGTATTTTCCACCTTCGGTATTCGGCCTTGTTGAGGGTAGATCTATCGGCCTCGTACGTCTGCCAGGCGGTTCTCTTCTGATGCACTGCTTCTCGGACTATTTCATTCCACCATGGTGTTTCCTTCTTCTTGCTTTTCCCACTTGATCGCCCACAGACTTCCTCTGCACAGTCAACAAATACCTTCTTAAATGCTTGCCATTCCACTTCCACCAGTCCAACCTCTCCTCTTCTCTCTTTACTAGCTATCTTCTCTCTAAACTCTTGTTGTACTGTACCGTGTTGCAGCTTCCACACTCTTATTCTGCCATTCTTTTTGCTTCTCTTCTTGGTTGGTCTATCTTTTTTGAAGTTAAACTTTCCCACTAGAAGTCTATGGTCGCTATCTAGAGCCACTGAAGGGATAACCTCAACATCCTCCAAGAATCTCCGTAACTCATTCCCCACACATATGAAATCTATAACGGACTCGGTCGCCTCTTCGCCGTGTCCATATCGTGTAATCTTCTTTCTTTTTTCCTTCTGAAACATACTGTTTCCCACTTGCAGTCCGCTTCTTCCACACATTTCTAACATCTTCTCTCCATCTACATTCCTCTTTCCCCATCCATGGTGCCCCATGACCCCTTCAACTCCTGTCCTGTCCTCCCCAATCTGCGCGTTAAAATCCCCCATCACTATTATGGCATTGGATGTGATGTTGCTCTCCAGCTCCTGGATGAAGATCTCCTTCTCCGCTGCTGGCCGTCCTGTCTGTGGCGCATACACTTGTATTATGTCGATTTTCACCTTGTTCTTCATTAAGAGGCTAGCTTTGATGCTTCTTTCACTATGGTTTTCCACTTCAACAATTAACTCCTTCAGACTCGGGCCAACCATAAACCCCACTCCATTTCTTCCCGCAATCCCCCCTGACCAGAATAGCTTATATCCTCCTCTACAATCCTTCTCGCCCACTCCTTTCCACTTTGTTTCACTGATGCCCAAAATCTCTATTCTTCTTTCCTCCATCATGTCTATTATCTCTTCAATTTTACCATTTAATGTCACGATGTTCAGTGTACCAATCTTAATCGCATCACCCTTCCTCCTCTTCTTCATCGACTGTTTTCTTCTGTTCTCCTTTCCTACTATCTTTCCCACTCTGTCAGGTCCTACGCTGGCTTCCCCCACACCACTCGACTCCAAAAACCCACTGCCTTTTGCCTATCAGTTTTCTCCTCAATGGTCTTTCGCAAGCTGGTTCCAATGCTTTGGTGCCACTCCCATCTCCTTTCTTCAAGTTTGGCTCTCATTCCACTTATGTGCCACACCCCTGTTTCGTGGCATAAGTCCCTGAGTTTAGCATTAACCTCTCTGGGCCATATGCCACGAGATGTCAGCATCCCTGACAAGAACAGTTTTGCTTCTGGGCCAAACTTTCTCTCGGCTGCTCTTATCAAGTGCCGGGTATCCTCTAGTATCTCTGTCATATCCTTCCCATCCCTCATGTCCCTATTCCCAACAAACAGCACAACATTCTTCGGTGTATCCCGGATTACATATTTCTCCACTTCCTCTGCCAGGCCCCTTGTGCTGATTCCGGGGAATGTGTCCGCTCGGAAATCATCCTCGCCGCAGAAACCAGTACCTGTTCCTCCACTGATGTCACCGATCAGCAGGGCCTTGATGCTGCTGCATCCAGCGTCGCATGGTGTTACTTGCTCCTGTTGGATGCTCATCGCGGCCGGGATCTCTCCGGGAAATGTGTCCGCTCGGAAATCATCCTCGCCGCAGAAACCAGTACCTGTTCCTCCACTGATGTCACTGATCAGCAGGGCCTTGATGCAGCTGCGTCCAGTGTGGCATGGTGTTACTTGCTCCTGTTGGATGCTCATCGCGGCCGGGATCTCTCCGGGGAATGTGTCCGCTTGGAAATCATCCTCGCAGAAACCAGTACCTGTTCCTCCACTGATGGCACCGATCGGCAGGGCCCTGATGCTGCTGCATCCAGCGTCGCATGGTGTTACTTGCTCCTGTTGGATGCTCATCGCGGCCGGGATCTCTCCGGGGAATGTGTCCGCTCGGAAATCATCCTCGCCGCAGAAACCAGTACCTGTTCCTCCACTGATGTCACCGATGTCACTCATCGCGGCCGGGATCTCTCCGGGGAATGTGTCCGCTCGGAAATCATCCTCGCCGCAGAAACCAGTACCTGTTCCTCCACTGATGTCACCGATCAGCAGGGCCTTGATGCAGCTGCGTCCAGAGTGGCATGGTGTTACTTGCTCCTGTTGGATGCTCTCATCTTGTGTCATGTCTTTCTGGTCCGCTGAGTACAACTCCACTATATTGACCTGCGTCACATTCGGGATCTCTTCTATGTTGTTTTCCACCTCTTCCGTCTGTGTCACGTTCAGACTCTCTTCAGCGTTGTTCTCCACTTCTTCTGTCTGCATCGCGGCCGGGATCGTGATCCTGTAGTCTTTTGTCATCCATTGTTTTAGTTCTTCGTACTTCTCTTCCATCTCAAGGAGCCTTTTCTTGGTCCCAGCTAACTGGCCTGCCACATTTCTACATGATTTCATGATTCTCTTCACAATACCTTTGTACTCTTTCCTCATCTGATGTTCTCTGTAGATCTTTATTCCTATTTTGTATCTACCTATCACTCCTTTTCCCATTTGGGAAGCACCTTTCCCGCCTGCACCACTGAGCACTTCCTTTTGCCTAATTTCTTTGCCATTACTCTCACCACCCATGTCAGATTGCTTTGCACATTGGTCCACTTCTTCATTATCACACTTCTTCACTTCTTCTTCATTCACTTCTTCTTCTTCATTAACACTGGTAACTCCATTCACCTCACTGCCTTTTTCTTGCATGCTGCTCTTCCTAACCTCACTTCTACAGCCACATTCCCAGCCACTCTTTTCACCATCCTTGTAGCCTGACTTCTTCGCTCCCACACAACGAAAATGGTACCAAACCTGGCACAACTCGCACCTCAACCCTCCAATCACTCCAATATTGCACAAAGGGCACTTATATCCTCTTTTCACTACTTTTTTGACTGCCTGCCCTGAACTCACACACACTTCGTCCGCCATCTTTATGATTTATGATTTATTCTTTATTATTTGATCAATTTA
The DNA here is from genome assembly GCA_934045905.1 of Leuctra nigra. Taxonomy (NCBI): domain Eukaryota; kingdom Metazoa; phylum Arthropoda; class Insecta; order Plecoptera; family Leuctridae; genus Leuctra; species Leuctra nigra. The sequence continues at coordinate 87,970 of OW203764.1, read as the reverse complement.
CAAAGATTACCGCAGTCAGGACAATAACAATACCTACATCTATAAGACTATAATCAATATTAATAATGACAATACTCCATATTAATAAGGGATGATATAGCCGAATAGCATTGATTCGACCAATCTTGTGTAGGCTATGCCATGCTGCCTGTGCTATTCTCCCATAAGAGGAATTGTCGACCACCAATTTGATCAAGTTACAATCTGTGTCTGCTAAACAAGCAAACCTGAAGAGAGATTCCGACATTGGAAGTAATCGTATGGATGGAGTTATCATTCTGAATGATTGAGGACAACCAAAAATCAACGTAAAATATGCCTAACTGCTAATGTTGTCACACTGATGTTTACTTATAGTTTTTACTTAAAATTTGATATCTCCATTCATACATTGGAGAGGATCAAAAAAACAAAATTTACCATTTTTTTTACCGGTAAATTAATAATTGGTAAAATTACCGGTAAATTTACCTTAATTTACCGGTAAATTTTACCGGGTGCCATCCCTACTACTACCAATGTGAATGATTGCCAGTCAGGTTCCATAAATAAAAACTTGATTATTATTTTATTTATTATCATTGAAGAGGATGGGAACAGGGCGAGTGCCACGGCGGGTGTTTGAGTCGGCTACTTCGGGACCAGGTAGAGTAGGAAGACCAAGAGAGAGGTGGATTGGAGTTATTAAGGACGATGTTTTGGAGAGAGGAGGAAGTTGGAATGAGTTGGAGGCTGAAAGACAGTGGGAGGACAGAACAAGGTGGAGGCAATTTGTGGAACAATTGGAAGTGGAGGAAGAAGAAGAAGACGAGGAGGAGACGCCAGGCGTGGCCAGCCGGTCTCCAGTAGTCTGCGGCCCTTGTGTTGGTGGGAACACCCACCCCCTGACCCATTAAATTGGAACCAGCGGATAGATTATTATCATTGAAATCTAAGTGACACTAGGAGATTGCTTGGACTGATGTGTGAATATGCAATCTAAGATTTTTCAGTCAATCAGATTTATTGAGAGATCAGCAGAGCTGGGTAAGTTACCAAAAAAATAGGAACGCGTTAAAGTTACGTTACTTTCCGAAAAAAAGGAACTAGTTAAAGTTAAAGTTCCTCAACTAATCAGAGGAACTGGAACTTCCTTTTCAATGAAAAGTTACTTTGAAAGTTACTTGACCATTTTATTTCCGGAATGCAGCCAATTTGCTAAAACACAAATTCAGGCTGTAATTTTTCTCTGTGGAAAACAAAATTTTCAACGAAATTCCTCCCAGTAAGAAGTCTTGCATCTAATTCTACCCCCTCCCCCATGCCACGGCAGGGTTGGTCAAGTGCAAGTGAGAGGGCGAACTGGTGACGCACTAAGCATGAACGGCGTGATTGGAATGCGGTTTGTGCAGGTGGCCTAAAATTCCTTATCAGAGAAAATCAGGTACATATTTGAGGGCGGAAATGGTGTAGTTTTGAATGTTGAGGGAAGGTACATTCTGCTCTAAAAGTAACTGCAAAAGGAACTTTTATAAATGTGAAAGTTCCACAACAAAAAGGAACTTTCCACGTTACTAAGTTACTTCTATCATAGCAGGAACGCGTTACTGTAAAAGTTACAAAAAAGTAACGCGTTACTTTCGTTAAGTTACTACCCAGCTCTGGAGATCAGTTGCCAAGTGTAGTTACCTAGGTACTACCTTAAAGGTAGTAGGTACTACCTTTTTAATTGAAAAATTATGTTTGCCAATTAAATTCAAATAATTACACACACTTGCATACTACTCAAAATTATTTATTAAATAATTACCTACCTACCATTACAATCTTTAAATATAAGCTCAGCTGGTATACCTAGTATAAATTGAAAATGCAATTCTGTGTTAGGTACTCTTTTTAAATAGGCACCTAATAGGCACTTCACAATTAAATAAAAATACTTACATCAGACATTGTGACATTAAAACAGATGGAAGCAAGTTGGCTGACTTCCACAACATAATGGATTTGTCCGTCACAATCGAATGTAATAATTCTACATGCCTGTGTCCAGATTGTATTGATTTATGATTTTATAAGATCCAGTGTAAAACCGCGTTTGCAACAACTGCAAGTTCGAAAATTAATGAAATTCCACTTTCGTTCACAACCACTTAGAAAACATAAGTAACACAAATGTAAAACAAGATGGCGCGATCAGCTGTGATTTAAAGGTGAGAGAAGTGTCCGTTCTTATGCGCCACTTCCTCCACTTTACGTTCGACTCAGAAGTTGAGAGTATTTCAACTCTGGATTTGAAATTGGCTTACATTAATTTACAACATTTCGTTGTGAACGAATCCATAAGTTTATGGGCTTGACAATTGAAATTGCGTTAATTTTGCTAAAGTTTCGAACGTTAAGTGTTTGTAAACGCAGCTTTTGAGCCATTTACATCATGTCCAAAAACACCCCACTTATTGGCTCAAAGTGAACACACATTAGGATTTATGCAATACCACATAGTTCCAACCCATTCTTAAATATAACAAAATAAATATATTTATAAATATATAAATAAATCTATTTGAATTAAGGCAAAACATTCTTCATCTTTTTTACTTTGCAAATAAAACTGTAACCACAAGCAATTAGGCACTACGTACAACCAATCAATAAAGTGACTGGCTAGTTCACAATTGACGTGTTTCTTTTCGACAAAATTCAAGGCATACTATTTCACAGTTAACAAAATTTTTGTTTGTTACACCACACAAATGCTCGAAAATCTAATTTAAAAGCAATGCCATTGTATTGAATAATAGATTGAGAACTATTAGGTCCAACACTTCCGTGCAAAATATCACTTCGACATTTGATTCGAAAATTATAGAGATATAAAATGTTAATTGTTAGGAATTGGAAGTATATCTGTCTGTATAGGTATCTGGAGTATCATCCAGAGCCAGTTGTTTGTGGTGATAAAAAAAGCAAAAATTCGTTGTCAACATTCTGAAAGTGGTGAAAATTGGTGGTTAATTTTTGCTATTGGTGGTAAAATGGAAAAAAATTATTTTTGTAAGAATGTGTGAAATATGACGCGCGAGCTAGCGGCAATACTACCAACCCCCTCTCACTAGACGTTAACTGGACGTTATTCTTTCCTCGGCCAGGCAATTCGACAATGGAACAACCTGCCAAATGACATCGTTCAAGCCTGTCCCTATTGCATGAATACATTCAACAAAATTATTCTGAATCAGTAAAAATATAGCTGTAACTTTAATTGCCTAGTGACTAATTCCTATGTAAAAACATTGTTTTATTCAGCTGACTAGCAGCCACTGGAAACTTGATCTGTTCAGACATTACTACTAATAATGAATGTAAACAGTGTTCCTAGTTGTTAATAAATCATATTATTATTACTAGCGAGACTCGGCGCGTGAGCATGCGCACCCCTGTTCAAGGCCATGTAGATGCGTCATTCCATGCTCAGCAGCAAATCAGCTGGCACCCCCATACATACACTCTTTGGCTGGCACTGACAGCTGGCTTACGAAGAAAATGGTGTGATTCTTTCTATTTCGTGGTACCTACTTTAGACACAGATCGAGGAAATTTTCGTAAAATATATACTCGGAATTGGGAAATGTTGCAAAACACGAAGGTTTGGGACAAAATCGCGAGAATTCGTCAATATCGCGTCAAAACACAAATTTCGCGAAAATTTGCGAGGAAAAGATACATATATTTCGAATCAGGAGTGTATGAAACGTAAAGATATGACAGAAAATTCATGTTTCTAAACATTTCGCGTTGATCGGGGAAACCATAAACAACTGGCCCTGTAATCATAAGTATTAATTTAAGGCAATCATGACAAAAGCACCATTTTTAACTTTTAAAGCAGAGTTGGACACATTTGTGCCCACAGCAAAGTGTAATCTGAGAATGTTCACCAAATATGTAGGTATCTAAGAACATTTCATGAATAGATTATTCTACACTTATGGACACAATAATTGTATGTTTAATTCACAAGATATCATGGGCAAAACGTACAATATTTGTGTCTGTTGTTACATAAAAATGTGCAGTTCCACTAGAAAGTACTAATCTAAATCGGTGAAAGGCAAGCACCTAATTAGCCAGACACATTGCTCTGCACAGAAAATACTTTTGCCACTAAATTTTGCGTGTTCAAAAATGTCTAGGTACGAATGCAAAACAGCATCCACTTTTTACATGGTTATTAACTTATTACAGAGTTATAGAAAGTTGCAAACATTATTAAACCTGTATACATTTTCTAACCATGTAATTGTAAATTAATAATCATCATTGGTCTCAAATTAAATAGTTGCTTCACTGTTCAATAATCACCTATATTGTGCAAGAAACCAAGTGGCATGACATGGAAATTAGAACGAGACTTGTCCTTGATAGTTTATTACCTACTTCTGTTGCTTCTGCTTACAAACTACACAGCCTTTGACAGTTTTATCAACACAAAAATTTATCAATTCACAAACAGAAGAATAGACAAATTACAAATGGACGTTTCCCGTTGGGAGATAGATTAATTATTGAGTGTTTCCAGCAACTAACATTGATCATACAGTTTATTTGGAAGATTTTGTTTTACCTGTTATTATTATTGGCATGAACCCCATACAAAAAATACTGTAATAAAACTGAAGATCTTTAGAAGACATGAAGCTACATATCCTGTTATAAAAACATTACAATAGTGCAACACAAGAGGCAAAAGAATACCTAGGATCGTAAGTACGCATTAGTTGCCCATCCCTGCTCGTGGCAATGTTATTAGAAATGACCAGAAGCGCTGCAAACGTCGAGTTGACATTCCTAAACACGCATTAAGTTCCAAGCAACACTGCGAGGAATGATGGTTAAGAGGCAGGAGCACATTGTTCAGAGTGTGTCCAAAGAAATGGTCACAATCTTGAGAACGGCAGCTTCAATGCTGGTCCTTCCTTTTAATGATTCTTTAGGAAAGAAAGTGGATGAACAGGCAACGAAGTGCATCAGATTATTTATGTCCATCAAACTCGATTGTTGTTTGAAATTATATACAAGCTCGATTTCAGCGTCTTTTGGACCTTTTTAATATGAATTGTCAGCAGAATGACTTTCAATGTAATATTAATAACATGTTTGCATGTTTTTCATGGTTTTGTTTTGTCAAATATTTCACTGGAAAACTAGCTGGCAAATTATGAAAATGCTCAATTGTTGGTCAACTGCATCACAACTGACAAAAACAATGGTCAGTTTGGTGCTCGCAATTGAAATAAAAATGTATTAAATTATAAAACCTCAATTTAAACAGTAGAGCACATAGTGATGAATTTGACCTTGAACGGCCTCCTGCAGAGCTTTGCCTGAAAAATTGTAGTCATATTGCTTTTGCTTATTTTAGCCTCTTATGCGTGACTCGATGTAGAATGGAGTGATTTGACAACTTAACATATCTCTATCTCTAAAACACATACATTTCAATGATGCACATTCAACCTTTAACATTAGTGCGAGGTAGACCAAGAGTTCACTCAATTCAACTTCGGTTCCAATTTGCATCTTTTCGTTTCAATTATCAACGGGTTGCAAGTTAGACCGGTTTGATCAAGCTGGGCTGTTACAAATGAGTAAAATCATGTCTAGTAAAAAACAAAAATGCATGATTTGAATTCGACAAATATTATTAAAAACTGGAGCTTCACATTGAACCCATGTACGGCAGATTTGCCGCCAGAATACATTGGATTACATAATTACACATTGCAACTGTATAAATCAAAACGTTCATTTCCCAGATCAAATGCCAATTTCTTACAAAAAAGTCTAAAAGATATTAACTATTCAATTTATTTAACCCAAAATCAAATCCCCACCATTTTGGTTACAAATTTCTTAAAAAAAGCAGATAAAATCATTCACAATGTTAGTGTTGTCCTAACGTTTTAGGCATACAATTCCACCCAGGTAATACAACAGAGCCCAGAATCACAAAGCTTTCTCCCTGTTTGACATAAAACCCCTTCTTTCACTGCTTACTGGATACAGATTGCAGACTTACACATCCACCTCGAACATTGGATGAGACCTTGGAATCTTTATAGTCCATGTGTAGCCTTGAACAATTCAACATTAGAATCCCAAATGCGCTGTGTGTTTTGGACTTAAGTGGGGCAAACTGTCAATTTGCCGAGGAAAAGCGCTGTGAATCCGGGCCCAGATATAGTTTTACTGCCACACTTGAGTTCCATGCAGTCGACTGATTTCCCTAAACCTGCTTTTACAGACAACATGAGATTACATACCAAGTATGTACATAGAGTGAAATAAATGGTTTCATACGACTATGAAAAGCCAAATAATCGCTGTGCATTAATTCAAACCTAACTATACGATGTAAACACTGCAATATTTAGTAAATTGATGTTCCCAAATTTATAAAAATAGTGTATTTTTCATTGAAATATTATAAAAATCAACGATATTCTTCAATATAATCGGTTGTTCGGTTTGGGGCCGACGATTGACAATAAAACCCGGATTAAAACATGTCACTGTAGAGATAAAATTCCACGGTGAATTTGCCACCCGTTTTGACCTTTAGCAAGTGACACTGCGTCAACCGCATGAAACTCAATCAGTGCTGCCAACTACAACTCTACTGGAGTGTTTGAACCTTTGGGCCAATTCACAATCAAACTTACGACGTTTACTTCTTATTTAGCTCACGGAAAACATTACGTAAACTGTCGTATGCTCCAACCTTTAGCGTCGACGTAGACCTAGGAACTAAACGCAAGGTTTCACCGATCATTATTGCTCGCTTGTTTCCTCCATTAGTCCATTTCATTAGCCGATGTTAGCAACTTGAGTGGACGCTAAGTTTGATTGTGAATGGGCCGTCCTCAGGCTGCGCCTGCTATTCATTCAATTAGTATCCTATTTCGCTCCGTCCCTACGTTTCGCTGGTGAGATTGAATTGCGCGCCGACGGTGGCGTTGAACAGCGCGTTTGCCGTCGCGTTGACGGGCATCGGGTCAGATACCGAGTAGACTTTGATGATGTCGACGATACTCGTGTAAGTTCCGAACACCAAGGCCATGAAGCCGAAGGCCATGACGATCACATTCTTCCATAACCTCCAGTTGTACCTGCACAAGTATATGTACACACTTTTACCCAACGAAATATGTTAATAAACCTGTCGGCAATAACCTTAAGACGGGTGAGTACCGAGTAGTGAGTTTGACCTTGAAGAGTTTTTTAATCGATTTTGATCAATATCTTTGACCAATAATAGGGAGGTAAAGTTTTGATGGCGGCAAAATTCTTGGGTTTAGTAAAATGGCAGCCCATAAGAAATAACACGTACCTCAACTTCAACTCGACTTAACTGAGAAACCGCAGGTCTGATCACTAACAAAATCCACCTGTATTCGAATCAAACCTTCCTTTTCACTTTAAAACACTGTCCAGGACTCTGCATTATAACTAATTTAAACTATTCGATGTTAAAAACGAAGCAAATCACTACTCAACCTACAGTGTGGCCGGTATAGTTCTATTTCCGTTTCCTGTTTTTTGAAGAAGTGGCGGTATTAAAATTTCAATATGGCTGTGCTACGAAAAAGTTGGGTTATTGCGTGACAAGGATGTACCGATATGGTTATATTTCCTAGAGAATATTTCAATATTACGTGTTTAAATAATTACCTTATCACTTCCAACCAACGTTTACGCGTCTTCTCATCAGTGGGTAACCATAAAAGAAATACACGGAATTTAAATTAGAATTCTGACATTCCGACACACAACAGTACCCCATCTTGATTCTTTTGTTGCACAGCCTTTCTACCTACGTTCCACCTGCCGCAATAACGGGGGCTGTGAGTTAGTTTCTAGCGCCTGGCAACATCTGAAAACACCATGTTGCTATATCGCCGATATAACGAAGCCCAGGTGTACCGGATGCGCGTGAACACGATAGATGTGGCAACAGCCTCAATTTACTTCGTTTTTAACATCGAATAGTTTAAATTAGGAATAATGCGGAGTACTGGACAGTGTTTTAAAGTGAAAAGGAAGGTTCGATTTGAATACAGGTACATTTTGTTAGAGATCAGACCTGCGGTTTCTCAGTTAAGTCGAGTTGAAGTTGAGGTACGTGTTATTTCTTATGGGCTGCCATTTTACTATACCCAAGAATTTTGCCGCCATCAAAACTTTACCTCCCTATTGAGCGAGCGAAGCGAGCGTCTCCTTTTGGCTCTTTTGGCACGGACATCTGTTTTATTTTTATTTTTTTTCTGTTACTGACGATATACAGCTGTCAGAATTTTTCTTCCATCGAGCTGAAATTTTACACACATGTATGGAACATTTCTGGGCGTTGCAGACCCTAATTTTTTTTAAATCCATTGATTGGTTCAAATTTTAAAATATTATTTTTCGAGTGGTTGGTTTCATCAATTTGACATTTTGACAAGTCATTACCTACCACTAACATTTTACCCAATCATACAAAGTTTCAGCCAAATCCTCCCATTGGTTAAAATTTAAAACCATCTTTCCTGTGATTTTTGAAATTTAAACTAGAACTGATTGACCGACCGATCAACTTAAAACTTTGCATTACCATTGGTACCAACATTTTAGTTATTTTTGCCAATTTTCAGTCTAATCTGTCGTTATTTTCAAAAGTTATTGTCATTTTAAGGACATTTTATTCTATAATCTTGAAATATTTGAAAAATGTATACTAAATTCTCATCCCTGCCTTCTTTAAGTTTCTGCTCCAAAGCCTGTAGAGAAGCCAAGCAGTCCACAATTTACTGTAAAATTAAAGCATTTTTGAGCTAGCGCATATCAAATCGGATGCAGTAGGTATACTAAGGTCAAATCCTCCAATTGGTTTAAGGTTAAATAATATCTTCTGATTGGTTGCCAATCAAAATGTTCCGATAAAGTTCAAATTTTGCATGGTGATCATGACAACTACCTTATATCTAAAATTTTACACTGGTAAGCTCAATCAGTCAAGTATTAATTGTCATTTTACGAATTTAGTATGGGTTGTCAAAAGAGATTTCTGGAAAAAGTATGTAGGTACGTCATGACACAATGGATCTGATATTATTCATCCAGCCAGAGTATTTATATGGAGATTTGAAAGTTGGAGAGAAAATCGTCTTGTGCCGTGTCGTGTATTGTTAATGGGGATGTTGCATGTTCTGTGCTCGCTCATCAACGCGTTACACTGACCGTTTTCCTAGTTATCTATGCAATAAGGCAGCGTACGAGAATGTACGAGCAGGGCCGGACTGGCCCCTGGCGGCTAGGCGGCGATCGCCGCCGAGGCCCCTGGCTATTGAGGCCCCTAGATTGTGTATATCATAAATTTTTATCATCAAAAAATCAATTGAAAGATACCAGAATTAAAAAAGCGCCCTGCGTAGCAGGTTGGGGGCCTCTTCTATGTAAGTAAACCCATCTTCCATTAACTTTATGGTGAACATTTTGCAGCAAAATAAACATTTTTACAATACCAAAAACGATTAAAAATATACAAAAGTTCAAAAAATGCTCTTCTGGGCAGGCTGGAGGACTCTTCTATTTAAATATTTCTTCCAATATCAGCATGTTGAGCATTTTGAAGCTATTTAGGTACACGGTTTTGCAATCCCTAAATCAATTGAAAATTAACAAAAATCTAAAAGGACGCCCTGCTCGCCAGTCTGGGGGCCTCTTAGTATGAACTAAAAATTATGAAAGTTCAAAAGAGCCCAGCGGGGCTGGCGGGGTTCTATTTGGGCATTTTGAAGTCAAATACACGAATACAATCCCAAAATTGTTTGTAAATACCGTATTAACTCGTGTATAAGACGCAATTATATGTCAATATTTTGATTCTGAAAACAGCCCTGCGTCTTATACACACATACCAAGCTTTTTTCCCAGTAAATCCAAGGTGGATGTTTGTAAACAGAGCTGTGGTAGACTGCCACATGTTGTCTATCTCTGCCTTTCCCTCTCACTTTGTCTGGACTACTCATACTGTGTCTAGACACAACACTAAATTAACATATTACATTTTTGCAACAAAATGTTTTCCCTTGCATTTAGATCTGGAGACAAAATATATGTTTACGTCTGAAAAACATTGCTCTGACAGACATAAAATAGACAAAACACTGTTGAATGGCGATCTTAATGGAAGGGGAGGAGAGGAGTTGGGTTTGTTTTGGAATGCAGAGGAAAGGCAGGTGCATGCCTCTTAGAGCAAGCAACAGCTGCTGGGAAAAGACTCCCCTCCCCCCTTTCTCAGAAGCAGGAAATTACTCTTTGTTTACAACAAGTTGGCAGTGATTTTCATTCAAATAGCTCAGTTAGCTGGAAAACCAACATTTAGATGGATATCATGTATACAAACACACACTGTTTTTCTTCATTTACTGCGTCTTATACACGCATGCTAAATGTTTTCTTAAAATAGACTTCTCAAAACAAGGGTGCGTCTTATACACGAGTTAATACGGTAAACAAAAATCCAAAAAGCGCCCTGCGGGGCAAGTTTGTCGCATCTTTCATTTACTTTATGTTTGAAATTGGGAGCCAAAGACACATTTTTAGATCCCAAAATCGCTTAAATAAATACAAATTATCAAAAATCGCCCTGCGGGGCAGGCTGGGTCAATTCTTTAATTTCAATTCGTTGTTAGCTTCTTCGCTCAAAATAATACACGTTTTTATAATCGCAGAATCGTTTTAAAAGTGACTGAAATTTGAAATAATCTCTGCGGGGCTGAATTTGGGTACATTTAACTTCACTTTCTGTTAGCCTCATTCTGAAAAAATACAAGTTTTCATATCCCAAAATCATTTTAAGAATAACAGAAAATAAAAAACGCCCTGCGGGGCAAAAGGCCTTTCTGTTATGTTTTTCTTGTGAAATGATGAACTTTTAAAATCACCAAATTGTTTTTACATTCCATTTTAAAGTTTAAAAATCCAAAACTCGCCCTGCGGGGCAGGCTGGTGGGCTGCTTTCTCCCAAAAACTTTTAAATGGTAACAATAGCCGCCGAGGCCCCTGGCGAGCCAGTCCGGCACTGTGTACGAGTATTCATTCATTACTCTTCAATGAAAATAATTTCATAGTTTCGAATAGTTTAAATTAGTTTTATTTTATCCTACCGACGTTTAGCGCCATATTTTTACTAATTTTCAGGCACTAAACGTTAATCCTTTCCAAAATATGTATATATACCTATATTTATTTTCATTGAATATTTCTGGAGACTAGTAACTACCATGTTGCATTATTTTAATAACAATAACATTGGTAAAAGATATTGATAAAAATCGATTAAAAAACTCTTCAAGGTCAAACTCACTACTCAGCCATCTTAAACACGGTCTGCTTCGAAAGTATCACCATAAAGAGCAACACAGTGGTACCAACTTTGAGTACTTCTATGCATAAGAATCAATGATACAGGAGAGAGGATTATTGTTTGTATCTCGGCAGAATACTGGTTTTGTCACTTAATTCCACAAATGTCAATAGGCCCAATTTACACGGTGCAATTTCTTGAACTATTTACATTCCACAAAAGTTCTGCACATGTGCAGAGTCACTTTAATATCTCAAAAGTGACATTGCGCACGAGCAGATAAACTGTGGCACACAAGTTGTTCAAGAAATTGCACCGTGTAAATCGGGCTTTACTTGTGATCTGGACCCCAAGTCTTGAAATCAGCATTTCGAAAACGTTCGCGTTTTCTTGGTTTAAAACCAAAAAAAGTTACAACTAAGCCTATGCCTTCAATTTTTGCACGTTTTCGGTTTTATACAATGAAAACAAACGGTTTCAAAACGCCGATTTCAAGACTTGGGGTCCTGGCAGATTGATTCGAAAAGCAGTATTCAAATTTGAATAATTTTATAATTGATTTTGATAATTTCGAAAAGAAATAATCGAAAAGTAGGTACACTTGGCCAAACAAAAATTGAACATACAATAAATCTGATAGGCTGATAACTGTAAGATCGCACCATCAGAAGTCAGTCTAAGCGATCTCATTGTCTCACTCTATTAGGTGACCTCACATTTCAATGATAATAACAAGTTTTGATTGGTTATGGGACATGACCAGCAGTCATTCCAATTTGGTCAACGATTAATTTTTGTTTTGCCGAGTGTACCTAAGGTCGGTGACAGGCAAAGATGAACCCACTTTAGCATTGCCAGGTATAGGGCGGCCCATGCTAGCGCGGGTTCATCTTTGCCTGTCATCGACCATGTGCTTACCTACTATGTATTTAGTTACTTTTATGGTTTTTTGCTATTTTTCTGAAAACTTCTATTTTTTTCTTGCTCCTTTTATTTGATAATTTTATACTAAGTAGTACTTCATTAAAATACATGAATAATTGACATCAACCATAATTTCCTGTATGATTAATTCATATCACACATTACTGGGCATTTCATGCAACTTTATTACCCAGTTCTTGCTACTACTTGACCACTATTGTGAATGTGAACTGACCTGCCGAGTCCTCCGTCGTCCCAGAAAGTGATGCACTCGATGAGGGCCGGCACGATCAGGCCCAGGATGGAGAAGCAGAAGGCCCCGATGAGGCCCATGAAGGGGGCGATGGTCGGTACAGCGATGGCCAGAACCACTGGAAACACAGCACAATCATTAGCAACCACTTTCACTTCTCTCTGCACTGACCGGGGGGCCTATTCCTGAAAAAGTGAGAGTATGAGAAAAAAATAGTGAGAATCAAATACAATCGGCATATTTCACTATGTACAGCACATTCATTCATAATCTCGCGAAAACTAGATATTTTTTATCATGAATTTCTGAACGAGGTGTCAAGAAGAACTAGATTCTATTATGTAGTACTCTTAATAAGCCAGATGTACAGGGTACAATTTCTTTGATCTGTATCACATTCCCATCTTTCACACAATGTAGGAACATATTTACATGAAGCAACTTCTTGTCACAGCTCAACTTTAATATTATTTAGAACATTTTCTATCAAGAACATGAAGATTCTATCAAGAAGAGTGTCACAGAGTTGAACAAGAAGTTGCTCCAAGTAGATTGGGAATTACCTGAGGCTATGACGAGCACCGTCCTTACGAGGTACTCCCCCAGTCGAGGGCGGTTCGGGAAGCAGCCCTTCATCCAGTCCCACGCGATCTCCAGACACACGTAGAACTGCAGACCGTATGTGCAGAACACAGCCAGAGCCACAAGGATCTTCACGGCCTGCGCCAAGCTGAGACAAACACACAACAGTTGAAACACATCCAGAGGTGCCGGGAAACTACAGGAACGAAATTAAAGAGATACTCAAGAGAATTGACATGGGTACTTTAATAAGTACGAAGAGAGTACTTTGATTTTGATTTGATTTGATGATTGTTTTTTGTACTTAGTATAGGCAGCGTGTTTAGACAACAGATGGCACTGCAAAAGTACAGACAGAGCCACCTAATCTGTGGGAAGGAAGCTTACCTTTGGCAAGGCGTCCAAGTCGCTGCAGTTATATGTTATGTTGCTGCACATATTACGCATTATCAATTCTTAAAATTTACACAAGTTTATCTAATGATTATTCGCCTACAAAATATTAACAACAAAGTGTTCACAATTTCACTGAATCTGATCACAATATTAATTTGCGCGACTAAGTTCTGATTCCGAAATATTTTGAGTACATTTGTTGACATCTGATCGGTTGCTAGGTCACGGCCAATGAGAAATAAAACAGTTGACGATCTTCCCACAAATGTTGCTAATTTCTCTCACTCGTGGCGAACACTCGGTGCCTATATACATTCAAGTTGAACATCAAAATACAAATGCTAAAAGCAATGTGGGACCCCATCCGAACCACAACCGAAAAGTAAAAGGAATTTTGAAACATACACAAGTTTAAATATTGTTCTTTTTGAGGAGCCGAACCTCAAAACTTGTTCAATTTATTTTCAACTTGAAAAAACCATAGCATACATAGATTTCCAGATGTGATGGGTATCTACCTATTATTTTTGTTGCTGTTTCTAGTAACTGAAAAACAATGTGTACACAGAAGTGAGCCAAAGTACTCACATCTCGTCGTGGGGCAAGTTGAGTGTGATGGACTCGGCGGTCTCGTCTCCGTACTTGAGATAACCGAGGAAGCCGAGGAAGATGTAGATGAGCGTGACGCCGGACATGCCCTGGTTCAACACTCCGGTGATGCCCACGAAGTGCGTCGGAGTCCTCATGTTGTTCTCAAGCGGCATCACCTACAAGAACACAACATCGGTCAAGACAAACTGCGTCGTGGGTGGGTGCAATGGTTAGTGCAATGAAATAGTTTGAACTTTTCCAACAGGCATCAAACATAACTTCAAAGGATTTTTTTAAAATTAGTATACGTACTGAAAATGGTGGTACCTACATCTTATGCCATGGTTACATGAAACTGAAACTGGAAGTAAGTACGGGATTTGTAACTCACCACTCCGATGGCCTCCATGGCAAAGATGACGATGCTGAAGAACTGCGGGAAGGTGTAAATGGACGCCGTGTGCCGTCGCTCGGAGATGGACGGAATGTCATTGACGAGGTAATAGAAGGTGATCCCCAGGCCCAGGCCCATCAGCACGTTGGCGATCATCGACACCGGAGCCAAGTACTTGAGGTTCGGAACCCAGCCCAGGAGAATCAGCGGCAGGAGGCTGGCTAAGATGATCAGCCGGCTGTCGTAGGTCGTCTCCGTGTGGAACTCAATCACCTGCACGTTTACACAATACGTCAGTTTACACCTCTAAAACTTAACTAAAACTTATTTATTACCTAAAGTAGGTACTTTCGTCACGGAATTCGCAGCAGAAAAAACTACATTCTGTTTGGAATTTCTATTATCCAATCTATTTTTGACTAGGTACCTCTTTCTCCCCTAAAGCTGGGTTCCCATACTTCGCATCGAATTCGCTTCCGGTTCGCTTCGCTTTCGCAAAATGGCTACCTTTTAACAAAGGAAATCGTCCATGTTTACATTCGCATGTTCCCGTGTTTCGGTTTCGTTAAAGTTGAGCCAATTTTAACTTTGACGAACCGAAACGAAACCGAAACAAGTGAACATGCGAATGTAAACATGGACGATTTCCTTTGTTAAAAGGTAGCCATTTTGCGAAAGCGAATTCGATGCGAAGTATGGGAACCCAGCTTAAAGCTTGATTTACACAGGTCAATGTATTGATCAATACATTGAACTCAAGAGGCTGTGCACATAAGCAGAGTCAATTTATCATATCAAAAGTGGCTCTGCTCATGTGCACAGCCTCTTGAATTCAATGTATTGATCAATACATTGACCCGTGTAAATCAAGCTTTAATATAGAGGAGCAAAGAAAAAACCCATTTCTGAGGGGTTTTTGAGAATATTTTCTCAGTTTGACCTTGAAGAGTTTTTTAATCGATTTTTATCAATATCTTTTACCAATGTAATTGTTAACAAAATAGAATAGAATAGAATAGAATAGAATTTTCTTTATTTTTGCATTATATCAGATACACTGTACAGGCATAAGATTTAATACAAGGTTTTGTACGAGTATTTAGAACAGTTCAATGAAAATAATTCCATAGCTTGTAATGGTTTATTAGATTTACTTTGTCCTTCAGACGTTTAGTGCCCGAAAATTAGTAAAATTATGACACTAAACAATCTTTGGACAAAATAAAACTAAAGTGACCCGCAACCAATCTGTGGATTGCGATTTTTTTGAAAAACAGGTATTTTACGAAAACCTTAGTGAGCTTAACCATAGACATTGTATAGCGCTTAACCCAAGAGAAGGTTTGGCAAAACAATGGGGCATGGTGCGCACGCAGGTAAAGTAGGGGAGGGAAAATAAAATGACCCTTTTCCAATCCACAGATCGACTGCTTGTCACTTTAATAACTTATTCCAAACTATGAAATTATTTTCATTAAACTGTTCTGAATACTCGTACAAAGCCCTATTTTGTTAACAATTACATTGGTAAAAGATATTGATAAAAATCGATTAAAAAACTCTTCAATACCACGCTCACTACTCAGCCCTCTTAACCAATCACAAATCCAGAAACCTGTGATTGGTTAAAGAAGAAAAAAATGCTTTTCGCGCTTATGTGAATGCCCGCGTAGGTGTGACTATGATGTAACATTTCCCAATCACTTTTCACTATGCCAAGGTAGGTATTTTTAAAAAAAATCATGTTGTCATACTTATTTTAGGGGGGCAATCTCAAGGAGTGAAGGTCACTTATTTTGGCATTTTGAAGCTTTTCAAGTTTTCGCTGAATACAATTTTTTTACTTTAAATTATTGGCCCATCAAGCAGTTTGATGTTAACTTCATCATTGCTTATAATCTGTGGAAACTGGCAGTACTTTTATGTAAAAGTTGTGACTACGGGAGAAGGGAATGAAGAGAAGGTGTGTCGACACAAACGATGTAATCATCAACAGGTTCTGCATTTGTCACTCACTTGCTGGAAGTTCTTGGCAATGATAACTGTGTAGACGCTGCAAGTGCCGAAGTATGTCATGAACAGACCCACCAGGATAGTCAGTCTGAAACCAAGCGTCAAATAACAATACAGTTATAGTGATTAATAGATTGCACCTGTGTCAAAGGAGTTTATGTGTCAATGGTCGACATTGTAAATTTTAAATGTTCACTCTGAATAAAGAGATTGGTACTTTCAAAAAGATTGCTTTCAGGCATCAATGAGGTGAATTTCGTCAATTGTAAAAGTTTTGATTTACCTATGAAGTCCAAAACAAAGAAAGAGGTTCTTCAAAGTGCTGTTTTAGTTTTGTCTTCACATTTGCAAATATTAAGAAATAAGTATTTGTAGGCAATTCGATCTTAACTGAAATAAATAATGCTTTACACTGGAATAGAGTAGGTACACCCAACTAATCAAGAAACGGTATTTGAGCGCAAGATTTTGGCTGCTCGGCTGGTTAGGTTTCTTGACAATCAATCCTTGATACCTATTATCAATGAAATCAGAGCTCTGACCTAAGAGGTAGATGACGAGTTATTATTGACTTCATCGGATGATGCAATCAATTTTTTTTAGCGAATCCATTGCTTTTCTTTCAAAAACTGTTTTATCATTTGTGGAGTGTACTTACATAGTAGGTAATTATTTATTCAAAAAATATAACATTAAAAGTTAATTTTGGGAGTCCTCTGGACCCCACAAGTTACTGCAGTTTGAGTAATTATTATATTGATGAGCCCGTGCTTGATTTTTAAATTTTTTTAACGACTAAAGCAAAACTCAAAGAACCACTATGAGAACCACGTTTGTGCCGTGTCTAAAAGATATCCGATGAGAAATGAACTGACCTGGCGAACTTGCTGAAGGGCCTCCAGAAGGGCGGTCCGTTGGCGAATGCGACCTCGCCGACGTCCGCGAAGCTCATGGCGGTGACGCGCGTGCGGTAGTAGAGCGCGTGCGCGCACTTGACCAGGATGTATGAGCAGTGCGTGCAAATGGCCGCCACGAGGATGGTGGCAAAGATGCCGACGGTGAGACCCGTGTACATGAACGCGATGGGCATCGACAGGATGCCGGTGCCCAAGCTGGCCTTCAGCAGATGCGTCAACGTGTCGCAGTCACTGCAAAACACTCACTTTAATAGGCAAGTTCCTCTCTTAATGCTACTTGTACCTCAACTCAGAATGAGTGCTATTCTTTTTGCTGTGGGATGATTAGTTTTCAATTTTCATAATTGAGGAGATAGGATCAAAACAAAACTATTGCAAATAGATCAATTTTGAGATAAAAGTTGGCATTTTATTTTTCCAAGCAATTGCTCTCTTAAAAAAAATAAAAATAA
Source organism: Leuctra nigra (assembly GCA_934045905.1). Taxonomy (NCBI): domain Eukaryota; kingdom Metazoa; phylum Arthropoda; class Insecta; order Plecoptera; family Leuctridae; genus Leuctra; species Leuctra nigra. Next base: position 70,056 of record OW203764.1, on the reverse strand, counting down.
AATCTTATTTAAATCTTACATCAAATGTGCTACCAACTTTGAATCAAAAACATCAAAGTGTAACTTCTTTTCACTTGATACAATGGGATGGCTTGATTTCTGGTTATTCAATCACTCTTGTTAAAGTAGAGGCATCTATTATTCCACGTATCAGTGACTTGATGCATGCTTTAATCAAATAAATAAATATTGGGCAAATATATATTTTGCAAGAAATTGATATTTTTTAAATCAATTCATGCAGTACGATATAAGTACTTTACTTGATTTTCAGCAGTTTCTAATAGAAACAGGCGAAATCAGGCTGTTTTTACAGGTTATCTCTTTGTTTAATCCCGTAACACAACATTTGAAAACGGTTAAAATTATCAGAAAAATACTAGCTTTCCAGCGAACTCAAACTTTTTACTTAATGTGTATTTTATGTTTCAATTACTGCACATGATTTAAGTTACATTTTTACATCCGTTCATGTTACCTTATGGGAAATATCGAGATTATTTGTCAAGATATCTCTTAAAATAATCCCGTAACACATGTTTTTGTTTCCGTATTTGCATTTGTTACTGTTTGAAGTGTATTTCAAGAAAATTTGAAGAATTTCCATTTAACAAGGACTTTTGGTGGAAGTGCTTGTGAATGATAATCATAGTTTCGTGAAAGCTTACATGAAGATAAAGAACATTCTCGTTTGTAAAAATGGCTCAGGTATCCTTGTTCACATAAGTATTGTAAAAGATTAAAAAATACAGCTTTTGAATCACTTCAGATCAAATTTGCATAAGCAAAATTGCAATTAATTCCCTCATTTGCTGAGTTACACTTCATATTTCAACTTTTTTCAACTCATATTTCAACCATTGGTGGGTGTGGAAAGATACCTACTTCTCATTATGCATGTTCCACGTTCATAACAGATTAAATAGTAATTGACTAATTGTGTGATGGAAAAAGGTGAAGCCAATTACACATAAATAGAAGCTTCCATTGTTGCCATAATATAATAGTAAGCACCTTCTAACAGAACTTTATCCCCAATCCCCATCGTAACGCCATGTGACTAAGTTTTCCACTCACATACTGAAGTCTAGGGGAAAACTCTTCACCTTAGCTCCAGGAGAATTTTAAATTGAATTTCAATTTCATCAGCAGAGCTCCTTAATTTGTTGAAAAACACTACCTACATCAAGGCAAAATACTGCTTCCACTCAAATATTTCCCAAATGTCAAGTATGCAAAATATAACTTATAACTTCTATCTATAGAACAGGGGCTGGATTCACAAAAGGTTTTAAGCCTTATTCCGGCATAACTTTATGCCGATATAGCATTTTAACTACCAATATCTCTCTTACCATGATATTACCATGCTTAAACTTGGTATATTATCATTATAAATGGTGATTTGTACAATTAAATTCATAAAGATATGCCGGTAAAACATGGTAATAGCTAGTATTGATATTAGATTTTTGGTCATAAAGTTATACTTCTTTGTGAATCTAGCCCCTGTGTATTGTAGTAGTAGAAATCTTGTTATTTAGTAGAATCGAACGTGAATTTTATGTGGAATTCTGAAGATTTATGATGTCTTTTGGCAACACTTCAAGATTGATTTAGAGCCAGTGTTTACATAACATTCACTGAAGCAGAAATAAACACAGAATGAAGAATAAAATGTGAAGCCTTCAAATGAAACGAAATTCGGAAATGTTATAACGTTTTCGAATTTCGTTTCGGGTATACCAGCTATTTTCAAAATGACTGGTTTTACTTGAAGAGGAAGGATAATCTTTCTCGGGATAATCAGGAAATAATTCAGGATCAGTCACCATTTTTGGGATTCTAAAAAAGACAGTGTTTTAACAAAGGTTCTTAGTAAACTACTTATAAACACTTTTTACAATTTTTTCATTTCGTTTTGAGTTTTGAAATGTGAAATTATCAACTTGTAAATGTAAAGTTGCTCATGAGTCATGATCTTTTATTATTTTTTTAAAGTGGTCCTTGATGCTCAAAGAGTACCTAGGTAATTCAATCGCCTTGAAATGGCAGAAGTCTTTATAAAATGCGTACTTTTCCCAAAGGTTATACAATTATTTAATTCATTACTATACCAATTTTTTCGTTTTTAAATGTATGTATCACTGAAATAAAAAAGGGGGACTTATTACTTCACAATGTTTTATGACGACTGAATGTAGTACGGGGTTGTCAGGGTGATGTTTCTGAACCCACCTGGTAGGATGCGCCACTTTGCGCTCCTTGAATGGGTCCCACGCGCCCTTGCCGTTCATGTACTCCGTGTCCCCATCCATCGCTGCCACATTCACTTTGTACCTGCAACATTCAATACAAGAATCAGATGCCGAAGATTTCTACTCGATCCAAAAGAAAAGAAGAAAATCAATTCACAGCACTTCATAAACATAGTTGACCATAAAACCAATCAAATCATAATTATTACAAGTAATTAAGCGAGCGTAACGAGCGTTACTACGGTAGGTACTCTTATGCCACTTTCTCTGTATGTTCGTTTTCGTTTGTTTGTGTTTTTGTAGACAATGCCCAGGTCAAAAAGTTCAACCAATCGATCCGAAATTTTGCACACACACTAATGCCATAAGAGCGGTCTCGTGTCCAATTTTTGAACAGGATCCTGTGATTTTTTAACATTAAACTGGAACCGTTGGACCGATCAACTTCAAATCTTGCATGGGCATCGGGACCAACATTTTAGGTGTTTTTGTAAATATTCATACTAATCTGTCATTAGGTATCTTCAAAAGTTATTAAAATTTTGATGCCATTTTGCTTCTTTGGAAATATTTGTCAAATTTCTTGAAGGAAATTTCATATATTATTTTATCACTGCTCCTTGAAGCATTGCGTTTCGGCTCTTTCCAAGGTCTGTATACTAGATCATTTTAAATATTATCTCGGTGGCTCTGCTTTCTAAGAAAAATCATATGCAGTTTGATTTCCAGACACCTTAGTCCCTGTTTCAACAATAAGTAAAACAGGGCCTAAGGTGTCTGAAAATAATACTGCATATGATTTTTCTTAGAAAGCAGAGCCAGCGAGATAATATTTAAAATGGTCTTTTTGCCAATACGAAGGCTCGCTTATCAACGCGTTACACAGAGAGAGTTTTCCCATTCCCAGTAGTAGGCAATTAAAAGAAAATAATTTTTTGAATGGTCGTAGGTAAACACCAATTATACTTCCTTGAATATCCAATTGACATTGAAATGTGATTTTAAACATGAATATGAATGATCATAATAATTACAAATGCTTACGAAGTCGAAGGGCATGGAAGTGAGTGTGGGGAAGAACATTTAACGCCATTTATGTTATTTACATATTATCAAATATACACTAATTAGCTAGAAGAGCAACAGCTGGATATATTGGAAGCAAATCTTTTCTTTCAATCACTCACTTGGCCATCGATATAGACAATTATTCACGGCTTGTAATTGAAATTACAAAAAACTTTTTCCAACATTTTGAAGACTCATATTATGTCCTGTAACTTCCGACTTCCGTCCAATAATAAGATTTCATGCACAAAACTTTTAGCCCAGTAATTTAAAGCAAAAAATGAGCTGAACCCACCACTAATTGCAACAGAAGGTTTCAATACATGAATCGATTCAGAAAAATGCCCTTTACAACATATCCAAAATCCTCCCGAATCCGAGTGCCGGAAGTACTTTTTAATCACTTTTCAAGTTAATTTCCCATGTTAATTCCATCCTAAAAAAAAATAATCATGTAACTCCGATTTTGACGAAACTTGGCAAAATTGTTCACCATCCTAAATGAACACAAATAGCTCTCTTAGCGTTTTCCTCTAAATGTCATCGTTTGGGAAATATGGACCTCGCAAACGTCAAATTACACTCAAAGTGGCCTAAATCGTCGAAAACGGACTAAAATATTACTTTTCAATGGGCCATATTTCCCAAACGATGAGATTTAGAGGAAAATGCTAAGAGGTCTATTTGTGTTCAATTAGAATGGTGAACAATTGTGCCAAGTTTCGTCAAAATCGGAGTTATATGATTTTTTTTTTTTTGGAAGATGGAATTAACATGGGAAATTAACTTAAAAAGTGATTAAAAAGTACTTCCGGCACTCTTATTCGGGAGGATTTTGGGTATGTTGTAGAGGACATGTTTCTGAATCGATTCATGTATTAAAACCTTCTGTTGCAATTAGTGGTGGGTATAATCACAAAATTACTGGACTATTTAACATGGAGGGAATCTAGAAAAATCATTTCGAATTTGGTTTCCAACTTTTAAAATACCAGGTAGGTATTACGTTGCAGGATTTGTTAAATTTTTCCCTAGTAGGTGTGTCCATGTCCATGTCTACCAGAAAAAAAAGTTTTTTGTTCAAATCTAGCAGTTAGAAATAGGTTATAGCTTAAAAATTACATGCTTTTACTTGGCTGCCATAAGATGCCATATAAGATAACATGGGGAGGCAAGAAGCGTTTTATTATATAATTCTGCATTTAGTATAGGTACCTAGTTCATTAGAATAATGCAGCTATAGATTGGAAATATTTATTTCTTGCTTTTTACTTATTTATGTAGAGATTCAACCAATGGAATCGATGAAAACCAAATGTTCGTTTTCCTTGGTTGAACTGGTTGACTAGGTATATAATAGAAAATGTATTTAAATTCCACAACCGTAGGTATAGTCACTTATTACGTCAAATTATTACTCTTATCATCAATTACTCTTATAATTAATTACTCAATTACAAATACAGATAAATAATATGGTGATTGCATTAATTGGATTTCTATTTATTTCCTAATACATCTACAGCTACTGTTTAATATAATTGCCACTTACAATAGGCAATGCATAGTGCAATTAATTATGCAATTGTTCACACAATGCAATCAATAAAAACTGAAAATCATGACCTTCGTAAATTCGTTAGTAAATTTGGCCCAATTTAAATCTAGGCATGAATAATCTACATGTGCATATTCGACAAATAACCATCATATGGACGGATACAGTTGTTGTTCAAAGCTTTATTATCCAGCTTTATGTGATGATTTCGTATTGGTTATATTATTCCATTATTATCTCGTGGTTTTCTGCAAAACTCACCAACTCACATATTTTTTAGCAAAGCAGCGTAATTAAATTCGCAAAAGCATTCTAGTGTGGCAAAAGCGTAAACTAATAAACTATTACGAAACCAAACAAAATAAATTCAAAATTTTCACTAATAAAAAAAAAAAAAACGAATACTAAGTAGGTAGGTTACATTTTATAGTAAGTTACATCTCAATGATCTCTGACACTACGAATTGTGAGTTACCTAGTGAGTGAGTTTGCTGTCAGTCGATGATCCGAGTTATAATCCAGACATAAAGCGAGCGCAAGAGAAGATTCAAATGATACCAAAATGTTCTTGAATAATAACTGAATCTTTGACGAATGTTGCCAATATCATAAAACTTTCAGAATTTACAGATCCAGACCATGCATTTTAATAAAATAATAAAATATACGAAAAAATATTGTACATTGAAAATGGCATCGATGTCCTAATGCATTATGTCTCGAAAATTCTCTAAATTTCACAACTTGCATTTCAATTAACTATAACTACACTCTCTTCAACAAACGTACACTCGGCAAAACAAATAAAGGGTGAGTTGTGAAAAATAATGATCAAATGAAAAACAAAGAATGATCGCTCAATAAATCTGACTGACTGACAAATATTTGATCGCCCCATCAGAAGTAAGTCCAAGCGATCTCATTGTCTCACTCTAGCAATGACCTCACATTTCAATGATAATAACAATACGGAACATGACCAGCACTCGTTCAAATTTATCCAACTATAATATTTTATATACCAAGTGTATACACATGTAACTCCACATAATAACACTTAACTGTTTCATTTTGGCGCGTCACTTAATAAAGCTTCCATTAGAAAATGTATAAATTAATTTCAATACAAAACTGAGACTGATTTTGAACGATTAAACGCAATGCAATCCCTGATCAATGAAATCGACCGAATTGGTTGGCCATCACAGCAACTCCACTTGCACTGCTTAGTGCTTTGATTGACAGGAACATTAATCATGACCTTCAAACATACGTCATCAGGTAGCTGGAATCAGATGTTGACATTAAATGGCGCACTTGACTCAGCTGTCAGTGGCTCGATACGTCTTAAGTGACAGGAAATTACTCAATGAGATTGACAAAGATTTCACAGATCAATAATTATTATGTCACGAACATCACTTTTTTCATAATCATTGTGTTCCTAGAATGTTTTTTTATTCAGTCGATTTTTATGGAGTTACACGAAGGTAAACATTGGAGATAAAATTTCCTAAATATCGTCATTCAATTACGAATGACGATAACTTCATTCTCGATGGGAAAACTGATTATAACCTTATCTTTATATGAGTCGATCATAAGAAAAAAAAATGTGTCCAGGGCAGAAAGCTGAAATGGGGACACTGCAAATATTGTTAATGTAGGGCCGGTCTTTCAATAGTTTGCTAAACCAGTAGTTAAGTATTAATCGGTTATTCGAGGAATATTTATTTGGTTGTTGCCATGGCAATATAGTCCTAATTGACTGTAAAAAAGTTAGCAAGGCATTGAAAAACTGGCGCTTAGGCCCGGTCTTTCAATACTCTGCTAAAGTCTCAATTAGTTGTAAACAGTTAGTTAGTGATCATTCTAGGAATATAATTTTTTGTTGCCATGGCAAAATAGTCCTAAGCAAGAGTTTAAAATTTAGCAGAGTATTGAAAAACTGGCCCAAGTAGTGTTTTTATTTCTTAGGGCCAGTTTTTCAATGCCTTGCTAACTTTTTAACAGTCAATTAGGACTTGATTGCCATGGCAACAACCAATGACATTCCTAGAATGACCACTAACTAACTGTTAAGAGCTAATTGAGACTTTAGCAGAGTATTGAAAGATCGAGCTTTAGGCTCAATTAAAAGATACTTTTTATTTATCACATTTTTCATCTAGTTCAAAATATGGAAAATATCATCCCCAGTCACAAAAAGTATTATCTCCTAATACGTACTATCTATGGTATTATCTTTCATTTATCATGGTGTTTTTGGTATTAACTCAAAAGATAATACGTATTAGATAATACCTTTCGTGAATCCAGCCCCTGTGTTATAGCTTCGAGTGCAGCCGACTCTTCTTAGGGTCAGTTTTTCATAATACCTTGCTAACTTTTAAACAGTCAATAGGACTATATTGTCATGGCAACAACCAATTGCAAGACAGGGTATAGTACTAACTAACTGTTAATAGCTAATTGAGACTTTAGTAGAGTGATGAAAGACCGGCCCTTAACGTCGCACTGTACTGCAACCAGGCTAAAGGCGCCGGATGATTGATTATGATAATGATTGGGAGAGGATGAAGTGGGTAGGTAAGCGTGGGTGGGATTGGGAAGGAGGTGGTCGGGGCACATTGTCAGGGAACCTTCACATCATTTGTCTCTGGACTGAGGGAAGGACGGAGGGAATCGAACCCGGTCCATCTTGAGCCAACTTGCTCGTAAAATATGGTAAAAAATATCAATAAATTATAAGCACCTCAATATTTTTTTGTCACCTAGAGAGCCAGAGGTATCATAAAATCCAGCTTGATCAGAATTGGTCTTTATGATCCTAAAGCTAATTGATTATAAGAAATAAGAATACACTAAAATGTCACATGTTTATGGAATGGTGCTAATTGTTTCATAACAAACATACCCTTACTTCTACTCAAAACTAATGGTTACACATCGAAATACAAAACCAACATCCAAACATGATATTTTCTTCCAGCATCGATCTCAGATATTACGCAGTGCACTAAGAATAAACCAACGAGGACTTATGTGAGCGATCGTCAACATATTTACTACGAGCACTCTCTTTGACACTCTAATTGCCGCTGATAATAGCTCTTTGTGATCAAACATACTGGGTCAATATCAGACGATCCGAGTGATAAGAAGCCAAAGTCCTCACATTGTTATTGTTATTGTAATGAGCGGAATAAAGGTCGTACTATCACCTGTTGGCATTATCAACATCTGATAAAACATCGCCCAGATTCATGTTGTTGTGTGATTTTGGTGGTCGCCGTCTTCTTTTAGCCACTACTAGTAATACTTCTTGAACGAATCGAGTTTGTTATCATTGGTAGCGCTCTGGACATGCGGGTTCGATTCCCGGGTTCTTCCTGACTGAGGTATTCTCGTGGTTTCCCTCAGTCGAGAATACGCCACGGCCGCCTCCCTCCCACCGTACATCCTTACCTACTCTCATAATCACGAATCATCTTGAAAATCAGTCATACGCCGCCATTATAGCCTAGTGTCAGAACTAGTGATGGGCAAATTTCGGAAATTTATAAAAGTGAAAGTTTCGATTGAAAGTTTCGTGAAATTTATGAAATTTACGGAAATTTTTGAAATTTAAGAAATGTTTTGAGAATTAGCCGATGTTTTTTTTCTGGTGGTATTTTATTGGAAAGTAGGGTTATTACAGTTGGGTACAGTGACTTTGTCTTACCAATGTGCAGAAGTGAATAATAAGGAAACTTAAGCTACGTTTACAGCTCGACACACACACGGCTCGGCTCAAAGCTGAACCGTTAAGCGCAAACAACCATTGTTCCCTGCTATCCTCAAAATACCGCCATATCTTATGACTTTGGATTTACCATTGCACTGACTTTAAATCATAAAAACGTTGGTAATTTCTACTAATAACAAAGATATTTGACTGAATTCTTGACTAACCTAACCTAACACGATTCAGTCTGAAAATTCACGATCTTGTGTGTTCCACATAACCTCCAAATCATGAAATCCTTCAAGACAGAGCAGCAGGTGACACTTAGTGGTGATTTCTTGAACAATAATAATGGAAACTGTTGCCCAGTCAGTAAGGGATAAAGTGGGGGGAAATATTCAATCAAGAAACATTGAAATTTTATAAATTTCATAAATTTCGGAAATTTATCGTCCTCCGTTGAAAGTTTCCGAAAGTTTCGGAAATTTATGAAAGTTTCGAATTTGAAAGTTTCGCTGCCCATCACTAGTCAGAACAGTGACTAAATGTAAACACCACTAAAAAGTATAAATAACGTGCGTACTGCCTACTGCTAGGGATGCACTCGCGAGGGAAAACAACAAATTGCTCCTTTTTATAACGCCATTTCACAAATGGCACTCAGCTCTTTAATTTTGCATTTTTTTATTTTTCCCATGATTTTTAAATTTTTGTATGTGATCTTCATTTTTTATTTTTGTTATATTTAGTGATTTTTTATCTGATTTATTTATTTATTTAATTAGATTTGTAATGTTTTGTATTTTTTAAATTTTTTTGTGTTTCTGACTTTTTTTGCTTAATGTACACACCTATTTATTTTGTATTTATTTGTATATTTTTAATTTTTCGTTTAATTTCTCAATAACTATAGACCTATTTAGATTAACAGGGTGAAGTAATAATAATTTTGTATATATTAAATCTCTAAGGCGCCATTTACACGGTGCAACTTCTTGTACCAACTACTGTACCACACTTCTGTGTGCCACACTTCTAATGTGACACAGAAGTTGTTCAAGAAAATGCACCGTGTAAATGGCGCTTAATAAATACAAAAATGTATCTACCTATTGTTTTTATTTGAATTTCATAATGTACAGTGATTATTTAAATTTATTCCCTCCTTGACTTTTACGAAGGGACAGGACACGCAATACTTTCACACTTCCACGGGCCAAAGAATCTTCGGGCAGACTATAGGCTATGTATATTGCACGCATGCATAATGCATTATAATGCACTTATTAGATCACATCACAATGAATGATAACAAGAAGATTTATGAACGCAGTGCAAGTGGCAAACGTCTTACTTACTGAGGTTCAACTTTGGGCCGATTCTAGAATCAACAGAAATGAGATAACGTCGATGGAACAAGATTGTGGAGAATTACAAGATGGATCGTATCTCTTGGAGACTTTGTTGCTAGTTCGAGATCCCACCAAGATTCTATGATGTCTTAAAACATTCAGATACAGACTTCGACATTCAAACAAGGGGGGACGCGTTCCGAGCGTTCCACAGAGAAGATCCTGGAGAATTTAATATGTTTTATCGCGCGATATGTAATTATTATTAGTGTTAATTATTTATTCACGGCTGAAAAGTAATGGCTGGGATTTAGGATGCTAATATTTTTTTAGGAATTGATAAGAGCGGATTGATTGCGTCATGATTAATCAAACTTGATATTTTACGTAATTTTCATAAATCTGGCGTTTCATATCAAAAGTCACTGCAGATTACTTCGGCCACTTTGGCTGTGTGATCGCCTCCATAGGCAACTGAGTTTTCGAGAAACAATTTCTCTCTGTCAATTGAAAAAGCGGTTGTATTTTGCATAAATGTAGCAGAATCATCGAATTCAACATAAATCGCGTGTACCTAGTCATCGCATAGCTCTCAGATAAACATTAAAAACTGGTCCGCGAAGCACAATATCGATGTATTCCTCCCTCCATCGCCTGAACATATCCATCCTGGTCGAGGGAAGGGATGTGGAGTTGATCGAACTGCCGTGGACTCTGATGAAGGTGGGAAGAATGTGGGACATCGGGAGCTAAGAATAGAAAACCCTCGCTTCAGCGACTCCGCATTATCTCGTTCAGTTCCTCCTCCTGATGCCAACAATCTTGCAGCGTGGCCTAGGTCAGGAATCATCCATAACACCAAGAGCGGGCCAGATTATCTACATTTATATTTTACTAATTTTTTGATATTTGTATTTATCTTGATTTTTTACAATCAGTGTAAATGCATTTGGTATTTGGGGACTATTTCCCACTTTCAGATGTAAGTATTCAGATTTGATGCCTTAACGATTTAAATTTTTTGAATTTTTCCAAGGTTGTCGCATCTTATATGATTGTTTCATTCAATGGCGAGTTGTACAATTTCCTACGACCTTGTTGTTTTTTGCGATAGTTTTATCGCAGTTTTCAACCTGAAAGTTTTCATTTCATTTACTGAATTATCTGTATTGTTGCTTTTTCGATGACTTTTTGATTTCATAGCGACATTTAATATCAAGAACTTTTAATAGTATTATTAGTATATTTCTTCTATGCATTTTTGGTTTTCCTGCAAACCTTCTGGATCCATACCCGCGGTCAGAAAAATTGACGGTAAACGGCTAAGTTGGAGCTCGAATTACCGTCAATGTCTGTGTCTGTGGTAATAGGTATCGAAGAATAATTATTATGTATAGTTAGTTGGTTGGTTCTCACAACCAAACCCTCCACCACACATTTGCTTTCAGTTTCAATCAATTTAAGTTTTGAGAAAGGACTTGAATTTTGCAAGCAAATTAATGTGACCGCGGGTGTACTTGTTTCCATACTAATATAATATCATACCACCCCTGCCAAGTGTACTAGGTCAGCACCCCCCCCCCCCCCCCCCGCACGCTGGGTTAGCCCCTCCCCATCTCCCATGCACGCTAGGTCAGCACCACGTGGTCGGCACCCCTGCACGACGCTAGGTCAGCACCACGTGGTCAGCACCCCCCCCTGCACGCTAGGTCAGCACCACGTGGTTACCCCCCCTGCACGCTGGGTCAGCACCACGTGGTCAGCACCCCCCCTGCACGCTAGGTCAGCACCACGTGGTCAGCCCCCCTGCACGACGCTAGGTCAGCACCACGTGGTCAGCACCCCCCCTGCACGCTAGGTCAGCACCACGTGGTCAGCCCCCCTGCACGACGCTAGGTCAGCACCACGTGGTCAGCACCCCCCCTGCACGCTAGGTCAGCACCACGTGGTCAGCACCCCCCCTGCACGCTAGGTCAGCACCACGTGGTCAGCACCCCCCCTGCACGCTAGGTCAGCACCACGTGGTCAGCCCCCCCCTGCACGCTAGGTCAGCACCACGTGGTCAGCCCCCCCCTGCACGCTAGGTCAGCACCAAGTGGTCAGCCCCCCTGCACGCTAGGTCAGCACCACGTGGTCAGCCCCCCTGCACGACGCTAGGTCAGCACCACGTGGTCAGCACCCCCCCCCCCCCCCCCCCCCCTGCACGCTAGGTCGCAACCACGTGGTCAGCACCCCCCCTGCACGCTAGGTCAGCACCACGTGGTCCATTACACGCGCATCTCTGCCATTCAGCATCACAAAGACGCAGACTCCTTTGTCACGCAGAACTCGAACAAAGCCGCCGCCTTTGTATTCACAATCTGCTAATCCTTTTCAACTCCGAGGAGCTTCATGCAATAACTACACGAGAGCGCTGCAGAGTTCAAGGATAACTTTACACTGACATTTCTCAGCTTAGCGATTCAGTTAGTGTGGACCGAAGATATAATTTTATTAATTACTTTTGTGTCGTTATAGGCAAATTGTTATATTATTATTTTTACAAATTTTCAGACACTAAACGTATGTACAAAATAAAGTAATAACCTATATTCTAAACTATGAAATAACTCTCATTAAACAGTTCTGAAGACCGATACGAAGTCTTATTTCATAAACTATTACATTGATAAAAGATATTGATAAAAATCCATTATAAAATCTCTTCGTGGTCACGTTCAGTATATTCCAAGTGATTTTAGAAATGAATTCAGATCGTGTAGAAGTCTGTTATAAATTGATGACTTGAAAAGGACCATTTTATCTAATATTGCTGAAGGGGTTCAGTGCGCAATCCACGCAACGATGTGGAAGTGTAGATCAGCGATTTGATTTGATGTGACTTACTTGTTTTGACCGTCCTTTAGGTTGGAGCCGTCGCCCGGCAGAAACACTTCCATCTCCGTGGCCATCGCCGACCCGTTCTCCTTCTGCAACACAAGACACAAGGCATAAACACAAGACATAAACACAAGACACAAGGCAGAAACACTTCCATCTCCGTGGCCATCGCCGACCCGTTCTCCTTCTGCAACACAAGACACAAGGCATAAACACAAGGCATAAACACAAGACACAAGGCAGAAACACTTCCATCTCCGTGGCCATCGCCGACCCGTTCTCCTTCTGCAACACAAGACACAAGGCATAAACACAAGGCATAAACACAAGACACAAGGCAGAAACACTTCCATCTCCGTGGCCATCGCCGACCCGTTCTCCTTCTGCAACACAAGACACAAGGCATAAACACAAGGCATAAACACAAGACACAAGGCAGAAACACTTCCATCTCCGTGGCCATCGCCGACCCGTTCTCCTTCTGCAACACAAGACACAAGGCATAAACACAAGGCATAAACACAAGACACAAGGCAGAAACACTTCCATCTCCGTGGCCATCGCCGACCCGTTCTCCTTCTGCAACACAAGACACAAGGCATAAGCACAAGGCATATACACAAGACACAAGGCAGAAACACTTCCATCTCCGTGGCCATCGCCGACCCGTTCTCCTTCTGCAACACAAGACACAAGGCATAAGCACAAGGCATATACACAAGACACAAGGCAGAAACACTTCCATCTCCGTGGCCATCGCCGACCCGTTCTCCTTCTGCAACACAAGACACAAGGCATAAACACAAGGCATAAACACAAGACACAAGGCAGAAACACTTCCATCTCCGTGGCCATCGCCGACCCGTTCTCCTTCTGCAACACAAGACACAAGGCATAAACACAAGGCATTAACACAAGACACAAGGCATAAACACAAGGCATAAACACAAGACACAAGGCAGAAACACTTCCATCTCCGTGGCCATCGCCGACCCGTTCTCCTTCTGCAACACAAGACACAAGGCATAAACACAAGGCATAAACACAAGACACAAGGCAGAAACACTTCCATCTCCGTGGCCATCGCCGACCCGTTCTCCTTCTGCAACACAAGACACAAGGCATAAACACAAGGCATAAACACAAGACACAAGGCATAAACACAAGGCATAAACACAAGACACAAGGCAGAAACACTTCCATCTCCGTGGCCATCGCCGACCCGTTCTCCTTCTGCAACACAAGACACAAGGCATAAACACAAGGCATAAACACAAGACACAAGGCAGAAACACTTCCATCTCCGTGGCCATCGCCGACCCGTTCTCCTTCTGCAACACAAGACACAAGGCATAAACACAAGGCATAAACACAAGACACAAGGCAGAAACACTTCCATCTCCGTGGCCATCGCCGACCCGTTCTCCTTCTGCAACACAAGACACAAGGCATAAACACAAGGCATAAACACAAGACACAAGGCAGAAACACTTCCATCTCCGTGGCCATCGCCGACCCGTTCTCCTTCTGCAACACAAGACACAAGGCATAAACACAAGGCATAAACACAAGACACAAGGCAGAAACACTTCCATCTCCGTGGCCATCGCCGACCCGTTCTCCTTCTGCAACACAAGACACAAGGCATAAACACAAGGCATAAACACAAGACACAAGGCAGAAACACTTCCATCTCCGTGGCCATCGCCGACCCGTTCTCCTTCTGCAACACAAGACACAAGGCATAAACACAAGGCATAAACACAAGACACAAGGCAGAAACACTTCCATCTCCGTGGCCATCGCCGACCCGTTCTCCTTCTGCAACACAAGACACAAGGCATAAACACAAGGCATAAACACAAGACACAAGGCAGAAACACTTCCATCTCCGTGGCCATCGCCGACCCGTTCTCCTTCTGCAACAAAAGACACAAGGCATAAACACAAGGCATAAACACAAGACACAAGGCAGAAACACTTCCATCTCCGTGGCCATCGCCGACCCGTTCTCCTTCTGCAACACAAGACACAAGGCATAAACACAAGGCATAAACACAAGACACAAGGCAGAAACACTTCCATCTCCGTGGCCATCGCCGACCCGTTCTCCTTCTGCAACACAAGACACAAGGCATAAACACAAGGCATAAACACAAGGCACAAGGCAGAAACACTTCCATCTCCGTGGCCATCGCCGACCCGTTCTCCTTCTGCAACACAAGACACAAGGCATAAACACAAGGCATAAACACAAGACACAAGGCAGAAACACTTCCATCTCCGTGGCCATCGCCGACCCGTTCTCCTTCTGCAACACAAGACACAAGGCATAAACACAAGGCATAAACACAAGACACAAGGCAGAAACACTTCCATCTCCGTGGCCATCGCCGACCCGTTCTCCTTCTGCAACACAAGACACAAGGCATAAACACAAGGCATAAACACAAGACACAAGGCAGAAACACTTCCATCTCCGTGGCCATCGCCGACCCGTTCTCCTTCTGCAACACAAGACACAAGGCATAAACACAAGGCATAAACACAAGACACAAGGCAGAAACACTTCCATCTCCGTGGCCATCGCCGACCCGTTCTCCTTCTGCAACACAAGACACAAGGCATAAACACAAGGCATAAACACAAGACACAAGGCAGAAACACTTCCATCTCCGTGGCCATCGCCGACCCGTTCTCCTTCTGCAACACAAGACACAAGGCATAAACACAAGGCATAAACACAAGACACAAGGCAGAAACACTTCCATCTCCGTGGCCATCGCCGACCCGTTCTCCTTCTGCAACACAAGACACAAGGCATAAACACAAGGCATAAACACAAGACACAAGGCAGAAACACTTCCATCTCCGTGGCCATCGCCGACCCGTTCTCCTTCTGCAACACAAGACACAAGGCATAAACACAAGGCATAAACACAAGACACAAGGCAGAAACACTTCCATCTCCGTGGCCATCGCCGACCCGTTCTCCTTCTGCAACACAAGACACAAGGCATAAACACAAGGCATAAACACAAGACACAAGGCAGAAACACTTCCATCTCCGTGGCCATCGCCGACCCGTTCTCCTTCTGCAACACAAGACACAAGGCATAAACACAAGGCATAAACACAAGACACAAGGCAGAAACACTTCCATCTCCGTGGCCATCGCCGACCCGTTCTCCTTCTGCAACACAAGACACAAGGCATAAACACAAGGCATAAACACAAGACACAAGGCAGAAACACTTCCATCTCCGTGGCCATCGCCGACCCGTTCTCCTTCTGCAACACAAGACACAAGGCATAAACACAAGACATAAACACAAGACACAAGGCAGAAACACTTCCATCTCCGTGGCCATCGCCGACCCGTTCTCCTTTTGCAACACAAGACACAAGGCATAAACACAAGGCATAAACACAAGACACAAGGCAGAAACACTTCCATCTCCGTGGCCATCGCCGACCCGTTCTCCTTCTGCAACACAAGACACAAGGCATAAACACAAGACACAAGGCAGAAACACTTCCATCTCCGTGGCCATCGCCGACCCGTTCTCCTTCTGCAACACAAGACACAAGGCATAAACACAAGGCATAAACACAAGACACAAGGCAGAAACACTTCCATCTCCGTGGCCATCGCCGACCCGTTCTCCTTCTGCAACACAAGACACAAGGCATAAACACAAGGCATAAACACAAGACACAAGGCAGAAACACTTCCATCTCCGTGGCCATCGCCGACCCGTTCTCCTTCTGCAACACAAGACACAAGGCATAAACACAAGGCATAAACACAAGACACAAGGCAGAAACACTTCCATCTCCGTGGCCATCGCCGACCCGTTCTCCTTCTGCAACACAAGACACAAGGCATAAACACAAGGCATAAACACAAGACACAAGGCAGAAACACTTCCATCTCCGTGGCCATCGCCGACCCGTTCTCCTTCTGCAACACAAGACACAAGGCATAAACACAAGGCATAAACACAAGACACAAGGCAGAAACACTTCCATCTCCGTGGCCATCGCCGACCCGTTCTCCTTCTGCAACACAAGACACAAGGCATAAGCACAAGGCATAAACACAAGACACAAGGCAGAAACACTTCCATCTCCGTGGCCATTGCCGACCCGTTCTCCTTCTGCAACACAAGACACAAGGCATAAGCACAAGGCATAAACACAAGACACAAGGCAAAAACACTTCCATCTCCGTGGCCATCGCCGACCCGTTCTCCTTCTGCAACACAAGACACAAGGCATAAACACATGGCATAAACACAAGACACAAGGCAGAAACACTTCCATCTCCGTGGCCATCGCCGACCCGTTCTCCTTCTGCAACACAAGACACAAGGCATAAACACAAGACACAAGGCAGAAACACTTCCATCTCCGTGGCCATTGCCGACCCGTTCTCCTTCTGCAACACAAGACACAAGGCATAAACACAAGACACAAGGCAGAAACACTTCCATCTCCGTGGCCATTGCCGACCCGTTCTCCTTCTGCAACACAAGACACAAGGCATAAACACAAGACACAAGGCAGAAACACTTCCATCTCCGTGGCCATTGCCGACCCGTTCTCCTTCTGCAACACAAGACACAAGGCATAAGCACAAGACATAAACACAAGACACAAGGCAGAAACACTTGGCATAAACACAAGACACAATGCAGAAACACAAGGCATAAACACAAGACACAGACACAAGACACAGACACAAGGCAGAAACATAAGACACAGGACACAAGGCAGAAACATAAGACACAGGACACAAGGCAGAAACACCGCAGACCGGTGCTCCGGACTTTCACAAGCGCCCCAATACAATGTCGGAACAACATACACCTCGCGACATTATAGTCTGGTCGGCGCTTGGGGAGGCTTGCAGCGATCAAATTACATGAACATTATATACTTCATTTATCACACAGAAGTACGTACATGTCTCAATGAGGTCACCTCAAACACAGCCCCCCTCCTCCCCTCCTGTCCACCCTTCAAACAATGTCTTCAAGAGAGAATGTTTGACTGTTTTCTTCCTCTGTTATTTTCATCCTCTTTAGCTGCAACAATGTGACCCTAGCGTTGAAGATAGACAAAAAAAATTAAAGCGGATAAGTTGTAGAGAATAAATTACTCTCTGTGCATTGTTGATCACTTTCTTTTAAATGTTGATCTTCCAAAAGTTATGACTTATGAGTATTCTAATTTCAGAATGCACTGATATGCAAGAAAATATGCAAGTTGCATGCTAACTACCGCTCATAATGTCTAGGAGAAGAAAGTTTTCACAAAGAGTAATTATCTCTACATACTTTGTCGCTTCAACATAGAGCCCATTTTCAACGGTTTGGTCGCAGTCTCAAAATTAGCGGCGGAGGTCAAATCAGTGTTTCTTGGCTTGGCCTTAATGATAGATGGCATTATCTTGCATTTTATAATAATAATCATATCAGACCGAACTTATGGATTATTCAATATCGATTAAGTTTATTTAATATTTGATAGCAACTACTCATCTAGCTTCTAATGTCGCAAAAGTGGAACGTACAATTTAGCCCACCTTCCCATTCCCAATTAATCTATCTTGTACATAAGTAGACTGTCATGTTCTCCACGCACTTGGACTGCTCTCTACCAACTTTACAAGGTTACCCTTCAGGACCTGGCGCGTATCGTAGGCTACTTTCTACCCCAAGCCATCCCAACCCTCCGGGGTTTTGTACTGACAGATGACTTGAATCAAGCACGGGTGACTGACAGAGTCCTAATGAAGTATGATTATTATAAAGTATAAGGTAAGTTGTGGTAAGAGTGTTCTTGTCTTATGGTTCCGTTTCTTTGAATTAGATGGCCCCATTATAATTTTAATAAATGTACCGCTCTACATATTATATTATTCATAAAATTTATTTACTCGCCTTATTTAGGATAGAAACGTATTTTTCATAACACATTGAAATATTTGGGAAGATATTCTGTAACATTTCATAATCGAAATCACTGCCTTCCATGCAAATTGCCTTGTTACATGACATATGCTTGTCCTAACAAGTGTACATAGAGAAAGTGTTTTGTCGGCAATGTCCTGGCAGAAGATCTGGTTTATGATTGCGGTAAGAACACTCGCGAGGCATACAAGTCACGTGGCAAGTGTCTGGGAAGGTGTCGGGACGAGGCTGACCACACAGAAGCCGGTCACGTGTCATTACAGTGGGGGTCACATTGCACCAGGCAAGACGGCAGAGATATCCGTGGGAAATTGTCCGGCAACTAGGATGAGGTGATTGGAAGATGATCAAGTTCTTGGACAACAGGATGCTACTATAGTGAGTAAAAGCAAAGTAAAACGCGGAAGATTGGAACGAATAGGTAATGGGCGGTGTGAAAGAGGCGACCGTCCCATCATTTGCCTCTCGCCTGAGGGAAACTATAGGCCGATGCACAATAACGCGAATTAAAACGCAGAAAACGATGTTCAATCACTTCTGTCGTTCAGGGTGGACTGCCCGCGTGAATCGAACCCGGCAGAAGCGTTACCGACTGAGCCACCTCCCCCTAAGGAAGCGAAGGACGACTGACGAGGAAGGACTGTGTAAATCACAACACAACGCATTTGGAACCAAGTGTGTAAATGAAGGGAGTCAACTTGTCCAGACGTCCATCTCCCTCCACCCTCGTCTTCACTTCATAGACCTGACAATATCATTGAACCAGCCGAGTTGAGCATCGTGCCACACAACACATGCCGATCATGAGACATCACACTTCATTCTGAAGAGAGAACACGTTTGTGCGCAACACAATGTGGCGGGAGGGGCCTGAACTGCGTGATGTAAATGAGACCAATGCGTGATCACAGGGACACGTCCTCAAACTGCATCCGATTGAAACAACTGGCAAAAACTGCAGTGTGAAAGTGTGAAGGAACATATGTCCACGACTGTACACAATCGCACTGCGCCCAGACATGCACAGCTACAGTCGAGCTAGTATAATAAAACATACGGCATTAGGTAAGGGTCCAGAACTTCCGCCTTTGTTATGATTGTTTCTACTGGAAGCAGAAGGGCGGAAGAAAATTTTCTCCATTATATATTTCCACATTTTTGAAATCACCAAATCGGAACCTCTCGGAAGGGAACGTAATTGATGCAATGCAGTGATAATGAAGACATGATTCTAGTGACATGACGGGTTAACGCAGCTCCTTATCAACACTTAACTTATCTCACATCGCCCCACATTGAGCAGGTATTTGATTCGGCCATCTGATAGCCGACCTACGTCACAACACAATCTAGCAACATCTTTGCAACACCAATATAAGACCAGGCGTGTAGGAACTGGTTTTATTTAGGGGGGGGGGACTGGTACATCCGTAGGGGGATGAGGGGCAAACAAAAACCACAGTTTTCGACCCATGGGGAGTTTTTTTTAGAAATATAAACTTTAAAATAGATTCTGAGATGGCAAACTTATAATTTCTAAAATTAATTCTATCATGTACACGAGAGGGGCGACATCCCCCCAATCCCCTCCCCTTTCCTACGCGCCTGTATAAGACCGATTTGCTTACTTTAGGTACCACGAAACATCGTAATAACAAACATTAAAGATCATTCCCAGTGATATTGGTAGACATTTGCGTCTCTTGGTGTATTTTCATAAGAAATAAGTAAACGTAAGTGAATTAATTATGGAATGACGATAATTAATTCATCGACATTCATTGATTGTTTCATTGAATGTTGAAAACTTGTTCAACAATCAATTATGTTGATTGCGATAGAAATCAGTGACGTGTTGATTTGTTATTATTGCTCACTCAAGCATCAAGATACGATTATCAAGATCTCGACACTGATAACAGCGCTAATCATTGGCGAATACTTTGCGATACAGTTCATTAGGTATTACTTGGGTGATGACACAAGGGCTTCAGAAAGGCATAAGATCGGCCGCTCTCGAAGCGAACGCTGGAGACAAATTCCTCTAAATCGACATCTTTTTACCTTTCAATTTACGAAAAATAAATAAAGTAATTGGTGTACTAGCTAATTTTTTAGTCGACATTAGAAAAATAAACAAATTCTTAAATACAATATTTGTGCCCAAACTCGTGGAAAACCTGAAATGTCTATTTCTTCAAATGTTGCACTAGTTTGGGCACAAATATTGTTGATAAGTAGGAGTTTATATTGCTAAGATCGACTAAAAAATTAGATACGATAATTATTTTTCACATATTTGAACTTGAATACTTAGTTCAAAAGTTATATTCTTCAATGTTTACCACTTAGTACATCGATATTCGATACAAAGGATTATATATTCAAAGGTATAGGGAGGGACCTTCCCAGGAGATTTGCAACACGTTGCGACTTACCCCGTTCTGCATGGCTGCTGACGTCGAGGTTCAGAGATCGAGCCCCGGTCGCGGTTCGCGTCCTGTAACAAACACTGCGTTAACCGTGACGTGCCAGATGATGACGTCACAACACATGGGTCACGTGACCACTACACGATGCTACACAGATATTTCAAAATGTTACGATGTAAGCACATTGGGTTTGTTCTACAAACAATTACCGGCATAACTGTGGAAGTGTGAATACAATGTGATTGGTATAGCAACATTGTAAATTTAAAGTGACTTCAAAACAGTTGTACCCAGGCAATTGGCAATTAGACATAATATTTTCATTTCTCATAAACCTGAAAAAATTTATACATAAAATATGAGTAATATTAAAAGGTGAATGAAAATCATTGGAAAATTAATTGACATTAGATGTTTGACATCAATATGTTTCTTCCTAAGAGATGGAAGTCCATTTTCTCGATTTACAATGGACTTATGATATCAAGCTATCAATTACCATTTGACGCCATATTGAAGCAAATTCTCTTACACAATGACTCGTTACACATAAGATGTATGTAAAACTACTGGTTAGCTCCTCTAGAGAATTATTGGTAATATTTGTGGAGAACATCTCCACTAATGTTTGTTTGGCTTGCTTTGAAAAGTGTGTTATCCTCCTTTGCCCTTTAGTTATTGCTAGGCTGGCGGAACGTGAGCAAGGTGAAAAGCTGAGAGGGCACATTTATAAATCGTATTATAACATGTAACTGTAACGAGGTGCGTCTAACGGGGGGGGGGGGGGGGGGGGGGGAAGAGGATTTTATGGGCGAACATGTCAAAATTGTAAACTAAACAATCGTAAAGGCGAAAAAAAATACTTCCAAGAGTAAAAAAAATCATCGAAAGATCCTACAAATAATAAAAAAACAAAAATAGAGAACTCTAATCTGTGTCCTAACACCGAAAAACATGATCACACAAAACCGATTACAAAAATATACGTCACAATGTACGAATATAAAGAAATAAAATAATAAATATTATAAATTATTAAAACTGTAGAACTGTAGTAGTAATAGTTGGTAATAGTACCTAGATAATAGTATTTTTTTCATTTGTAAAAAAAACATTCACAAACATTTTTTTTTATTTCTTGGAATAACAATCTAATAATTGTAACAAGATGACTACATACAAAAGCATGACCTAGCTGACTGAGCTGCTGAATGATTGATGACTGCACATCAATGTTGCTATCTGTCATGCATGATCGCGATCTACATTGAACCGTGAGAGTTCCAACTGATAAGACAAATGGGCTAATCCACAGCTACATCATCTTCTTCATCAGCTACATCATTTGCAACGGAACAGGTTGGGTGAGTGGTTACCGCTCTGAACTTGTATTCCGGAGGCCCGGGTTCGATTCCCGCGGCCGTCCTTCCTGACTGGGGTTTTTTCGTGGTTTTCCCTCAGTCGACAGACAAATGCTGGGAAGGTACCCTACTAATAGGCCACGACCGTCTCCTTCCCACCTTCCATCCTTACCTAATCTTCACCATCATCTCCCAATCATCATCATAATCATTCATCCGTCGCCATTAGCCTCGCTGCAGAACAGTGCGACGTTAAGCCCCAGCCATCGCCTGTAATGCTGCTTCAAACTCATATTCCAGTTCCACATTGAGTTACAGAGCAAGCTGGCTCAGTCCTACCTAGGGATTTTGAGTGTGGAAAAAAACCCGGTTTTTTTCGGAAAAAAACCGAGCTTTTTTGGTTTTTTTCCTGGAGGTGGGAAAAATAGGATTTTTTTTGGGAAAAATTGAAAATTATTATTTTATTGTTTCTTAATAACATTTTATGTTCAAATTGTATATTGGGGGATTTAAACTATATTTTGGCATGAACATGACTTAGGGGAGTGGAGATTGTAGAATTTCATATACAGTCAATAAGGAAATGCATTCTCAATGCATTGTAAATGATAAATTTATTGAGATTCTCGAAATAAAAAACTGATAATAATATTATATGAATGAGATGATATTGTTATTTTAGAAATTGTAAAATAAATATGCTACAGATCCCGTCAGAGGGGGATAGAAGCTGTAAGAGGAGGACACTCCCACTGCTTTGCAAAAGGTCGAAGATTTTTAAAACATCAACTCACGGCTAAGTTAAGAAATTACTTAATAGCATTTTATTTTAGTAGGTACAGAAAAGGACGTAATAATCTAAGTTTTGGTGAAAGACTTTCTTTTGTGCAGTATCGAAAAATTAATTCGTCGATGTACACTCGGCCAAACAAAAATTGATTGTTGATTAAATTTGATTGACTGATAAATGTTAGATTGCACCATCCGAAGTCAGTCCAAGCGATCTCCTTGTCTCACTCTAGTAGGTGACCCCACATTTCAACGATAATAACAAGCTTTGATTGGTATGGGACATGACCAGCAGTCATTCAAATTTGATCAACGATCAATTTTTGTTTGGCCGAGTGTACATACCTACCAAACAACAAAAAAATACGAAATATGAGCTAAAATCAATTTTTCCCAAAATGCCCGTTTTTTTCCGGAAAAAACCAAAAGAAACCGGTTTTTTTCCTCAAGAATTCTCGGTTCGGAAAATTTGGAACCCTAGTCCTACCTTATACAGATACTTATTACATTTCTCGTGGTTTCCATCATAAGTGAGAGACTACTGGGAAGGTTCTCCATAGGCCACGACCGCCTCCATCTTATCCTGATCATATTCTTCAACATCATCTCCCTATTGTCATCAAAATCATTTCTCCGTCGTCATTAATCTAGTTACATCTTTCACGCATTTCGTTTCGGCTTTTTTCCCAGAACAGGTCTAGCAGAAACTTGCAAACGCATCGAATCGTATGCAATACGAAGGCTCGCTCATCAACGCGTTACACAGAGCGTTTTCCTTGTGCAGGAGTCGGCAACCTTTTTGGTAAAGGAGCCAATTTCCTAAAAAGTAATAAATTTGATGGGAGCCGCAGTAAAGGCAATCATCCAATATAATACACCGAAAATAATAATATTCATGAATTACTAGTTTATTTTAATATTTTGACCCCCCCCCCCCCCCACAGGGCGTCTTTTTTAGAATTCAACAAGTTAAAAATTATTCTGGGACTATAAATTGAACAATCTGAATCAAAATATCCTTCCAATTGTGGCCCCGCAGGGCGTTTTTTTTTAATTTCAACTATATAAAAGTGATTCTGGGATTCTAAAATTAACAAACTGAATCATTAGAAAATGGGTCTCCGAGAATTTTTCAAATCCATACATTTCTTTGATTGCTGAAATTAGTATTTCTATAGTTTTTGAATACCTGCCACTGTGTGTACATTCTTCCCTTGAGTGTATTATAAATGTATTTTTAGTGTATTTAGTGTTTTAATTGTATTTATAATTAAGTGTGTGTGTATCCCCGCAGACGAGCCAGCCTATTGGTTTAGCGGGGCTACAATAACATGTAAATTGTACTTTTCTAAATTAAAAAAAAAAAAAAAATCAAACAACATTATTCCGATTGTTGTCCCGAAGGGCGTATTTTTTCGAATTTTCGGATTATTCGATTCCAGATCATTATTTAAATTAAAAAGAGCTATTCAAGAACCACCAATGAGAGAGCCGCAGGTTTCCGAGATCTGTCCTGGTGTACTGTATAGCATTACACTTATCAGCCTGTTAGTGATGGTCTGGAACCTTGGTCGTGAATGAAGTATAAGATCAACACTGTCATCTAATTGGTGGAGTCAACACGCTGCTCAAGGGGGCGGCCATATTGTTGACACAGCAGGTGTATATCGATCACATGTCGAGACCGTGAGAGTCGATTATCGAACCTGTGACGTCACGTGATGATTAATACGAGGAATGACGTAGGTTCTTGAAACTCGACACGGGGAAACACTCTGCCTAATAGGCCACGACAGTCTCCGTTACACCCTTCTCCTAAATCATGCGCAAGTAACTTGTAAAGATCCAATCTACCCACGGGATGGGAAGAGGAGTAATGAGACTCACTTATTACGTATAATAAGGTTTATTGAATAACGGAGGCCGCCGTAGCTAAACCAACCGCTCGGGACTGGTGTCCGTAGATCACTGACTACACATCTACCTGTCTTACCTCCATGCCAAAGGGGTAGGAGGGTCACAACACTTCCCCTCGCTAGGACAGGTGCGGTCGACACAATGACGTTGACCGGACATCGGAACAATACATAAGATGCAGAAGGCATGGAAACGAATGTATACTATCTAAGTGGCAAATATGATACAATGATTCGTTACATCACCCCTCCAGATCAAAGTAGGGTGAGAACATCGAAACATACTTTTATCTAAACAGACGTAACGAATTGACATACCTAATTAGTAATTGACATAACATGAAATGAAATGTACGTAGCAGATAATATTAGACTGTAATAAATATAATGTAACTAAAGCTAACGCTCGTGCACGTCACCTCCCCAGATCAAAGTAGGGTGACTATCGAGAAACACACTTTTATCTACAACACAAAAATCATACCATGAACAATGAATAGTTTAGCATTAGGACACAAAGCATCGGAATTGAACATGATATTATACGTTTGTATCAACCTCGCAAATCAAGCGGTTTCTTGTTTCTACCCTTGTGCTTCACTTGCCAGCAAAATGGATTTGACACTGATGTTTTATCGCAGCATCGCACTTGCCGGGGAACTCGACGAGACACAGATATGGGATTTACACTCTCTGACATTTGACTCGACTTTAACACTGATGTTGTTTCTTCAAAATCGTCGCACCGTGATGGTTCAGGTGGAGGTGGTTCAGGTAAAGGAATATTGTCTACGTCGCTTGTCGTCGCCATGTTCTCGTCTTTACGCGGCGTCGCTGAGTCGGCTGTGAACTCGTGCGTCGTTAACTCGATGCCTCCCGCGGTCGACGTTTCCTCTGGGGCCGTTGCTTCAGCCTCGTGCGTCGTTAACTTGGCGTCTTCACATGGGATCACCTCGCGTCGTGTTATGAGGAGTATCGGCACTTGCGTATGAGAGTCGGGTTTTCGACATTGTTGTTTCATCTCGCTCTTTTCTTCTGTCGGAAAATGTCTTACCTCATCTCGCCAATTGCATCTCGTCACGTGATTGACGTGGACTGGACGTGTCTTACTCGCTGTCTGATGGAATGACTGTTGGCTGTGGTTGTTCCTGGCCTCGAGCTTGGGCTCTGTCCTCGCCGTCCTCTCTCGGCGTCGACTGGCTGCGTCGTCCAGGCGTCGTAGCAGATCCAGATAACCCTCCGCCGTCGTCTCTCGCGCGC
Organism: Leuctra nigra; assembly: GCA_934045905.1. NCBI lineage: Eukaryota > Metazoa > Arthropoda > Insecta > Plecoptera > Leuctridae > Leuctra > Leuctra nigra. Next base: position 43,477 of record OW203764.1, on the reverse strand, counting down.
AAATCAGCACATTCTCGACATTAGCGGAGAACATGTGTGACATCAGTCGTTGGAATGTGCGGACGGGAACAGCCGGAGTCAGGTACTTGACGCGCAGCATCCACTGCACACAGAATTGCGTCATCGAGCCGTGGACTGTCCTTACGTATCTGTCAGAGTGGAGTTGCCGTAAGATGCGATCCTGACGCTCCTCGGACCAGAACATGTGTGCGAAGGAGAGACGAAATGCCTCCCAGTCAGGCCATGTTTTGAAAAAGACTGTGCCCCAGTCTCGTGGCATGTCGGCCATGTTGTTGATGGCTGTTCGCACCCACTGGTCTTCGGCAATCTCGTAGCGCTCGAAAAATCGCTCAAACGTCTCAAGATACTCCATGGGATGTACGACGTCGTCATCGCGGAATATCGGCAGGTCTTCATGTACCCAGGTGGAATGGTATGTGGTGGTCGGTACTGCAGAATCACCTTGCTGCAGTCGTGTGTTCAGCGCACACAGGCGCTCGCTCAACTCGCTGACCGTTGCTTGTATGTGTGGCAACATCGCTTCGCATCTCTCTCTCTCGGTGAAAGCAAATCTATCACCAATACGTACACGACAATAAGTTCGATTCACGTAGATATCAAAACACATTAAGTAAAAACACAGTAGTTCCAAAATTTCACAACACGAATGTTGGTCGAGCAGTCACAGTGCGCGAACACGTATGTTCGTTCGATTGATTGTATCTTTGATTATCAACACGTATGATGATATTGGTTCGTTTTGTTGGGCGCCAATGTAAAGATCCAATCTACCCACGGGATGGGAAGAGGAGTAATGAGACTCACTTATTACGTATAATAAGGTTTATTGAATAACGGAGGCCGCCGTAGCTAAACCAACCGCTCGGGACTGGTGTCCGTAGATCACTGACTACACATCTACCTGTCTTACCTCCATGCCAAAGGGGTAGGAGGGTCACAACACTTCCCCTCGCTAGGACAGGTGCGGTCGACACAATGACGTTGACCGGACATCGGAACAATACATAAGATGCAGAAGGCATGGAAACGAATGTATACTATCTAAGTGGCAAATATGATACAATGATTCGTTACAAACTATAGCTGTCGAGGCGGAAAGTAAATATTCATTTTTGCACAGAAGAACCCATACCTATCTGTGTAAAAAGTAACACAGCAAAAAGTAAGTCTTAGGTATAGAAAGATAAAACATTCGGCCATGAAAGAGCGTAAAATCCAAAAGACGCAATAAAATGAATTAAAAATATTAAAAATATCAAAAATATATCACTTTTTGTGTAAAGCAACAGTACAAATAATACACTGATAAAAGTTCCAACAGTTATTGGCATTTTACGGACATTTTACGCGCTTTTGTTGTAAAATTTTATAATGCTCTTTCCAAGGTCTTTAGAAACTCGCAAACGCACGCAGTCTTCCTACTATTTGGTAGTTGAGGGTGGAAATGTGCTTGACGTTTTGCGTTTTTGGTTGTGCCCCCACCTTAGTCTGAAACATCCCTGATTCTTCCCACGACAGCGCCGAGGTTGCAACGCAAAGGCGCGCGTGGAGACTCTTGTGTTATGTAACTGCTATGTTAATGAGAGATGAAGTTATGACGATCATGTCACAGACAGAGGTCGTGGGAAGCTGTGGAAACCGAGCTAAATGACATATACTGCACCATGTTCAGATTGCATTGACATCAGCTCTCGTTGTCAATGGAAATATGCTGTTTCAAAGCATAAAGATCTGATCGGTTGGTTACATTATGCACACAAAGTCAAAGAGTCAAAATCAAAAGAAAGTCTGAATTCATTACCCTCATAACTTTGGAGACCATTTTTAAAGAGGGGTCCACATTTCAACATACACCATCTAAGTGGTCTATCTTTCTCAATCCCAAATGCCGACAACGTCGTCGTCGTCGATGTATTTGTTCTCAATTTTTACTAAAGAATCGCTGAAATACTAGACTGCTTGTTACACCGTGGATTCAGCTGCAACTGCACACTGCGTCAGGATAATTTCAAGGCCACTCATATCATAGGTAATTTGATCACTCTGGACTGAGAAACCTAATCTTTGGTAGACACACGATCAATTCTTTCTTCTATGGTAGAAATCTGTCGATGAAATAACTAGGAAAACGCTCTGTGTAACGAGTTGATGAGCGAGCCTTCGTATTGCATGCGAATTAAATGCGTCTCAAGTTTCTGCTCTACAGACCTTGGAAAGAGCCGAAACGAAATCGTCAAATGAGCAGGGATAAATATCTGAGATTTCCTTCAAGAAATTTCATAAATATATATCCAAACACGCATAAAATGTCCGTAAAATGTCAATAGATCAGATTAGTCCTAAAATTTACAAAAACACCTAAAAAGTTGGTCCCGACGACCATGCAAAATTTTAAGCTGAAAAAATAAAAGGTGTTGAAAATCTATACACCAAACCGCATAGAATACACTAGTAGGTGTGCACTATTTCAGGTCGGTTTCAGTCCGGGCAAAACCACACAGAGAAGAGCGAAAGACCGGGGTGACGCTCACGTTCAACAAGTAATAATACAGGTATAGTCAGTTGCCTGAGCCAACTTGTTCATGATGACAAAAAGTCGATTAAGGTGATACTAGCGCTCGGCCATTTTAGAAAATTGAGAGAGAAAAATTGTTTCATAAGTGAGTGTAACTTTTACAGGATGTTCACATGATCAGTTTGATTGTATATTAGTAGCCCTTTTTAATTTTTGATTATTGCATTGTTAATTAGGCGCCGGTTATTCAACTAAACCACGCAAAACGATGAAATTTGCGATACGATTGGAGACCAAACCCGTAAACCAATTGATCTCAAATTTTAAAGTGGTCCCACTGCTCCAGCCAAGGTGCTTAGAATTCGCCGTAATTCATACAAATCTCTGATGAAATAATACCTCAAACAACAGCATAAAACAATTATATCTTACCGTGTGCTCCAATTATATGTTTTTAATTGAAGTTCCAATTAAACTATCCCAAAATAATTCATATTTGTAGTGCAATGTTGCCAGATTTATGGTAAATTTTACACATTGTACACAGTTTCTTTCTTATTTGGCCCGTGACCCCATATTTTCAAACGGCAGTCTTATTGTAAAAATTATTATCTTGAATTTGAGACTATTTGCAATAATTTGTCATTCCTCTTGCGGTTTTAGGAGCAATTTAAGGCCAATTTTCCGGGACGATTTCATGTCTCCCTGTGTTATCTTATGGGGGAAAAGATTATCTTCAATCAAGAATATCTAATTATATGATACCGTAAGGGGCAAATATTTTTTGCTAGTTGTATGTAATATGGTTTCATTAATCTTTGGTGTGAATTACAGCAAATTCTCATTCCTATGCCGAAACGATGGAACCACTTTAATCATGATTAGATGAAAGACAAACTTAAGTTATCCCTTTTTGGCACATTTTTGAAATTTAATTTTATACGGCGCCCAGGGAGACAAGAAAATAGCTCAATTTTCAACAAAAATCCCCTAATTATTACTAATTAACGAAACAAAAAATTAAAAATGTACCAAGGGATAACCCTAAGTTTGTCTTTTATCTAATCACGATTAAAATTTCAAATAATTTGGTCTATCCATTTCGTCTCCAATCGTATCGCAAAAAGTGTCTACAAAAAGCATCAAAATCGCTCGCGCTTGCAGCACCTTAATTTGAGATCCGTTTAATTGATTTTTCGAAACCATATTCGAACAGCTGTAACTTTTTTTCTACATTAGTAATGTTTTTGAAACTTTCACACATCAAACCTTGGTATGTTAGTTATAATATGTGAGATGTTCAGCCAAATTACTGAAGAAGTTTCATCACAGCGATATCTCGCCCATTGGACCTTTTCTTGCGCCAACCGGAATAATTAATAACCGGCCCACGTTGTTCAGTATGTATAAAAAGCTCTTTTTGTAACCTTTTTTCCCCAAGATGGCGGCGTTGGATATTTTTGTTTTCTTTTTTCAAATAACATAATCCAATTTATGTGTGCCAATTTTTTCAGATTTTTTTTTTGAAACCGTCGATTTTTTGGAAAATACCCCCCGCCCCCGCCCCCGGCCAGGGTTGCGAGGTTGGCACCATGACTTTTCATACATCTCAAAGCATGCTTTATCAAATGGCATTTGGTGCCAGCCCCCTTCACAAAAATCCTACGGTATAATTCACTTGTGCCTGTACTACCTCCATAAAAACGAATTGAAAATAAGTTCGATTTCTATTCAAGAAATATTGCTTTTTCTCAACAATGGAAAACAGAAGATTGTTGCGAATTCGGGAAAGTTGACCCAAAGAATGTACCTTTCATATGCCGCAAAGATTTTTTAGATCGGATGAACGGTTTCGGCGCTACGATGTCATAAAAAAGCGGTAAAATTCACTCCGTTCAAGGCCCCCCCGAGATCAATTAACATTGTGTAGTCCCTATCCCGCTCCGAAAAACGGCACTAAATCGGCTCTTACTCATAAAGTATTGGTGATAGAAAAAAATGTGAAATTACAAAGTTATTGCATTTTATAAGTACTATAACTTTTGTTTGGGACATTTGTTCGTCCAATTACCGATTTAAAGTGTATATAAATTCTTAATGTTTCAAATTTTTTTTCCAAGATGGCGGCCAAAATTTTTTAAAATAAATTTTTTTCACAATAGGGCATTCAGTTTTGATCTTAAATAAAAAAAAATCCTCTATGTCTTTTCGTGTAGGGTACAGGAATGAATAACTTTAGCCCCCAGCCCCCAGCCCCCGCCAGGGGTCTGGGGGTGGCACCAAAATTTTTTAGGTTTTGGACCTATATATGCATTTAGTGAGATAGGTGGCACCTTCCCTTCACGACGATCCTACGGGAGCTTTAAATCGACCTTTTGGCCCCCTACTAAAGTTTCCTATTTCAAATGTATGACCACACTAATAATATTTTTTTATTTACGAAGTTGTAAATAATGTGTCACTGTCACGGCATTTGGCTTTTGAACTGAAATTGTGTACACTCATTGACGCTCGCTACACTATTGAATTTTTCTAAAAGTCATCTTTTATGACTGACGTTGTTTTGCGGGGTAGGGGGGGGGGGGAGGGGGGGCACAACAATTTATTTTTGCCGGAGGCCCTTCCTTCGCTCTAGTTACGCCTTTGTTGAAAGAGATTTCAAAGAGATTTATTGTTCCAGAATCCAGAAAAGTATATACCTAGAGTAAAGAAGAGTAAGGTGTAAAGTGTCAAAGAAAATCAGAAATAATGTAGTATCTTTGATTGATTGGATTATGTTCGGTTGGAGTTGCTCGTATTGTGCTCGCCCATCAACGCGTTACACAGAGCGTTTTCCTAGTATCATCAAATTCGTATAAAATTAATTCCAAACCTCTCTGTTAATCTTGAGATGTCGATCCGTTCTTATCACTTATCATCTTCACTGGACCTTGTCACTGACAGGCGCCGGCGCTAGCTTGACCTTGGCTCTATGACTATCAACAGGTGACATATAATAGCAGGTACTAACTCATTGGTTATAACATTTTTCAATGTTTGTAGTTCGAATCATTTTCACCCAAGGACAATGCACAGTAATTTATTGCAAAAGTCATGCATTTAGCGTGTTTTATTTGAATTGTAAAGAATGAAATTTACATAAAATAAAATAGAATGCAAACCATTTTAAGATGAGGACATTATAGTCTGACAGCAGATGTCGTCACCATTTCTTCCACAATACCTGATACTGAATACATTATTTATTATGTATCTAGTGGAGCGGTCGCTCCACTCAGCCAAGTCTTACCGTACACTCACAGTCACTCAACATACCGTAAATGCCTATATAAACTGAGGAGCAGACCAACTACTTTTACTGTAAGCAACAACATAGCATTTTCGGCCTACTGGATCTCAACAATGGAAAATCTCTCATTGTTGTGAAATGTCTTAATTTTGAGCTATGGCCCACCTAACAACATATACATCACGCGACAACAACCAGTCATGCCGTTTACGACCTAGAGGGCAGTGAAAATCGTGAAATTACACCGCTTTCATCTGCTTCTTCTTCTTCTTCTTCATATGATTCCCGAAAAAGTTGCTGTCACCGCCACAGCCTAAACGGCTGAACCGATCAACCTGAAATTTTTACCACATATGCACTTTTGGCGTCTGATGATACCTTGCCTCTTATAAATTTTTTGTGCCGCCATTTTTAAACCGGAAGTGACGTCATATATAAAAAACGGCTGGACCGATTAGAACGAAATTAGCGCCATTCGATTTAGATGGTCATCTATATGAAGTATGATACTAAAAAACATTATTTTCTTATTTTCTAAACCGGAAGTGACGTCATAAATTCACAATATTTAGCTTATTTCATCAAATTATACTTTAAATACACATATAATTAACTTACATTGTAACATAGACAATACAAAATAATTATAATTTCAATACAGTGTTCTCGGTCGCCATTCCTGAAACCGGAAGTGACGTCATATATCGAAAACACCTGTACCGATTGCCACTGAACTAGCTCCTGTCTATGCATTCTGCAATCTTTTTGAAAAATCAATTGGGATAAATGAATATACAAATAAACGGTACGGGAAATGGCGGCAGGAACCACTAAATGAAACCGGAAGTGACGTCATATATTGAAAACGGCATGACCGATTTGACGGAAATTAGCGCTAAAGAATTCAGAAGGTCATTCATGAAGTATCAACTAGATAGAACTAGATTGTTTTCTTATTACCTATACCGGAAATGACGTCATAAATATGCTAAATGACGCCATTAATATGCTAAATGACACTTAATTCCCCAATCTATACTTTTAAATAGATATTTAGAAACATACATTGTGAATAATTATAAATTCAAGATTGCGGTGTACTCGGCCGCCATTTGCAAAAACCGGAAGTGACGTCATATATCGAAAACGGCTGTATCGATTGTAACCAAATTTTGGAATTGTGTAGGACTAATAATTATGAATTCAAGACGACATTATTTTTGGCCGCCATTGTTTAAACCGGAAGTGACGTCATATATCAAAAACGGATGTACCGATTGCAACTAAATTATGTAATTATGTAGGACTTATATTTTTGAATTAAAGACGACATTATTTTCGACCGCCATTGTTAAATCCGGAAGTGACGTCATATATCGAAAACGGCTGTACCGATTGCAACTAAATTATGTAATTATGTAGGACTTATATTTTTGAATTAAAGACGACATTATTTTCGACCGCCATTGATAAAACCGAAAGTGACGTCATATGTCGAAAACGGCTGTACCGATTGCAACTAAATTATCTAATTATGTTGGACTTATAATTATGAATTCAAGACAACATTATTTCTGGCCGCCATATTTAAAACAGGAAGTGACGTCATTTATAGAAAACAGATGTACCGATTGAAACTAAATTATGTAATTATATAGCCCTTATATTTATGGATTCAAGATGACATTATTTTCGGCCGCTATTTCAAAACCGGAAGTGACGTCATATATCGAAAACAACTGCAGAGATTGCAGCTTAATTATGCAATTATGTTGCACTTTTATGAATTCAAGGCGGCAGTATTATTGAGCGCCATTTTTTAAACTGGAAGTGAAGTCAGATATCGAAAACGTCTGGACAGATTGTAACGAAACTTAGACTATTCTTCTTGGATAATCATTTTAAGCTTGTACCAAATGCAACTTTTCTTACTAACCAAATCGGTTGAGGCGTATTTTTTTAAAGAAATTAGTCCTTGGTAGGACATGTGCTACAAGCTGTATGAATAAACTAACAAAAGAAGTGATATCCCAGAAAAAAACACTCCGTGTAAAAAAGGCAGCCAAGTCTCTTTACTTTAAAAAAATTCAACACCGAAAAGGAGTGATATCAAAAAAGAAGCCAAGTCAATGACATTTCCAAATATTTAATCGTATCTTTGAAATAAAAGTATAAACACCGAGAAATACTTTACAAAAGGACTTGGCGCATCGTTTTTTTAAAGACATTTTTCTATTCATAAGCATATGCCATTTATATACAACCGTCATTTAGAATTTTTAGAATAATAGGGACACATCTTTCAATTACATATTATACATACCTACTGTAAAATATTTTCTATTTGAATATATACGCTATGAAACTTGTTGCCTATGTTTTCTATAAATACACAATAGTTATCTTCGTAATATTGTTTCGTGGTCAACATAATTAAGTCTCATGCGTTAAACCTTCTCAACATGAAATACATTTCTATTAATCCGCATTTTATAACAATACATTTCACAAAGTACACAGAGACGGCACATGGAATTTCGTTAAATTTTTTAACTTTATACACTTGACACTTCAAAAATATATAATAGTGTTCCATAGATAGTTAGTAATTATTTTACAACGTTTCATGATTTCCCTCAATCAAGATCAAATTATGAAAACATACCCTTCTAATATCACCATATTAACAGTGCTATAAAAATATAAATGAGCCCACTTCCAATTGTTATTTAATTCTTCCCACTTTATATTACCTATCTATTCAGTGTTGAATCCAGGCATACCTCGGGGGGGGCAGTGCCCCCCCCGAGGTTTGCATGTGCCCTCCCCGGCACAAATACCTATTCAAAATACCTTCAAAATTATATGTGAAAAAAACACGTAAAAATAGACGGATCATGTCAAAAACCTTCCAAAACGGTTAGAATTGAGTTAAAATTCCATAAATTTTCCGGGGCTATGCGCCCCGGACATGCATATCCTGATAAGTTCAATAAATGTACCTATTATTAAATCTCTTAGACCATTTTTTGGATAATTTGCAATTTATAATTCCCCAAAATAGCTATACTCTGTGATTCAAAATTTTACCTAAACGAATGACCTTGATCAAAAATTTTCTCGGGGGCTATGCCCCCGAACCCCCTGTTTTCCACTGTGACTTTTCAAAATATATTACGTATAATAATTGCTTTGTGCTTTGTACAACTACAAGCATTTTCATAAATTAACTCCCCCCCCCCCCCCCCCCAACACCAACATAAAAAAAAAAATGCCACTCCCAACTATTCAAGTGCCCCTCCCGAGAAAAATGTCTGGATTCAACACTGTATCTATTACAGCATGAAATCTTTCTTCTATCGCCATTGACAAAACTATAAAATAGCCATTACTAAAAGTAGCTTGATTCATAGATACTGGCTCTAAAAAAAAGAGGAAAATGTACCTAATTGTAAATTTCTTTCCACTTATAGGATAGAATGATGTCTTTAAAAAAACGATGCGCCAAGTCCTTTTGTAAAGTATTTCTCCGTGTTTATACTTTTATTTCAAAGATACGATTAAATATTTGGAAATGTCATTGACTTGGCTTCTTTTTTGATTGACGTTACCAAACATTGCAATCGTAACGAAGCAATTACCTCTTAAACGTAATTGTAAAATAGAAAACTGACAGTGGTGACATCTGGTGATCTTGGACAGCTGAATACGAATGAAACTTAGAGAACAAGCGGTTCATGTAAATAATTGAACAGTGGTCATAATTCATAAATACAAACAATAATTCGTTTTACGAGATTTCGTGGTATACTCGGTACTACACTGAACAAACAAATTGAGTCGACTATTCAATATTCTCAAAATAATGAACTTTACCTTGTTATAAAATGTCCAGTTATCCGTAGGAATTGGGTTCCTGTCACAAGAACGGCCAACTATTTTTCTACCTGCTCAAATAGTGAGGCATGAGGAAGACAATCGTTAGGTCATTGCCATGAAACCCTGAAACACGCCACCTACACAGCTACAGTCTGTCTGGCATCGCGTGCGCGGCTTTATACATTGCAAATGCATTCTATCCACACAAACACGAGGCAACTTGCAGTGAACAGGCTGTAGATATTCCAGGAAGAAGCCCGCAACACGCACAATATTCATCATGTTTTGTCTGACAGTCAGACGCGTCGGAAACACTACTATACCTATAGCAGCTACGTAACAAGTGGATTAGCGAGGGAATATGTATTTCATGATATCAATGTTACTACCTTGTTGGATAGGACTTTGGAACAATACTTTATAAACAAGATATTTTCACAAATATTTCCGAATAAGTCATGATAATGTGGCTGAAATTTTTGAAATTCTGATAAAATGTTAGTCCTCATTATGCAAAATTTGAGCATGATCAGATAAACGGTTGAGTGAAGCGAAGTCATCTAGACACTGGCCAATTGTGTGTGCAATATTTCAGGTTGATTGGCGTGACTCGAGTGCAGGCGAAACAGAGAAAGTGTTGCCGAAACACTAATTGCGATGTATGTAGATTAGTTTCAGATTAGTAGATTAGTATGTAGATTTCATTTCATCTTGCAAATTGTGCGGCGCATTTCAGTCGTTTCTTGGCAAATTGCTCTGCGTTTTGCGACTTGTTCACATATTTTATTATTGCAGTTGCGACATTGCAATAACAAACCGAGATATTTGCAGTGAATTGCACATCTTGCTTTGCGTGGCCCATCTGTGCATTGTTCTGCAAGTAGGCTAATGGCGCAGGACGAATGATTAGGGCAGGGGTCAGCAACCTGCGGCTCCTTGATGGTTCTTGAATGGCTCTTTATAATTTAAATTAAGAATTGGAATCAAAATTTGAAACTTGGAAAAAATGCCCTGCGGGGCAGTAATTGGAAGGTATTTTATTCAGATTGTTCATATAAGAGTTCCTGCGGGACAACTACTGGGGGGCTTCGTCAAAATATCAAAATAAACAAGTAATTCAATGTATTATTTTCGGTGTATTATATTTGATTGCATCCATTGTGGTATATCTACTGCAGCTCCTATTATTATATAATTTATTAATTTTTGGTAAATTGGCTCCTTCACCAAAATAGGTTGCCGACCCCTGGATTAGGGAGATGAAGATGAAGAATATGGAAGTGGTGAAATATTGAAATTAAAGGTATGGAATATTTAATTGTTTCTTTAGAATCTTAAAAATCGAGCTCAGTTTTTTTAAATATCTAGTGGAGCGGTCGCTCCACCCAGCCAAGTCGTACCGTACACTCACACTCACTCAACATACCGTAAATGACTAATAAACTGAGGAGCAGACCAACCACTTTTACTGTAAGCAACAACATGGCATTTTCGGCCTACTGGATCTTAAAATTGGAAAATCTCACATTGTTGCGATATACTTATCTTAATTTCGAGCTATGGCCCACCCCACTACATATACCAAATTAGGGAACAATATGTTATGCCGTTTGCGAGCTAGAGGGCCGAGAAAACAGTGAAATTACACCACTTTCTGATTCTGAAGATGATATCAGGAAACGTTGCTATCACCGCCACAGCCTAAACGGCTAAACCGATCGACCTGAAACTTTTACCACATATGCACTTTTGGCGTCTGATGATACCTTGCCTCTTGTGATTTTTTGTGCCGCCATTTTTAAACCGGAAGTGACGTCATAACTCAAAAACGTCTGGACCGATTAGAACGAAATTAGCGCCATTCGATTTAGATGGTCATCTATATGAAGTATCAATAAAAAAAATATTATTTTCTTATTTTCTAAACCGGAAGTGACGTCATAAATACGCAATATTTAACTTATTTCAACAAATTATACTTAAAATACGTACATAATTAACTTACATTGTAACATAGACAATACAATTTATATATTCAAGGAAGCAGTGTTCTCGGCCGCCATTCCTGAAACCGGAAGTGACGTCATATATCTAAAACGCCTGTACCGATTGCAACTGAACTAGCTCCTGCGTATTCATTCTGCTATTTATTTGAAAAATCAATTGTGAAAAATGAATAAATAAATTAATGGTACCGGAAATGGCGGCAGGAACCACTAAATGAAACCGGAAGTGACGTCATATATTACAAACGGCATGACCGATTTTACGGAAATATAGGGATTAGGAATTCAGATGGTCGTTCATGAAGGTATCAACTAGATAAAACTAGATTGTTTTCTTATTACCTATACCGGAATTCGGCCGCTATTTCAAAACCGGAAGTGACGTCATGTATCGAAAACGGCTGGATCGATTATAACGAAACTTAAGCTATTCTTCTTGGATAATCATTGTCATCTTATACCAAACGCAACTTTTCATAGTAACCAAATCGGTTGAGGCGTATTTTTTTAAAGAAATTAGTCCCTGCTCGGACATGTGCTACAAGCTGTATGTATAAACTAACAAAAGAAGTGATATCCCAGAAAAAACACTCCGTGTAAAAATACCAGCCAAGTCTCTTTAACTATAAAAAAAAATAGAAGAAATCTAAAAATTCAGCACTGAAAAGGAGTGATATCAAAAAAGGAGCCAAGTCAACGAATTTTCCAAATTTTAATCGTACCATTGAAATAAAAATATCAACCCCCGAGAAATACTTAAAAAAAGGACTTGGCGCATCGTTTTTTTAAAGACATTTTTCTATTCTTAAGCTTAAGCCACTCACATACTACGTAGTTCAGAAATGCCTAGAAAAATTGGGACAAAACTTTCAAATTAAATATTGAACATTCTGTAAAATATTTTAAATTTAAATATAAGTACGCAAAGAAACATAGCATTGTCTTACAAGCAATAAATACAGAACAGTTGTGTTTGTGATTGGTAGGTACATATAGTTTTGTGGGTACATCAACATACCTACTACAGCATTATACTTGGAACCTTCTCGCCGTGTAATTAATTGCTATTAATTAACATTTTATACCAAAAAAATTCATAAATTACATAACGTATTACTTTAGATAAAAATCTAGTCAGTAATTATTTGAGCAGCATGGCTCAGTGCACTAGTCACTTATACAAATCTCATTGACGGCCTTCTTGTAATGAGCGCTTTCGCTATTTCCCTCAGTCACGATATTGAGAAGTATGATTGATTAATATGACCCTAGAAATAGTGGCAATAACGAATAGACTAGGCCGCTTCCGTTTATTCGTTATTCGTTTATCCGTTTATTTCCTCTGAATATTGACAAAATACCAAAACTGCCAGTAGGTAAGAGTACTAGTTATATTAAAACGTAGTATGATTCGTCGATAATGAATGTGATATACTCAGGAAAATATACTTGTAGAGTTCTTCCTATACTTTTAGGATAGAAAAGTGTCTTTAAAAAAACGATGCGCCAAGTCCTTTTTTTAAGTATTTCTCGGGGGTTGATATTTTTATTTCAATGGTACGATTAAAATTTGGAAAATTCGTTGACTTGGCTCCTTTTTTGATATCACTCCTTTTCAGTGCTGAATTTTTAGATTTCTTCTATTTTTTTTTATAGTTAAAGAGACTTGGCTGGTATTTTTACACGGAGTGTTTTTTCTGGTTGTTTTTACTTTCGGAAAAAAAATTGTTTTTTAAAAACCTATTAGATAATATAAGGAATATCAAATATTTTATTCTTTCATAAAAATATTTAAAAAGTTATTTAATATGAAATATGTCATCGTTTCCATCTGTCGTCTCGCCTGAGGAAACCACGCAAGTCTCCAGGAATCGAACGCGGGACTTGCAGCTTGGTTTGCTCAGACTAGATATTGAGGTGTGTCTCATGTTCATTCATGTTCACCCACACACAGGTATTCGCGACTCAAAGTCAACCCAAGGTTCAATATTCTTCCACCTCGACACAAGGTCCGTGGCGTCTGCAGTCTGAGTTATGACAAACAAACCGCGAATGTCATCACTTTTATACGGCTACTGACGAGCTATAATTGCTATAGGCCAGGGGTCGGCAACCTTTTTTGGTGAAGGAGCCAATTTCTCAAAAAATTATAAGTTAGATTATAGCTATAATGGGAGCCGCAGTAAAGGCAATCAAAAATAATATGTATTGAAAATAATAAATTGAATTACTAGTTTATTTTGATTTGACGAAGCCCCCCAGTTGTTGCCCCGCAAGGCGCGTTTTTCGTTTTTCAAATTTTTCGATCCAGATTTTTATTTAAATTATAACAAGCCATTCAAAAACCACCAAGGAGCCGCATGTTGCCGACGCCTGCTATAGGCTACACTACAACCCTAGCTAAAACATTTTAAAACAAAATATATACTTTTGTTCGTTTCGCGCCTGTCCAGAGTGTTAGCGGATAGGTGAAGGGTCCAGGCAAAGATTTATAACATCTTTGGTCCAGGTCAACAGTAAATGGGACCATTTTGTATAAAAATGCAGTGCTCATTTTGAAATACTCTTCATTCTTTCTCACGAAAGAAATGCATCGCACCTTGATAATGTGCAACTGATTAGAACCCAAAGTAGCTCCAACCCAGCATATTAATTCGACGTATTATTACGCGTTTTCCATTATAGTTTCCAACTCTATTTTATTGCGTCTTGCCAGCGCCATCCGTCGCCCTCATTTCAAAGCGTCGTCTTTTAATTGCCCAGTTATTGCGACAACGTCAAACATTCTACTGTCATAAATGAAATCCAAAGTAGCTGTAACCTGTGTAATACCTTAGAGGAATTAGTGGTGCCCAGCGCCTTTGAGTTCCTGAACATGCCTTCCTCTGAGCATTTAGTGACCAAACTTGTAGACCGTGAAACAAAAGAGGCGTGATTCTCTTTTTACCAAGAACAGTTTTTCTCGCCCACAAATAGGTTATAGTTATACCGATTACCTACTGTTTCTGATCTCGATCAAGCAAAAGAAACGAGGTAATTAACCAGAGCGCAATAACGGCCCAAGTGCAGATGCAATCTAAGTCAGCTTGTCACCTCACAGAAATACTTTTTCAAGTCATACATTGTCGGACCTATTTGATTGTAAACACACAATTTAGAATTGATGTAAAAATATTCCGCCTTTATATCTTTTGTCGCCTATTTCCGTTTCCCGTGTCTTCGTATTACTTGTTAAATAATTTTTGATACTAAGCGAAATAATAATACAGGATATTTCCCTGTAGATTTGACGTCCCAAAGTCCGATCAATGTGCAAACATGCCACTACAGACGCGATAAGACCACAAGGAAAGTGCAGTGTTAATATTAATTATAAATCCTGATTAAACGTCCGCCTATGCGTCTCGGCCACTGATTGACTTGACGCAGATGATGCAATTAATTCGCGACGGAAACTAAACGAACAAGGAAACAAAGTGACAACCCACTGGTTTCAGCGTCAACTGCAATTAATTACTGGTGTATTTGAAGACGATTCAGTTTAAGCACCTAAATACGTGTTCCTAATATTAAAATATAGATTTCAGCTCCATACTTCTCTATATTTTACAAATTGTTTCAGGCCATGCGCGGCCCGGACCCGCGTCTTGTTGTGAGGTCCTCTCCAGACCCAAATCGAACCTGAGGTTATGATATTAAATTTACCTTCTTATATTTACAAAAATGAACAGAACGAACTGACCTAACGAACTTTTTTATGAATGGAAAAATCATCTATGTAAAAATAAACAAAAACAGATGCAAATTAAAGATTTTTACGGTATAGGCAATTAAAAAGTTGTGTGGGGGGGTCTAAAACGTATCCTGCAGGAGGGGCTCGAAATCTGAAGTAGTCGGGAACCTTCCCATCATTTGGCTCTGGAATCGCGCTGTGACCTCCTCGAGCTGACAGAGCTGTTTGATACGTCTTATCAGTGAAACAGTTAGCCCCTTATCTTCTAGGCAGGCAGGATGTTACACCTCCCTGGAGACCCACGCTCGTCCCGCGTCGCGCGGGAGTTCCGACTCAGGAAGCGTTCACGCGAGGTAATTTCCACCACACTCTTTATCGCAATATTACGGCACGCGGCGCATTTCATAGGTATAGTGGAGTTGTTCTCTCTATACCTATATCGGCAAATGCTGTATCCAGTCAAAGGCCATTCATCCATTGTCAATGGCTCAAAAACATGACACTTTCTAACAAGATACATGCTCGGTTACAGGCCGTGTTTTATGATCTCCAAATCCCAACACTCCCCTGTTGTCAAATATGGTCAAATGTTTCTTAAAATATGGAAAGGGGAAGGACATCTTTCTAAACCTCTCAAATGTGTGGTATTTGGCATCAATGCACAGTTGTAAAAATCGCCCTCCCTGCCCCTGACTTGATACCTGGCTCATCTCTATAAATTTACAACCTGCCAAAACAAACACTTGTTCCTAGTCAAGCTCCATTGTGCAAATTCTGAGTGGAAATCAATGGAAACTTTCAAATAGGTATAGAGAGAAAAACTCAACTATAGCAATATCTTTCAATTTCCAAGTATTATTTTTCCTTCGAATATTTCGTAATCTTCAAGTCAAGCCCGAATTTATGTCGCATCAATTTATTGAATCAATGCGTATTGTATGTACCTACAGAGCAAAAGGAACATGAATTACAAAGGCATCCATACTTTTTAAAAAAACTGTAATTTAGTTGCATTACCAATCAAACGGTATCATTCAGTGCAAGTCAGAGAATGCTTTTCTACAAAATATAATTCGCTGCTCAAACGTAAGCCGAATGAGGTAAATTTATTATTAAAAATAAAATTACATTACCAAATTTAAAAACTAATGTAGAAAATATTTAAAAAAAGAAACACAGCATACATTTGATATGTTTTTAATGAAACATTTTCCCTCTCCCAACCCTAAGGGATGGTTTTTCAATGCTTTACTCAATTATAATAGCCAATAGGATAACATTGCTATGGCAACAACCAATGACATTCATTGTTCCTTTATAAACCATAAATTTTATATAAACCATTTTTATTATTCAGAACGTTCACTCAGTAAGTAACTGTTAAATTTAACTACTGACACGTGGTTAAAGTTAAACATATAGCTCACGAGATCCTGTGCTACTAAATGGAAAGCTAATACTAATCCTGTGATTAGATCCGAACTGTCCAGCCAATGAGAGCGCCGGATTATAGATTTATCCGCCAGTAGCCATCACGTGGGCTGATTGTGAAGATATTGGCATAGAAACAGGTCATCTGATCGATATGATGTGAAGAAAGTACGGCGTCATCGCAATAGTTCAATTCTCTCCGCAAGTCGGTTGAATCAGACACGAAGCTGCTTCGTGGAGCTAAGATGAAGTTAGTTGAGTACTCAATCACAGGTCTACGACACGAGTCATGATTCTGATCAAGGCAAAATCCAGGCTGCAGGGAGGGCGCCAGGCAAAGTTGTAAAAAACCATTAAAAAAAATAAAAATAAAAAAGCCCAGTGGGGTTTTGGGGTTTTTGGGGTTTTATTAAAAATGATTGTTTATTTAAAAATGTTATCAAAAGTTTTGTTCTATGATTGTACCTACATAATTTATAACACGTAATCTGTATAACGTACAGGACACTTTCCACTTCAAAATGTGAAATTTCTTTATATGAATAGGTAATCTGTTTAGTACCTAATTACTTAGTAATTGCCTATCATATTATTCGTTGTTTACCTAGTTGTGTAAGATTTATTAGATTACACTAGGGATACAAATTAAGCTATATTTTATGAGAATAATTTACAGAAAAATGCGATCTGAAAACGTAAATATCCAATGAAGTCAGAAATAATGTATTTCACCATCCAAAGGGGGAGAAATGCTCAGTTATTGTGTCCGTGGGTGTAGATAAACAATTTAAGAAACCAACATTTTATATAAGTCAATTGACCCAGGAAAATTCCTAAAGTAATAGCTAATGCCAATTTGACATAGGTAGTTGATTAATTGTTATTGTGCCATATTGTGATTATTAAAAAAATTACCTAGGTCATTTTAATATAAAGGGTGTTTTTGGGGTTTTTGATTTTTTTTTAATGCCCAGCGGCTTTTTTTTGGGCTGGGCAAAATTAATACAACCCTGGCGCCAGGGGTGGGCGATTTAGTGGGCCCACCCTCTGCCCACCCAAAAATAATAGTACCTATACACTTTTATTATTGTATCTAAGTTTACTTTTTTGGTATAAATGAATCAATGAAGTGTAATTTTAATAAAATTTTACCGCATTCAAGTTGTAGGCTGTATAGATAGAAAATGTTTATTTGGTAACTTTACAAGAGTCCCCTAATAGATATTCCAATCATATTGTACCCCAAAAGTAGCATTTTCAGCGTCCCAAATTCGTTTTATTCATTTAAAAATCCGAAAAACGCCCGCGGGACATCCCTGGCTGACGTAATTTCTATGACGTCACAGAGTCCAACTCCCACACGTGACTTTTAAAGGGATGAAACACGTTTCTTTTATTTCAATGACGTGTTGAACGTCGCACTGTTCTGTTTGCTACGTCGACGGAAGAATGATAAGAACGGTGGGAATAAGGTCGTGGACTACTGTAGGGAACCCTCCCATCATTTGCCTATTGACTGAGGTGAAACAAGACTCCGTCAGGAAGAATGGTGTGGGAATCGAACCCGGAATAAATTTTTATATCGTGGAGATTGGGCAAAAAGCCACTAAGAGCATCGTATTCAAACGTACTTCTAGTCTCTAGATTTATCGACGCAAGTGTCCAGAGAAGCTACTGAATTCCGTCCGTAAGATTATTAGCTCACGGTCTTGTGGTGTTGAGGACTGACATCGCAAATATCTAGGTTGTGGAAAACTTGTCTAGCTACCTACTTGTTTGTGGGGGCAATCAGCCTTTTTCGGTATTTTGAGTGAGGGTGTGCTCACTGTTCGACTTTGTATAGATTTTCTTCTGACAACCCACAAGAGACGACTCTTTTTCGCTAGTGTGCCGATACACTCGCTAGTTTCGCTAGTGAAACTTACAACTGATCGCTATTGGAAACAGTCGGAGTCTCTGTCTGACTGTAGAATCCCCGAATATTGTGTATTTCTGACGCTGTATTGACTTTCTGCAGCGGCGCGATATTTCCGTCGCGCGTCGCAGTTCGACATGAGCCTGTGTAAATATACCGCCACGTGGGTGTGCGTGGGCATCGAACCGTGACGTATCGTAGCGTGTACATCGCCTCAAGGTGTAGCCCCCCTCACGCGATGTGGCTGACGCAACACACAGACACGTATTGCACGAGACACTTCGCACTCGCATGGCCGTTCAATACGACATGAAATAGATATTATGCGGTATTGAAAATCACAAACGTCTTGATAATTTTAGTGAATAACCCGACCGAGGTTGAACCTCGCACTGTTCTGCACTGGGCTAAAGGCGCCGGATGATGATCATGACGAATACGTAAGGATGGACGGTGGGTCTTGGACTTAGTAGGGAAGGGAACCGTACCAGCATTCGCCTCTCGACTGTCGAAACCTCGTGGAAATGGAGTCCTGAGCAAATAGTGATGAGAAAATTCACGGCTTTTACTTTTGGGGTATATTCCCCAGAATTGTTTTTGAGATTTTTTATGACGTTTAAGGATGTTTCTGTGAGTAAGATGAGTTCCCATGATATGGGCACATTTATGAGGATAGACACATCATTTCAGTATATTTAAAACCATCTCCAAAGTTAAACAAATATAATATTGATGATTCTAGGGAATATTCCCAATGGATGGATGGATACACTTCCATACACTGTTGCAACGCCGACAGATCGTATCGGGCTTGATGCATGAACACCGCGGTAAACCGATACTACCGGGGCTCGAACCACAACACTGCATTCATCCAGAGTTATTCTTAGTCCTACAGGAATAAGTCCCGCGACACGTGGTCTGTCTGTGACGTCACGCTCTCTAGATGATGTAACTTCAGCGCACATGTCAGCATGTAGGGATGCGAATCAAGAACACTCTTCATTCGTAGCCCCTCGGGATTGTCATTTCGTTCGTCGCTTGAAAGTTCACCGCTCAATATTTGCTTCTAAAAACTTCACTAACTAAATGAGTACAGATTTAATTCAGATTACTTTTATCAGTTTCGTAAAAGATATCGGGAAAATTGATAAAAACCTCCGATTCTATGACCACTTTATGAAAGGTCCACTCTAACTTAGAAGTCATAAAATACTGAATAACTTGAGTGTTCTTTGCTGTGTTTTCCGCGACACGTGAAGCTCTAAAGAGATGTGCCGGCCATATGGCTGGCTGGGCATGTGTTGCGGCCATGTGGCACGGAGATCGTGATGTTTTGTCCGGGAAGGAAGAGGGAAGATTCTCCCGGGCAGACAAGTGTGTGACAACCAACACGTAACACTACAAACTCACCTCTGTGACGTGCAGGAGTTGCAGAAGGGTGCGAGTGGATGAATGAATTGCAGTTGCGCGAACACCCCGACACCCTCTCACTACGCAAGTGAAATTCTGACTGCTTGCTTTTGGCTTGTTGCTATATTTTGTCGTTGCCGCCAGGTGTGCCGAAACCACTAGCTTCCAAGGCTCGGCGCTAGATAGCAGTACTATTCAAACTGCTTTATCGACCGTTCTTCGAGCTTTCTGTCGTCGCTGCTAGGTGGCAGCACTCACTTCTAACAGCTTTATCATGATCATCTTTACGGCAAAGTTAACACCAAAGATACTAGTTAACACTGTCGAGTTATGAATAAGCAGTAACTAGGAAAACGCTCTGAGTAAAGGCCGATGCACAATTGACGCGAACGCAAGACGCGATACGCCAACGCGACGACGCGAACGCGAACGCAAAACTAGAACCATGTTCAACTCTTTGCGTCTCGCGTTCGCGTCAATCCTGAACATCATTGAATCGGCATTCTTGAACTATTCGCGTTTGCGTCGTTGCGTTCGCGTCAATTGTGCATCGGCCTTAACGCGTTGATGAGCGAGCACTGATACGCGCAATACCTCGAACCGAAATTCTGTTTATCGAAAATGTCCTTAAAAGTCAATAATTCTTGAATTTCGTCACAGACTTCTGTATGAAAATCTCCAACAATTCCTAAAATATTGGCCCCAATAACCACGCAAAGTTTTAAGTTGATCGATTGAACCTTTATGATTGAACGATTCCTTGTTAATTTACAAAAATCACAGGATCTCGTCCAAAAATATTTAAACGGTCATATCAGTTTCATAATAATATACGTTTGAAAGTTTCTGCTCTAACAACCTTGAAGTGAAGATTCGAAGATGCCGTGAAATGTGAAATTCGAGAAATATGAAAGCCAACACGCAAAATATCCGTAAACTGTCAATAACTGTTGAATTTAAACACAGTTTAGTCTGAAAATTGTCAAAAATACAGATAATGTTGGACCCGATGACCATGCAAATTTTTAAGTTGATCGGTCAAACGGTTCTGGTTTAAATTTCAAAAAGCACATGAAATATTTTTTTAAATTTTAACCAATGGGACGATTTGGCTGAAAATTTGTAAAATAAGAGACAATGTTGGTCTTAATGACCATGCAAAATATAAGGTTGATCACATTTGTCGAAGACCATTTTCATTTTCAGCCTATCAGGAGATGTTTATTTAAATTTTAACCAATCAATGAATTTCAAAAAAAATTGGGGTCAGCAAACAGAGAAGGTTGTCTCTACATGTGTGCAAAATTTCAGGTCGATCGGTGAAACTGTGCGATTTCTATTGCTCCATTTAGCAGACAAAAAAAACAGAGGTACGTGTCAAAAGAGTCAAAAGGAGACGATCGCTTCGCTCGCTCAAAAAATAGTCCAACTTCATTTAAGTTCACTTATTAGGATAAAAACGAGTATTTCATCATTGAAGAAAGTTACAAAATCGGTATATCGGCTCGTTATATCGGTATGTTCCGATTTTTTCAACTACATTTCGCTACATTAGAAAATTCTAATGTAGCGCTCTTATCAAAGATCTATACGGTATACAATCGGCCTACATACCTATATACCTCTCTACCTAATACCTATTTAACGTCCTAGCCTATACATGATTGATTCATCATAAATAGTATTCTGTACAGTGTACAATATAGGTAATATGCATTAATTTATTTATTAAAAACTATAATTCAAAATAACAACATATTTGTTGGTAAATCACACTATTTTCACACTAGAAGTATACATTTTCATTTATAAATATGAAATTGCAAATCAGTGTAAATTTTGGCGGGAAAACGCCACCCGCCAACATTTATGCTGTTTATTAATTTATTATTTTATGAATGAAAATTTACGCTTTTTAGTGTGAAAATAGTGTAATTTACCAACAAATATATTGTTATTTTGAAATATTGGACACATGTCATGTGTGGCATTAAATATCTTTTGCAGGTTGACAATTAATATTCCCTAATCTATTCCATAATAATTTGTGTGATATTCGGAAAAGAAAAATATCATTTACATTTTTAACTGTCGACTTGCAATGGCGTTTCAATGTTTCATCTTTTGCAGTGTTGCATCCAGGCAGACCCCTCCCCCCCCCCCTCCCCCCCCCCCACGAGACCGAGAATATTCTATTTCCCAAAACAATGTCTTCTCTATTTCTCTCAATTCACAAATAAAATAAGTCATGTATACATTTAAATTACAAAGAACTGTCTTTAAAAAAGCCATACCATCACGGCATTTAATTATATAGACCTCCATAATTAGATTGCAGATGACAGACCTGTACCGGCCTGTGACAGACCGGCCTATACCTGGTAATGCTAAAAAAGGGGTCAAATTAGCCTGTCCCCGACCTTGCAGCCATATTAGGCGGTTATAGAGTGATAAGGGAAAATAGCATAATATTGTTGACTATTGCAATTTTTAATCCAGGAAAATGGTATACACAGGGATACTGTTCTATGTATCTTGTTCTTCATCATTACTTCTTCTTGCCTTTCCCGCCCTTCTTCCCCTTGCCCTTGCCCTTGGCGCCCTTCTTCTCGGCCTTGGGCATGAAGTCCTCAGTGGCGTACTGGGTCTCGTGGAAGGTGGTCCCCGTGCCGTCGTTGCCCTCCCTCTTGGGGGTCTTGAGTTCGAGCTCCAGCCTCGCCTTGCGCTCGCTGCCTTCGCACTGCTTGCCTATCTTCAGCACGAACACGTCCTTGTCCTCCTTGGCCCCGCCCCCTTGCTTGGCCCCGCCCCCTTGCTCCTCACACGGGGAGATCTTGATGACCTTGCACTTCTCCCCGCACCCCGCCCCGCACCCCGCCTCACATTGCGACATCTTGTAGCTCAGCGTGGGCTTCGGGCCGCAGGGGTCGCTCATGCCGGGCACGCGGCCCTTCTGCGGCATGGAGAAGGTGATGGCGTCGTTGGCCATGCCCACCGTGCCCATGGGGCGTCCCCCGGGGCCGTACTGCCCGCAGCCCCGAGGCTGTTGGTAGCTCTGAGCCCCGCAGCCGCCGTACTGGCCCTGTTGGGGCGGGTATTGCCCCCCCTGGCCTTGCGGACCGCACGGGCCACACGCCGGCTTCCCGCAGGGCGATGGGCCAGGGGTGTACCAGCTGTTGGGCGAATACCCCCCTTCCATGGCCACCTCATCCCCCGAGCAATCCTTCTTCTTCTTCTTCTGCACCTTGATCTTGAGCGCGTTTCCGTTCAGCTCCGCGCCGATCTCCTCGTAGCCCTTCTCGCACGGCTGCGGGCAGTTGCCGTGCGGCTGCGGGTAGTTTCCGTACGGCTGCGGGTACCCGTACGCGCCCTCGCTCGCGTACGACTGCGGCTGACAGTCGGCGTGCGGCTCCACAAGGCCCATGCAGCCGCAGTCCTTCTCGCCCATCTCCATCTTCTTGCACTTGTACACGGCGGCGTCCTCGGAGCCCTGAAACCAGACAACAGCAAACATCTCAGCTCAGAAGATTAGTTTGGTACTTTGTATTTTCAAGAAGGCTCTAGATTAAAAAAACAAACACGTTTGAATATTGGGAGCTTGAAACATCCGTCATGCTTTATAAGTGATAACTTTTATATTTTATATATTATTTTTATATAACTTATAACTTAGGTATACTTTTATAACTTATAACTTTTTTGATAACTTTCCTTGTCATACCGGTGACAAGCTTACCCTAAAAGGCCACGAATAACATTGAGATGACATTGACCTACATCTCTAACCTACATGGGGCGCAGTCCAGGGAAAAATGTGTACATATTAAATAAATCGTTCGAATCGTTTTGTACATCATCTGGAATCAAAATGTACACTCCTGGTACCGAAACTGGCCCGCGGTCGATGTTCAAGTGGCACTACGGCTAGTATTTAACATTTATTTTAATGTAATTTTTGCCACAAAGACCGGATGGCTAGTGTGAGTTAAGGGCCGTAAAATTATTTTAAATAAATAAATAAATAAATACTAGCCGTAGTGCCACTTGAACATTGACCTCGGGCCAATTTCAGTGTCCAGGAGTGTACGTGCGTTCACTGCGTTCCACGGAACCCGAAATAGTGCCCAAGTTTTCCGTCACATTTTGTCCGCATTTATTTTGACAACGGCAACAAGATTCAATGTTTGAAGATCTCACCTGGAAGAGAAAGTCCTTCTCCTCGGTCTTCTGGAACTGCGTGACGATGGTCCTGCCGAAGCTGGAGAGTCTGACAAACAGCGTGACGTCACCACACTGCTTGCATCCGCCGGGCGTGCGCAGTGCGTACGTGTCCTTGACGGTGCGCGACTCTGGGGGGCTCCCGGGCAAGTGTTTGGAGCAGCACAACAGGTCGTTGTACATCTCAGAGATGGGCACTTGTAGCTCGCCCACCACGATCTTCTCCGGCAGGATTCCAGGCTGGGGACAGAAGAGGTTCAAGGTGTTTGGTGCAGCACAACAGGTCGTTGTGCATCTCAGAGATGGGCACTTGTAGCTCGCCCACCACGATCTTCTCCGGCAGGATTCCAGGCTGGGGACAGAAGAGGTTCAAGGTGTTTGGAGCAGCACAACAGGTCGTTGTACATCTCAGAGATGGGCACCTGTAGCTCGCCCACCACGATCTTCTCCGGCAGGATTCCAGCCTGGGGACAGAAGAGGTTCAAGGTTAGGTTACGACTGGTTGGCGTCTATTTGTTTTATTTTGTTCGTGTTTCCTTACAGCAACATAAAATTATTTTATTGAAATTAGAAAAGCTTCCTTTAAAATGAATGCGGAAACACGTAAAATAAAATAAATATATTTAAATGTTCTACCTGTTGTCGTTTCACTTGCCTTCATCCTCCTGAGCACCTCGACCTTGATGTTGAACTCGTCGTTGCAGTGGCACTCGAGGTCGGCCGGCATGGCGAACAAGCAGGACTTGCCGCTGTTGAACGTGGACGTCTCATCGGAGTTGTTGCACGGAGAGAACTGCTTCTCGGCGATCTCGAAGGCGGGGAAGTTGAGGAACTGGAAGGTGACGCACGTCTCGCCACGCAGCCAGTTGTCCGGGTTGCTCAGCTCGCCCAGCAGGCTCTTCGTCTTGCAGATCTGAACGCACTCCACGAGGAACTCGATCAGGAACAGCTTCTCGGACTCACTTGCACTTTCTTCAGCCATTTCCAGACGGTTACTTGGTAATTTATACGTAGAAACACATGGGTGAATTTCTTGCTGGAATTTTGATGTAAAAGGAACAGTCGAAAGATGTCGAGCCTCCTGGATGTACACAGATCAAGGCGACATGGAAATCAGAGCTTGAGGATCAAACCAAGGTATCACCATTGTCTCGTGACTATTTTCGATTAATCGTTGTGTATAGGTAGGTATAAAGTTTATGAAAAATCTCATTGCTAGTGGATTGGCTTACAGATTGAATCAGGTCTTAGAGGAGGGGGGGGGGGGGGGGGCCATATCCTCCCTCAAGTCATATTTACAAATTTGAAAAATAGTATCCGTTTTAACAAGAGTTTGTTTCAAGAGCAATTGCGTTTGTACTCCATCTTTCGTAATTTTGTACGCTCTTTTTATTTCAAGCGCCATCCCGTTTTGTACTCCATATTTTTCCTAATTCTAGATGTTAAAATTACAAAGTTCCTATTCTGTTCTGAACAATAATACAGTTACCTATACGGTTAGGTAAACCGTTAAAAAACATGACAACGATTAAAATAATCTCACAAGTCATCAAGTCTCAAGTGGAGAAAACCGGCTTGTTCTGGTTTCCAATATTCTTGCGTGAATAAAACTTTTTTCATTATAAAAATATAAAGTATGCCTTCTTTATACTTTTAAACACAGAATAAAAATCAATGCATTTTAGTTTGATTTAAGACATAAAGGAAAGCTAGTAAGTATAAAGCCCCATTTACACGGTGCAATTTCTTGAACAACTTCTGTGTCACATTACCATTTTTCATACAATTTTGTATTTACACGACGCAACTTTCTGTCACAGAACTTAAAACAAGTTCTAATTTCAATTTAAGAAGTGTGACACAGAAGTGTGGTACAGAAGTTGTACAAGAAGTTGCTCCGTGTAAAATGGTTTCCAAATATTCGAATTGTTACCTTCAAGGACAATAAAACAATTTCACACCAAATTGATTTCCTTATTTTAAAGTAGAGATTCATCTTCGAACAGTTCATCTTTACCAAAATTAGTTTACTTCTAGGTTCTTAGGACCCTAATTCCGGTGCAGAGATTTTGGTGTTAAATATTGTTGTAGAAGGCAAGAAGGGAACATTGTCAACCTTGACGACGCGAAGGAGAGAAGAATAAAACATCAGAGATAATAAAGATATGTAGATTATATCATCATTATAATAATATACAGTTGAATAAATGGATGTAATAGTACATCTAGAACATATTCTGTGTGATCCAAGACTGGTAGGCGTTGATGTTGACGTAGACTCCCGGGACGCCGTGGTTGGCACATCCGATGCCCCAGGCCACTAGTCCAGCCACATAGTAGGACCCGTTGACGTCGCACACCAGTGGCGAGCCTCCGTCGCCCTAGAACACAGATACATGTGTCGCCACTGGCACATTTTCACCCCGTCTCAAATCCCTCCCGCTACCACCAAGATTCTAGACAAATGAAGGTCAACACAGATGAATTTACGATCGAAATGAGATAAATAAAAAAAAACATTTTAGCAACGTCAATCACACATTATATGTATATTAAATCCCCATAAAAAACACTCCGTGTAAAAAAACAGCCAAGTCTCTACAACTAAAAAAAAAATTATGAAATTTAAAAATTCTGCACTGAAACGTAGTGATATCAAAAAATGAGCCAAGTCAAAACTTTATATTTGAAAATTAAAAAATACTTGGCGCATCGTGTATATAAATAGCTTAGAAGTATAGGCTAGATATAAATACATATACTTATAGTACCTATACCTACAATGCCCTAAAAAAACGATGCGCCAAGTATTTTTTAATTTTCAAATAAAGTTTTGACTTGGCTCATTTTTTTGATATCACTACGTTTCAATGCAGAATTTTTAGATTTCATAATTTTTTTTTTAGTTGAAGAGACTAATGGCTGTTTTTTATTACACAGAGTGTTTTTTATGGGGATATCACTTATTTTTTTAGTTTATTTACACAACTTGGAAATCTTATTAGGGCAACAATGGCTAATTCCTTTAAAAAAATACGTCATTTCCGAATTAGTTACTAAAAAAATATTGTTTGGAGCTAAATATAAACTTAAAGTGATATGCCATGAAGAATTGCGAAAGCATCGTTCCAATAGGTCCAGCCGTTTTCGAGATATGGCATCACTTCCGGTTTTCAAAATGGCGGCTGAAAGCTCTTACACATTAGGTCTGTTCGTTTACCCTGCCAAAAGCTACAGCAAACTGCCACAAGCTAAAGAGGAGCGATCTGATTGGATGATGTGTGTTTGTGGCAGTTTGCTGTAGCTTTTGGCAGGGTAAACGAACAGACCTTTTGTATTAATATGTATATAAATACTAATATTTCATTATAAGCCTTCTGAATATGTAGTTGGTTTTTATATAAAGGGAAGTGAATTTAAGCAGATTT
Organism: Leuctra nigra; assembly: GCA_934045905.1. Lineage (NCBI taxonomy): Eukaryota > Metazoa > Arthropoda > Insecta > Plecoptera > Leuctridae > Leuctra > Leuctra nigra. The sequence goes on along the minus strand of OW203764.1, from coordinate 15,629 downwards.
CGCTAAACTATGACGTCATTTCCGGTTTCAGTAATTAGAAAACTTTAATTTAACTATTGTTATTTCATATAGAGGACCGTCTGAATCGATTGGCGCAAATTTCGTTCCGATCGGTTAAGCCGTTTTTGAGATATGACGTCACTTCCGGTTTCAAAATGGCGGCACAAAAAATTCATAAGGGCAGGGTATCATCAGGCAGACGAGCTGTATATGTGGTGAAAATTTCGGGTCAATCAACCCAGCCGTTTAGGCTGTGGCGGAGACCGCGGAATTTTTGAGCGAGCGTAGCGAGCGTCACCACGGTACTCTGTGTTTTTTTTTTTTTTTTTTTTTTTTTTTTTTTGTGGTCACAGCCCAGGTCAAACCGCTCAAGCAATCGATCTGAAATTTTGTACACATACTAACGTAATCTATGCGGTCCCTGGGATCGTTTTTGAATGGGCTCCCGTGATTGTTTCAAATTTAAAAATAATTATCTTTCGATTGGGTGCTTCGATCAATTTGAAATTTAGCAAAAACATTGTACCCAATCATAAACAGTTTCAGCCAAATCCTCCTATTGGTTCAAATTTAAAACCATTTTTCATGTGATTTTTGACATTTAAACTAGAACAGTTTATCCGATCAACTTAAAACTTCGCGTGGTCATTGGTACCAACATTTTAGATATTTTTGCCCATTTTCAGTCTAATCTGTCGTTATTTTCAAAAGTTTTGTCATTTTAAGGTCATTTTATTCCATAATCTTGAAAAAATGTATACTAAATTGTCATCCCTGCCTTCTTTAAGCTTCTGTTCCAAGGCAAGGCCTGTAGAGCAGCCAAGCTATCCACAATGTACAGTAAAATGAAAGCATTTTTGAGCTAGCGCATAAAATCGGATGCAGTACGAAGGCCAAATCCTCTAATTGGTTTAAGTTTAAATAATGTCTTCTGATTGGTCGACAATAAAAATGTTCACATTAAGTTCAAATTTTGCATGGTGATCAAGACCAACTTAATATTAAATTTTACATATTGTAAGCCCAATCAGTCAAGTATTAATTGTAATTTTACGAGTTTAGTATGGGATGTCACAAGAGATTTCTGGAGAAGGTATGTAGGTAAGACTTCACGACACAATGGATCTGCTATTCATCCAGATTCCAGAGTATTATGGAGATTGAAAAATTGCAGAGAAAATCGTCTTGTGCCGTGTCGTGCATCGTTACTATGGGGATGTTGCATGTTCTGTGCTCGCTCATCAACGCGTTACACTGAGCGTTTTCCTAGTCATCATTATTATTACTAGGAAAACGCTCTGTGAAACGCGTTGATGAGCGAGCACGGATACACGCAACACCTCGAACCGAACTTATGTCTATCGAATGTCATTAAAAGCCAACAATTCTTTAGTTTCGTCACAGACTTGTATAAAAATCACCAAAATCTCCAAAAATATTGGTGCCAATCCTTGCTAAGTTTTAAGTTGATCGATTAAACCTTTATGATTGAACGGTTCCTTGTTAATTTTCGAAAATCACAGGATCTCGTTCAAAAAATATACCTGGGACCACCCATATGATATGATATGTAGTGTGTGTACACAATATCAGATCAATCTGTTGAACGGTCATTATTAGTTTCATATCGTTTAAAACTTTCTGCTCTAACTACCTTGCCTTGAACTGAAGATTCGAAGTCGCCGTGAATTTGACAGCCAACACGCAAAATGTCCCTAAAATGACAAAAACTTTTGAAAATAACGACAGATTAGAGTGAAAATTGGCAAAAATACCATAAATGTTGGTACCAATGACCATGCGAAGTTTTTATTTGGTCGGTCAATCGGTTCCAGTTTAAATTTCAAAAATCACAGGAAAAATGGTTTCAAATTTGAACCAATTGGAGGATTTGGCTGAAATTTTTTTTGATTGGGTACAATGTTGGTTGCAATGACTTTGCTAAATTTCAAATTGATCGAACCAACCAATCGAAAGATAATTTTTATAAAATTTGAACTAATCACAGGATCTCGTTCAGAAAAGATCCCAGGGATCGCATAGATTACGTTAGTATGTGTACACTAGGAAAACGCTCAGTGTAACGCGTTGATAAGCGAGCACGGGTACGTGCAAATTCTCGAACAGGAAATGCGTACACAACGCACAGAAAACATATACATCCATATGGAATTGATTATGATATCAACTTAAAAGTGTATGCTTTTCATCGAAACTTTAAAATAGCATCTAAGCACCTGGTTCATAAAGCAAATCAGAATCAATTTTCAATTGGCACTGGAAAACATTCATTTCGATACTTCATTACTGACAGATATTAAAAATGTAAATAACTTCATACGTTCTTAACTGATTGGGATGAAATTTTGTAAAATAAGAGACAATATTGGTCTTAATGATCATGCAAAATATGAGTTTGATCAGAATTATCGAAGACCGTTTTCATTTTTCAGCCTATCAGGAGATATTTATTTAAATTTTAACCAATGAATCTGAGTAACGCGTTGATGAGCGAGCACGGATACGCGCAACACCTCGAACCGAAATTCTGTCTATCGAAAATGTCATTAAAAGCCAATAATTCTAAAATTTCGCCACAGATTTGTATAGAAATCTCAAAACATTCCTAAAATATTGGTCCAAATAACCATGCAAAGCTTTAAGTTGATCAATTGAACCTTTATGATTGAACTGTTCCGTGTTAATTTTCAAAAATCACAGGATCTCCTTCAAAAAATATACCTGAGACCACTCATATGATATAAGTGTGTCTACACAATATCAGATCGACTGTTGAACGGTCATTATCAGTTTCATTTGCGTTTGAAAGTTTCTGCTCTAACTACCTTGCCTTGAACTGAAGAGTCGAAGTCGCCGTGAATTTGACAGCCAACACGCTAATAGTCCGTAAAATGTCAATAACGTTTGGATTTAAACACAGATTAGTATGAAAATTGTCAAAAATGCAGATAATGTTGGACCCAACCATCATGCGAAGTTATAAGTTGATCGTTCAATCGGTTATAGTTTAAATTTCTAAAAACACAGGAAAGATGGTTTTAAATTTTAACCAATGGGAGGATTTGGCTGAAACTTTGTTTGATTGGGTACAATGTTGGGGGTAATGACTTGTCAAAATTTCAATTTGATCAAAACAACCAATCGAAAGTTAATTTTTTTTAAATTTGAACCAATCAATGGATTTCAAAAAAATTAGGGTCTGCAACAATCAGAAATGTTACGTACATGTGTGCAAAATTTCAGCTCGATCGAAGAAAAACTCTGACCTGTATATCGTCAGTAACAGAAAAAAAAAAACAAAAAAAAAAAAAAAACAGAGGTCCGTGCCAAAAGAGCCAAATGGAGACGCTCGCTTCGCTCGCTCAATTATTATCTGAAAGCCGTACAATTTCACGGTTTTCACGGCCCTCTAGTTCGCAAAGGGCGTAACCTATTGCTCCTAAATTTGGTATATGTTGTAGGGTGGGCCATAGCTCGAAATTAAGATATTTCGCAACAATGTGAGATTTTCCAATTTTGAGATCCAGTAGGCCGAAAATGCCACTTTGATGCTTACAGTAAAAGTGGGTTGCTCCAGCCTTTTTATATGAGAGTGTGCGCGCCGTACGACTTGGCTGGCGTGGAGCGACCGCTCCACTAGATGTACACTCAATGGATCGAATAATAGCACACGGAGGTATTCTTTTCGAACATATTTTTTAACTTTTTAAACGTAGGTATAGTACGTATTTAAATTTCTACACAATTATCAAAAATTAATTAACAACAACGATTGTGGTAGATAGGGATCGTAGTGTCAGTACGATCAGAAATAAAATGGTTTCCAGTGTAACAGACCCTAACGTGGCTCAACCGATCGACAGTCCAAAAATACTTATTTTTTGAAATTACTATCATGCAATACTGATTTCAACATTTCTTAGGTATAAAAGAACCATTAAATTTCCTTTTGCTTGAAACTCCTGTCCTGTCTTATAATGAGATTTCAACATTTAGTTTTTGGTTTATACTTTATAACTTATTTTTTTCCTAGTAGACAATTATCCTACAATGAATTAAGTTTTTTGTACAAAGTTGGGAATACATAATAATTGAATCTGCATTATTAGCCTAAATGTGACACGAATTTACACGACTACCTAAGATAACATGGGGGAGAAAACTCAATTTATCTCTGAAACAAGACACGAGAAAATGTATTTTTTTTCGAGATTGTGTCTGGTATAATTATACCAGAAGATCTGAGACCATGGCCGATTGGTTGAGCCACCTGTTAGGTTACTCACTGTGCACGCGTCCTTGCTGTATTCCCCGCCTGCGCACAGGAAGCTGGTCGTGTCCAATAGGAAGTAAGAGCCGAGCCGAGTGTTGCGCAGCTGCGTCTGACAATACGTCTGATTCATCACCACCACGTCCACCGCTTTCATGATCTCCTGATAGTAGCCGGCAGGTCCGAACGCATCCTTGCCCCATCCAGACACCCAGCATCTGTCAGATAAACATCCTGTAATACCACGTCCACCGCTTTCATGATCTCCTGATAGTAGCCGGCAGGTCCGAACGCATCCTTGCCCCATCCAGACACCCAGCATCTGTCAGATAAACATCCTATAATACCACGTCCACCGCTTTCATGATCTCCTGATAGTAGCCGGCAGGTACGAACGCATCCTTGCCCCATCCAGACACCCAGCATCTGTCAGATAAACATCCTGTAATACCACGTCCACCGCTTTCATGATCTCCTGATAGTAGCCGGCAGGTCCGAACGCATCCTTGCCCCATCCAGACACCCAGCATCTGTCAGACAGATCATTAATATCGTCTTATTTTCAAACATTTTATAATACTAGAGTAAAAAATAGCTAAACGGAGTCTACGATACTTGATGAAATCCATGTTTTATGAAGCACAAAAAGGCGGCCCCTACTTTTTTCTAAACGGCTTTACCGATTGTCTTCAAATTTTTACAGGTTATAGATTAAGAGTAGATCTGTGTCTCTAGTGGCCCCAAAGTCAAATTTTTCGTTTAGTTTTTTCGGGTCAGAGGTGCCAAAAAGACTCATATATTGCCCATTATATAAACATATCTCAAAATAACTGTCTCAAAACGTGAAAAAAAAAATTATTATATTTTTCGATCACTAGAGACACAGATTTACTCTTTATCTCTATGCTGTTAAATTTTGAAAACAATCGGTCAAGCCGTGAAGAAAAAAGTAGGGGCCGCCTTTTTATGGTTTTTGGTGGTTTTCAATATTTGAATTAAAATAAAGTTCATTCACGATTAGAATTGCAAGCCGTAATGGCGGCCGTGTAGATACTACTGTAGTCAAATGAACAATTGTATACCTACATATGAAAATATCAATAGAATAATCCAAAACTATGTATAATACGACTGTAGATGGAAATAAATCAATTCGATTGAATTTTTCTAATATTTTCTAATAATAAAAATAGTGTATTTGACATAATTTATACAATTTCAATAATTCAAAGAAGAAAGTCTTGCCATTGACAGGGCAGTGTTCAAGTGACTGACCAATGAACGACGTGATCGACTAAAACGTCAGTGAAATTCTTATCGTGAACGAACTTTAACTTACTTCACAGCAGTTTATGCAACATGCAACACAAGATTAAATGTCACAATATGTCACGTACAACCCAAAGCTAATGCATTTTCATGAATTTCTAAAATAAAAATTACATCGGAATCGAAATTTTCTGCGAGTCCTGTCGACTCTTAAGTACATATTGTTATGCCTGTCAAAAATGTTTCGCGCGTTTTAATTTTTAATTTTACCATTTTAGTGATGATTTTACGCATTTGGGCCTAATTTGGCCGCATTTGGGTTTTAAGAGGGCTTGGTAGTGAGCGACGTGGCCTTGGCGAGTTTTTTAATTGATTTTTATCAAAATCTTTTTCCAGTGTAATTGTTAACAAAATAGGGCTATGGACGTGAATTCAGAACAGTTCAATGAAAATAATGTTGCATATTTTAGAATAAGTTATTAGTTTTTTATTTTGTCCAACAGGTGTTTAGAACCCGAACTATTAGAATTATAAGTATTATTACTATTATTACTATTATATTTTTATTTAGAACTATTTTGTTAACAAAATAGGGCTATGGACGTGAATTCAGAACAGTTCAATGAAAATAATGTCATAGTTTGGAATAAGATTAGTTTTATTCTGTCCAACAGGTGTTTAGAACCCGAAAATTCAGAACAGTTCAATGAAAATAATTCCATAGTTTGGAATAAGTTATTAGTTTTATTTTGTCCAACAGGTGTTTAGAACCCGAAAATTAGTAATACCACAGTTATTTAGTCTAAGGTAATACATTTTTACAGGTGTTTAGAACCCGAAAATTAGTGATTTTCGGGTTCTAAACACCTGTTGGACAAAATAAAACTAATAACTTATTCCAAACTATGACATTTTCATTGAACTGTTCTGAATTCACGTCCATAGCCCTATTTTGTTAACAATTACACTGGAAAAAGATATTGATAAAAATCGATTAAAAACTCTTCAAGGTCAAACTCACTACCCAGCCGTCTTAAAATAAATGTTACAATTATCAGTGGAACGAAAGTTAAGATGTAATTAATTATTTAAGTTTTTTACGAATAAAATCGTAAACCATGGATGAATTTAATGGATTTTAAAAAGATGGCATGCCCTGCCCGTTTCCCAAAAAGAGGCCAGGGCACCGCTCAGCCTTCGTCGCCCTGGTCCCAGGCCCCACTGCATCCCCGGGTAGCGCCATGCAAGCGGGAGGCTTACTTGTGTCCCGAGAAGTCGTAGCTGGCCGTCATAACGCACGCGGCGTTGATGTGCGGCGACGAGGAGAACGTCACCGATGACGTCAGCGTGATGACGGCGATGTCGTTGTGCAGGTTGTTGGCGTTGAACTGCGGGTGGATCGCCAGGTTGGACACCGAGTACTCCTGATAGGCGTAGGGCTCGCTGTTGTTGGCAGCGTTCCACTCGCCGAGACGCACCTTTAAGTTGCCATGCCTACGACAGTGTTTTTGTGATTGGATAATTTTTTTTTATCTAAATAAAGATAAATGCCCACAAATGTATCTAGATAAGATAATAGATAAAGGTAAAAAATAATTGTCTATAGATTGTAATAGATAATAGATAATTTTTTACCAAATACTACTGTTCCCTAATTATTTTCAAATCCTAGGAATTTGAGTTTTTAGAAAATGGGGCCGTAAATACAAGTCAACTACTGCCACAAAACGGAGACGATTTTTCATTTTCATATCATCTGACATGAGGTTCGCGCATGTTCATACACTATTATGCATTTTGAATTTTATATTTTTTATCTAGATAATTGTCAATAGATAACCATAATTTTATCTAGACAAAGATAAAGATAGCCAATTATTTAATTATCTAGATAAGATAATAGATAATTTTCTCATAAAAGTCACAACACTGGCTACGAAGGAGGGAGGACCGCTGTTATAGAAACTGACGGGAGGCAAATAATCACAAAAAGCGGACATAATATTATACTCCAGTACTGTTATGGAACCTTGGGAGGTAGTTTTGATGCAAATCTGCATCTGGGTATCCTATTCAGAAAAAACTTTATTTTATTTTATGAACTGGACCACGTATCTCCATTTTGGACGAAACTGAGTTTGACATCTAAAATGATTTAAAAACAATACTACACATCCGATGGTAAATAAATAGCTCGTGTCTCCATCTAGAATAATGAGGCAGAAAATTAGACTGCAGCACCACCTTATCTCATTTGTGAACTAACTGGTTTATAAACAGTTTTGTTGCTCTCCTGAAAAGCTATGATTTTGAAGACAGGACCTGATTCTTATAGCCATCGAAAAGTTTTGATTAAAAATAAGATAAGTTGAAGTGAAATAAGTTAAGTTTTTTATAAGTTTGATATTTCATCTTACTTCAAGAAATATATTAAATAAAACGTTGTTCCTTCTTAACATTTCTTAACATTTCTTAAATTTCTCCATAAAATGTGTATCAAACTACCTCCCAAAATTGCATAAAAGTGCCGTAAATAATGAGCCTAGAATATAGGTCCGCCTTTTGGTAATATTTGACGCAGCCGTCAGTTTCTACAGCGGCGGTCTCCTAAGGGTCGAGTAAGTGTTCTTGATGACGTCATACTCACGCGTGTGACGTCACACGATGCGCTGCTGTGAGAACATGGCGGCTGTCAATCAGCACACCTCCTCCCACGTACTCGTTGCCATTGGTCAGCACCAGCGCCGTCCACGGGTACTCGCCGAAGTTGGACTAAACACACCAACACTACAGTTCACACGAGCGAGTTTTCTGCTTGTTGAAGGCACTTTTTTGGGATACGATTGGAGACAAAATGGGTTGACAAATTGATTTGAAATTTTAATTATGATTAGATATAGAAGACAAACGAAGGGTTATCACTTGGTACATTTTTAATTTTTTGCTTTGTTAATTAGTAATAATAAGTTGATTTTTGGTGGAAAATAGTATATTTTCTTGTCTCGCTGAGCGCCGTATGAAATTTAATGTATAACCTACACAAGACCCCAAAAATCCACATTTTTAAAGGAGGAAATTGATAATAATTTTGAAAAAATTATGGTATTCCTATGCACGAATATAGAAATATATCTCCTCATATTATGCAATGTTGAAAAATTTTATCAATGGAAAAAGAGACAAATTTTTTAAAAATCGTAACAATAACTTGGATAAATATACGGTGGTCAAATATTCTTTTAATTGTTTAGAATTAAGTTACTTAGGGTGCACCTCTTGAAACAATGTGGGTCTATTAGTTTTCTTACAACAATTAACGAAGTGCAATTTTTAATTTATTTAATTAAACATTATTAGGTATACAATATCATTTTAAAAATTATTATCTAATGCAATAACAGTGATGGTGGCTCAGCCCCAGGTATGCCTGAATTCATCACTGTTTATTTTGAACTCGGGATATCTATTTTCATCCCGAGATATGCCTGAAATTACTATGAAATTACTATGACTTTCATATGACTATGAAAGATAATGTGAGGTAGATGTTTGACCTGTCCGTTAGAGGGAGTGATGCTCTGCGAGATGACCTGATGCACGCCACAGCTTCTGGACCAGCTGCTAGATGTCGTGGTGGTCGTGTACGTGTTGTGGTGTCCCTGGTTGACGCAGCAGTAGACCATGTTACTGGAGCACGTCACTCCAGACGGCGGCTGCAACACAAGCATCACTCAGTACACAGCTTCTGGACCAGCTGCTAGATGTCGTGGTGGTCGTGTACGTGTTGTGGTGTCCCTGGTTGACGCAGCAGTAGACCATGTTACTGGAGCACGTCACTCCAGACGGCGGCTGCAACACAAGCATCACTCAGTACACAGCTTCTGGACCAGCTGCTAGATGTCGTGGTGGTCGTGTACGTGTTGTGGTGTCCCTGGTTGACGCAGCAGTAGACCATGTTACTGGAGCACGTCACTCCAGACGGCGGCTGCAACACAAGCATCACTCAGTACACAGCTTCTGGACCAGCTGCTAGATGTCGTGGTGGTCGTGTACGTGTTGTGGTGTCCCTGGTTGACGCAGCAGTAGACCATGTTACTGGAGCACGTCACTCCAGACGGCGGCTGCAACACAAGCATCACTCAGTACACAGCTTCTGGACCAGCTGCTAGATGTCGTGGTGGTCGTGTACGTGTTGTGGTGTCCCTGGTTGACGCAGCAGTAGACCATGTTACTGGAGCACGTCACTCCAGACGGCGGCTGCAACACAAGCATCACTCAGTACACAGCTTCTGGACCAGCTGCTAGATGTCGTGGTGGTCGTGTACGTGTTGTGGTGTCCCTGGTTGACGCAGCAGTAGACCATGTTACTGGAGCACGTCACTCCAGACGGCGGCTGCAACACAAGCATCACTCAGTACACAGCTTCTGGACCAGCTGCTAGATGTCGTGGTGGTCGTGTACGTGTTGTGGTGTCCCTGGTTGACGCAGCAGTAGACCATGTTTCTGGAGCACGTCACTCCAGACGGCGGCTGCAACACATTACGTCACTCTGTACACAGCTTGTGCAGCTCTTTCAAGTCCTCACAGATTGTTATATTGAATCAATAACTTGTCATTACTTTTAAAAGTAAGATTGATTGATGGCAGAATTTGTGATTTTTTTTATCTCTTCTCAAGAATCATTGAAGTATTGTTTACTTGAGGACTACTGCGTCTATGGTATAGTTGAGTTTTTCTCTCTATACCTATTTGAAAGTTTCCATTGATTTCCACTCAGAATTTGCACAATGGAGCTTGACTAGGAACAAGTGTTTGTTTTGGCAGGTTGTAAATTTATAGAGATGAGCCAGGTATCAAGTCAGGCGCAGGGAGGGCGATTTTTACAACTGTGCATTGATGCCAAATACCACACATTTGAGAGGTTTAGAAAGATGTCCTTCCCCTTTCCATATTTTAAGACACATTTGACCATATTTGACAACAGGGGAAAGTTGGGATTTGGAGATCATAAAACACGGCCTGTAGCCGAGCATGTAGCTTGTTAGAAAATGTCATGTTTTTGAGCCATTGACAATGGATGAATGGCCTTTGACTGGATACCGCGTTTGCCGACTTAGGTATAGAGAGAAAAACTCCACTATACCCAAGGTGTCTATAGAAGTTGGAGCAACCAACTTCTATATTCACCTTGGGAACAACCAACTTCTATAGACACCTTGTATGGTACCTGTGTCAGGGTTGGGTAAGTTACCAAAAATAAAGTAACTTTAGAAAGTTACGTTACTTTCTCCAAAAAAGTAACTAGTTAAAGTTAAAGTTACTGAGAAAATATAGGTAACTGAAAGTTACATTTTCAGTGAAAGTTACTATGAAAGTTACTCTGATAAAAATTGATAATTTTGAGGGAAAACTTGACAACGGGTTGGCAGTAACCACATGACATTATGTTGACTGGTGATGTATCAATGCGCTGGGGGGGGGGGGGGGGGGGGGGGGGAGAACGGATAGATGACCATTTCATTTCGCATGCAGAGCAAGCTAAGACGAAAGGAGGGGGTAGGGGAAGGGTTGGTTAGGGTCGCGCGTACTCAGGTAGGCAGGAAATGAAATGATTCGATGCGTGCTAAATTTAGATACAGGTAAAATGTTTGGTTTACAATGTCAAGTTTTCTCTCAGGAGAGAAGATATAACGTGACGTGTTCTAAAGTAACTTTCTTAGTAACTTTTAAAAATCAAAAAGTTCCCGTAAAAAAAGGAACTTAGGCGTAATTAAGTTACCAGGTTTAAAAAGTATTGAGTTACCATAAAAGTTACTGAAAAAGTAACGCGTTACCGGTAACGCGTTACTTTTGTTAAGTTACTACCCAACCCTGACCTGTGTATACTTTACAACAAAGATATTATGAATAGTTTTCTTTCATAGTATCTTTGCTTAGAGCTATAATCCTAGATGGTACAGAAAATCTTACTATAATTAAAGATTTTATGAATTTTAAACTACAAAATTAAGTTTCCCATTTCCCAGAGACATTTTACTACGCTTAAGCGGTCTAGATGGCTGTGTTTCATTGGCTGTTGCCATGGTTTCAACTGATAAATCCTGCAGCTAACTTTATCTAACTTTAACTTGACACGATAACGAAAATGTTAACTTTAACCCTGATCCTTTTCAGAATGACAACGGCAACGTAGAATCCCGAAGAATCACGAGCCACTCACAACTCTTCAAATAGATTACCATTAACCTACATATTGTCATGTGATGCGAAACTATAAGTTTTCTCGTCCTCGTCCCTAAAATAGTGTGCACGTCAAACACGTGCACGTCACGTGTGTAATTAATTACACGACGATATTGTTTGAAATTGCCACTGGAGGCCGATTCTTGAGCTTATAGGCGAGGAAAAACAGAGCTCTAACTCGTCAAATAAAGAAGTTTGCTTCCACGGACGCATAACAAGCTGAATTTTTTACCATACATTAATAACTGTACAAAGATCATATGTGCCAAAGTTTACCGAGATATTCCTGTCGGAACAACCCCAAAAAAATTATGAAACCCCTAAATTCATTTGGTTTTCAAAATTGTATTAAATGGCCTAAAGGTAACAATAAATCATATTAAAAATATGAAAAAATTCACAGATATGTATTTATATATAGCCTACACTATTAAGTTGTAAAATTATAACTTTTTCATTATTTAGTTGATATAATTTGCAAAAAATAGGCAAAAAACACATACATTTTCCGTTATCCGCGCGTCGTTTGTCACTGTGATCGTAATTATGAACAGAAAAGGCTCAAATCAGTTTCATTCGATAGGTCTATTCATTGGCTAAACATAAAAAAATATAAACCCCCCAAAACGTAAACTTCGTGGCATTGATTTTGCGAAAAACGCCGAGCGCTTCATTCAAAAAAGTTTTCGCGCCAAAAAGTAAACTGGACAAAACGATATTATATTGCAGAATATGAGCGAATAAATTACAAATATAAATAAGGGTTACTTATTTTCACATTACAAAATAAGGGTGAAACCCTTAAAAAATATTTTTAATTAGGTAACTACCCCAATATATAAACATTTAAAAAAATTTACATTTATCCATGAAACTGTACTGCCTATATTTACAACAATTTTACTTAAGGCCATACATGCACGATTTTCGTATCCATTTTTTCGATTGAATATTATTCAAACCTATCTTAAAAACACACTCTGACCCTCCAAAAAAATTTAAAAAAATGTGTTGTCATATTTTTTCCCAAATTTTTAACTCGAGTTATATTCGAGTCCCACTTCTGCCCCGATGACCGTAGGACATTCAAATTTACACGATATATAGAGATTAATAATATGTACATCCTAATATTTTTTGTTTATTTTTATTTTTAAAAATGGAATTTTACCGACTGTTTAAATTTTCATCAAAACTTGTACTATCTCGTAGATAATTGTTGTATGAATTGCAAGTAAAATTAAGAAACTAGTGATGTAGGTGTAGACATGACGAACATTTTAAGACATCATGCGACTCAATAGTCATACTTATAGCTGAGTGGGATTCGAATCTTTGTGCCGCAAAAAACCCTATGCTTATAAGCTGTGTGAAGCGGGAAGCATAGCTTGTGCAATAATAAGAATGCGAGGTTTTGTCTTGGTCCCGCCCACCAGTCTCGGCGTCAACAGCAGGTTCGTGCTTGCAGCGTGAATGGCTGAGCGTTATCGCCCCAGGCAGATAAGAAATAGGTTTATATTTCAATTCGTAGTACTGAAGACTTGAATGAACAGTTTGATCTTCAAAACAAATAACGAAATACCAAATGAAAACAATATTTTTCTTGGGTGTTGATGATAAATAATCATTGCGTCATAAAGTAAGCCATTAATTTATCCGAGCTCATTGCATGCACATTGAATTCAATTTTATAAAATATTTTCTGACTATTTCATATAAATATCTATTTTTCGTCTTCGTATTATCTGAAACAGTTCATTCGCAATATTTTCTGGATTAAAATATCTACCATATTTAACCACAATAATTGAAAGATAGACATAAAGTGTGAGTATTTTTATAAAAATTATTTTTTTATCCCTTATACATTTTTAAATTTTATAACGATCACTTATAACGTTATACTTATTCCTGGGACTCCATAATACATATTGGAACCCACAATTTGCACTGACAATTTGTATTTATACTTTTTGAATACCCTAGCGCAATGATGAGTGTATAATTGGCTTCTAATGTAGTTTTTTCACAATGTTTCTTAAAATTTAGTTTTCACGAAGTTGAGGTATAAGCTCTCTTGTATTGTCGGCGGCACGTCTGCGTCAATAAGTTGCCGGCGTCAATAAATATGACAATTGAGCTGACCTCTTGCCGCCTAACATCTCTCTCAGATTGATTGATTTATTGCGGGAGAAATGCAAGAGTTCTTTTTACTCATTTAGCTCGGACATCTGTTTCGTTTTTTCTTTTTCTTTTTCTATTACTTTGTTTGTGACATTTAGGCAGTGGTCGAATTGGGGGGGGGGGGGGGGGATGCGGGGGGATCCGAACGGCATCCCCCCCATGGGGAATAAATTGATGGTTCCATCCCCCCATGGCTAATTTTTCCACTTCACCATCCCCCCATGAGAGATTAAAAAACAACAATAAGTAATGTAATTTACTTCAAAATAATGCCATTTTCAGAGAATTTGTCTATTTAGTCTTATAGACGCCATTTGTCGAGATCAAAATCGCGTAGAAACGCACCAAATTAATTTCTGAAATAATTTTTTTGTTCTGTAACTGTGCGCCTCGGACTAGCATGGGCCAGGGGCCGTGTCCCATTGACCTCAAGCAAATGTTTCTTTTTGAACATTAGAAATTAGAAAGTAGACATTAGAAATGAAAAACATGTATGTTCATTTAAAGCTCATTGTATTGTGTGGATAAAGCGACAATCAGTTGATGATGTATTCTAAGTGTAATAAATGTGCTGTTGGTAACAAGTGTATCTGTAATGTTACTGGCTTAGTAAGCTAAATAAAATCTATAAATACAAAATACAAATTTTGTAACACTACAATTGTGTAATATTTGTACAGTAGGGGGGGTGAGGGTGTTAGGATAGGGGAAGGGCATTTCTCCCTAGATGTCAGAAAAAATAAAAGTTTGACTGTGCTTTAGTTAACTGTACATTTTGTGAACAAAATGAACTCTGAATGTCTCAAAATGATTTCAAAGTGTCAAGAAACCAAGAAACGCCCTGCGGGGCAAGGTTTTTGGGGCATGCCCCCCACACCTTATTGGAGTGAAAACTGGGAAAAATTAAAAAAGAAATTGAAAATCAAAATACAATTTAGAAACGTCTTAAAATTGATTTCAAAGTAACAAAAAACCAAATAACGCCCTGTGGGGCAAGGTTTTTGGGGTATGCCCCCCCTTACCTTATTTGGAGTGAAAACTGTGAAATATTTAAAAACAAAATACACCTCAGAACGTCTCAAAATTAATTTCAAAGTGTCAAAAACTAAAAAACTCCCTGCGGGTCAACGTATGGGGCGCCCCCCCCCCCCCCCCCTCCTTACCGCGTGGCAAGTTTTGTACCTTCACTTGCCCCCCCCCCCCCCTGGAAAAAATCCTACCAGTACACAATCCCCCTATGGACTGACTTCCAATTCGACCACTGCATTTAGAACACCCGTCTCAACAAACAGAGATTTTTTAAATCTTAGAAATCATGCAATTTGTGAAAAGATTATTCCTGCCTTCAAAATTGTATGCATACTATAATTTTATTACTGATTACTTAATTATTATTGCATTATCTTTTTATTATTAGGTATTTGAAATTATTGTCACAGCGTGCACACTAGATACATTGTTTCCTAGGAAAACGCTTTGTGTAAAACGTTTTTTTTTTACGAAGTGAGCCTTCTTATTGCATGCGAAGTAATGTGTGCGTGAACGTTGCTGCTTAGACCTTGAAAATAGAGGAATACAAGATGCGTCAAAGCCCAATGTAGCAGTCTTTCTTTAAATTGCATTGATTTTTTTTTATAAATTT